>CM039470.1:28811798-29081001 GCA_022433065.1 Begonia loranthoides | reverse complement strand
ATGGTAAAAATATTATCTATTAATAAATTTATTTAAAATATCTCATATTTTTAAATTTTATTAATTATCTATTAGTTTTGGTTAAAATGTGATTAACACATTATATCACATTTTAATGAGTGTATACCATCGTTTTGGTTTTATAAAACTTAACTTATAATTTCCACCTTAAGGACGATCAACTATAAAATACATTTTATAAAACTTATCTTTAAGAGATCAACCATGGTATTGATCTAAACGAACACTCTCCTTAGGAAGGATGATAACAAAGTCGTCTCGGAACCCCACTTAAATCTCATGCTGTTGTATCAACGATAGAGACCATGGAAAGTTACACCTAACTCTCTACTCCCACTCATTATTTTGAATTATAGTGATTTTATAGAATATCACATATTCTATTAAATCTATATAAAAAAATTATTTATTCCAAAAAATTTATTTTATATATATATATATATATATTATTAATTTTATAATCAAATTATAAAATTAATGATATTAAATAAACAATTTATCTAGCACTTACAAAATAATGTACAAATTTTAACAATTAAAATTTTACATTATTTTATTTTATCACATAATTCATAAATAAGAATTAATAGTTTCAATCTAATTAAAAACTTGGGTAAATGAAAAATTAACCATCGTGGTTTGTGGTTAATGACAAGTCAACCACTATTGTATTTTTTCTAACAATTTAACCACAGACGTATGGGAAAATGACAAAACCAACATCGCGGTAACGTTTTCCATTAAGAGGACCCATCTTTCCTTCCACTTCAATTCCATCCCTCTCAGATACATAGTTTTTTCTTTCCTGAAGATGGAGGCGTCTGACAGATCAGTTGGGTAGTGTCTCCTTCGTCTCTTCTGCTTCCTCTTTGTGTTCTTCTCCATTTCTGAACCCCATCATGCTGTAGCACAACAGAAAATTTCTAATAGCTCAGTCTCTACTGTCGATTCTCGAAATAATAACTACGTACCCACCATTTTCAAGGGCAATTTTCCTCCTTATGGTCGAGACTTTTTGGATCAAACTCCAACTGGAAGATTCTGTAATGGTCATCTAAGCACTGATTACACTGGTAATCGTTAATTCTTTCTACCCAACAAAAATTGATGTTCTCATTTTGGGTTCTTAAAAGAATGTTTTTTTATTAGCTTCCTATCTGGGTATCAAAGATTACATGCCACCATTGTTAGACCCAACTCTTGATCTCAAGGAGCTCATCTCTGGTGTGAAGACACCGCGAAAATCATGGTGTCTTCCTTGTGAGACACTGTGATTTTCACTGTGTGTTGGGCAGACACCGCGAACATCGCGGTGTCTTCCTTGTGAGACACAACGATTTTCGTGGTGTCGCGCAAGACACCCCAAAAATCACGTTGTCTTCTTGTGAGACACCGCGAAAAGACACCGCGATGTTGGTTTTGTCATTTTCCCATACGTCAGTGGCTAAATTGTTAGAAAAAATACCATAGTGGTTGATTTGTAATTGACCACAAACCACGATGGTTGATTTGTCATTTACCGTAAAAACTATTTAATTTTTTAACAAACTAATTTATTAAAAATAAATAAATAAAATATATGCTAAGAATGCATGTCAATGTGAAAAAACTAAATGATAAGTAAGCCCTATATGCAAGTACTATATAACATGTGAATGCATGACAATGATAAAACAACTTATATCAAGCATAAAAGTAAATGAAATAATGACCGGGTCAATTTGAGTATTTCTAAAATTATATATCAACAAAAAAAATCTATATAAAGTCTTGGTAGCCTCCACTTTTGTTTTGCGTCATACGCCGTGGTGACAACAATTGCACACTATACTCCCGCTCCAAAATTTGTCTTGTCTTTCTTCTTTCTTTGATCTCCATCAATATTACATAAAAAATATTTACCCAAGACAAATTTGGTTTTACATCAAAAAATAAAAATAAGAAATTTTAAAAAATATTCCTAACCCAAATCAGCCACATGAAATTGCGATCATTATTTCAATCATGCATATATCCATACATTCAACATTCCAAAATATATATAAATTATAAAAAAAATGCATAAGCCTACTTATTATCACATATCATGATTTTCATAAAATCACATTATTAAATATATCATAACTTACAACGAATCTCTGATACCAATTGTTGGTTTTTAGGTTCTCTCGCACGGCAGTATTACCGATGTTCATAACAACGGTAACGTGCGTAACCTATATATCATGAAAAACAATTTTAACATCAACATAAAAACGGATCATTGTTATAATATATTAATAATAATATGTATTTAGATCTAATCTAAAAGATAAAGAATGTTACCTTTGTAGCTAACTTCACATGGGTACAAAAACAACTTTCGATCTTCTTCACCAATCCTCATCACCTCGAATAGCACATGTGGGCGTGATGAACGAAATAAGATAACACTAAATTTATGATAGATCGTATTCTCAACACATGAGACGATCTATTTGGATTTAGAAAACACTTTTCTAAAGCCAATACGGAAGACACAAATTTTTCTCTCAAAATGAATTTCTTTATCTCAAAAATTTCAAAAAACTCTTTTGTTAATGAGTTTGGACCTCTATTTATAGTGGTATTGTTCCATGGCATTTAGAGGAAAAAACACTACAAATTCCTTATTACATTTATAAAAAATCTTATGGAAATTAAAAGTTTTGTCACCATAGCTCAACATTTGACACATTTAAGTTATAACACATTTATAACAAAAATGTTACGGAAAACAAAAGCTCATGTTACCATGGCTCAACACTTGGCACTATGACATTAACTCAAATTTGACATGAATTCAAATTTGACAAAATCCATTTTAAAAACTATTTTTAAAAGTTTCTTTATATTTGTTAATTAATTGAATAATCAATAATTCAATTATGAAATATAACAAATATATTAACTTTGACAACTTTTGTCATTTTGTCTTAATTAATTGAATAACCAATAATTCAATTATTTCATCTAATGAAAAATAATAATAAACTTATTATTGAATGTATTAAATAATTAATTTATAATTAATTATTTAATCTCATTTGTACATTTTTTCGATTATTCGAATAATGGTAGAAGGTGACGAAGGGACCGATGGACCTATAGTTTTAAGCTCCAATAATATTTTGTTAGTTAAAATAAACTCTTTATATTAATTAACATAATTATTAACTCTAAAGTAATTCCACTAAATACTTAGAGTTGCACTCTCAAAACTATACAGTATATTTACTTAAAGTAATGTCCATTGATATAGTCATTACATATGTATTAACCCTCCATTTAGATTCGCAATAGAGCTAGATTTATAATCTGTTAACCTCTCATATTGCATCTTTATCATTGACTATCATTAGTTCTTAATTGAATAATTAATTAATAACAATTATGAATTGCGCGCTAATTATTCTATCATTGAACTAACAAACAAAGGAATCTATATAAATGGATTTCATTGTATCGATATTAACATTCTCAGCTATTCATTTTAATTTACTCCCAATATAAAAGGTATACGATTCGTAACTTACAAAACTTTACCAAGTAAATCAAAGAATAAATTAAAATAAAATAGGAGTTTATTAAATACAATGAACTAAGATCATACATATATGACCATCATTATGATAAAATTAATTGTTCTATATTTAACGGAAATTATCAGAACAATATAATTTTATTTGGTTTAGGCCTATATAATTATATTATATAAAACATATTTATCTTATGTCACTACATATTTAGTCGGGATATGACTATACATTCTTAATGAGATAAACTATGTTTATAATAGGGGTGAGAATGTTCGGTTCGGTTCAGTTTCAAATTAGGACCGAACCGACTCGGTTCGGTTTTTCATTTTAGAAAACTGAAATTGAACCGAGAGAGTTCGGTTCGGTTTCTCTTCGATTTGGTTCTAATCGGTTCGATTTTCGATTCTAATCGGTTCGATTTTTTGTTATAATCTGTTCGATTTTTTATGGCATCAGTATGTTTTTGATTTAGTTTTTCAGCTTTGTACTCGATTTTGAGATCGGTTTGGCGGTTCGGTTCTTTTAGTTTTTTTTCAATTTAATTTAGGTCCTAACTTTCCTAATATATTTCATGCTACTTAATTTTTTTAATTATCCTAATTAGCTCTTTTAAACTCTGATTTTGCACAAGAAAATCCAACAGTGCAATATTACATAACAACAACTAAATAGCACATCAAACTCATACTTTCATGATATGAGTAAATTTAGAGTTTTCACAAAGATTAACAATTCTAATGTTCAAAATAGATTCTAAACTGTGAATCAATAATTAAACAAACAACAATTTCTTAATTAAGAGACAAAAGCAAAGAATACATGTATTTATAGATCTCCAACCGGTCAATCTATGAACAAATTTCAAAGTTCAATCATTTAGACAACACTCAACTTCACCATACAAACATTTTCTTTACCATCAATCAAAAAAGTTTTCAATCCTATAATCCTAAATACATAGTAAGAACTTCCTTCGACAATATAATTACATATTATATACACTTTATCGTTGCAGAAAATATAATAAACCCACAAAAGAAAAACTCAAATTCACACTATCTATATGTTCCCAAACTGTAAACACATACGAGAAGAAAATAAATTTGTGTGTAGGATAAAAAAGTTGGATGGGGTGGGGTAATTGAGGTTTTCAAGAGAATAAGACTAAGAAGAATAAAGTAGAGGAGAAGACAATAAATTTTTGAAAAAGTAATCATTTATGTCAAAAACGTTTTACCATAAATTAGGGCAAGTAATTAACAAATTTAAGGGTTTTTTAGGTTTTTATATTTTTTTATTTAAGTTTTGGTTCGATTCGGTTTACCTGGTTTTTAAAAACAAAAATCGAGAACCGAACCGAACAGGGTTAGGTTCAGTCCTATTTTAAATTTTTTCTTCTAACGAATCGATGAATAGTGTTCAGTTCGATTCGGTTACCCAGTTCGAACCGAACCAATTCCCACCCCTAGCGAGAATCCATTAGTATTGCTGAAAGTGGTGAGATATGTTTGCCGAGGATTTTGTGGTTCGTAGTGAACTTTCCAAATTGCACAATCAAGTCTTATATATAGTAGGGCTCAATGCATAACAACGCACAAATGATCTGCGATAGATCATTATCTATCCACCGCAGATCGTAGTCAATCTTCGGTAGAATGTATGTCGATCCGCCACATAATGTTGATATTATAGCATTATTTTTAAAAATATCGTTTTATGGCAGATTGAAATCAATATATGTTTGATCTGCCGTGGAACGAAATCAATACATTAAAAATAAATGTGACAACAATCTTTGGAATGATTTTTTATAATTTAATAATTAATTTAGTAGTAAAAATAGTTTAGTGGTTGAGTTGATGATAAAATATAATTTGATTGATATGTCCTTTTTTTTCTAAAAAATAAGATTAAAAAAAAAAAAGAGTAGGAAAACATATTTCACCATTAAAAGTTGATGATAGCTGTAAATAATTTTATGGGTAAATGACAAATCAACCATCGTGGTTTGAGATCAATGACAAGTCAACCACTATGGTATTTTTTTTTAACAAATTAACCACTCACGTATGTTAAAATAACAAATCCAACACCACGTAGACATTTAACGTTAAAATACTAACGTCCGAACGCCGGAATGACCCGTTCCGGCATTTTGAAGAATTCAGAACGCCCAACGCGGGGCGTTCTGAATTTCTGAAGAATTCAGAACGCCCAATGCGGGGCGTTCTGAATTTCTGAAGAATTCAGAACGATTTTGCCTCGTCTCATCTTCGCGGTCTGTCCAATTCTGTTTTCAGACACGGCGAATTTTGCGGTCTCTTATGGCTAGAGACTGCGAGAAATCGCAGTCCCTAGAGGAAGGGATCGCGAAATTCGCGATCCCTGGAGCAACTGGGGACCGCGAATTTCACGGTCCCTGGACAAACCAGGGACCGCGATGTCCAGGGACAGCGAAAATCGCGGTCCCTGGAGCAACGAGGGACCGCAAAATTTGCGGTCTCGAGAGAAAAAGAGAGAGAGAGGTCCAGGGACCGCGAAAATCGCGGTCCCTAGAGCAACAAGGGATCGCAAAATTTGCGATCCCAAGAGAAAAAAAGAGAGAGAGAGAGAGAGAGGGACCGCAAAATTTGCGGTCCCAAGAGAAAAAGAGATTTGCGGTCCCAAGAGAAAAAAAGAGAGAGAGAGAGAGGGACTGCAAAATTTGCGGTCCCAAGAGAGAGAGAGAGAGTAAAGTAAGAGAGAGAGAGAGAGACTCTCTCTCTCTTACTTTTGAGAGGCCGCATCTCTCTCTCTCTTTTTTTTTTCTCTCGGGACCGTAAATTTTGCGATCCCTTGTTGCTCTAGGGACCACGATTTTCGCGGTCCCTGGACCTCTCTCTCTCTTTTTCTCTCGAGACCACAAATTTTACGGTCCCTAGTTTGTCCAGGGACCGTGAAATTCGTGGTCCCTCTTTGCTCCAGGGACTGTGAATTTCGCGGTCCCTAGTTTGTCCAGGGACCGCGAAATTCGCGGTCTCTCGTTGCTCCAGGGATCGCGAATTTCGCGGTCCCTAGTTGCTCTAGGGATCGCGAATTTCACGATCCCTTCCTCCAGGGACTGCGATTTCTCGCAGTCTCTAGCCATAAGAGACCGCAAAATTCGCCGTGTCTGAAAACAGAATTGGACAGACCGCGAAGATGAGACGCGGCGAAATCGTTCTGAATTCTTCAGAAATTCAGAACGCCCTGCATTGGGCATTCTGAATTCTTCAGAAATTCAAAACGCCCGGCGTTGGGCGTTCTAAATTCTTCAGAAATTCAGAACGCCCCACGTTGGGCGTTCTGAATTCTTCAAAACGCCGGAACAGGTCATTTCGGCGTTCGGACGTTGGCATTTTAACGTTAAACGTCTACGTGATGTTGGATTTGTTATTTTAACATACGTGAGTGGTTAATTTGTTAAAAAAAAAAATACCATAGTGGTTGACTTGTCATTGATCTTAAACCACGATGGTTGATTTGTCATTTACTCTACGTTTTATTTTATAAAAAAGTGACAAAAAAACATTTGACAAAAAAAATTTATTTTTATTTCCATTTGAAAACTTTGGGATGAAGTAAAGCATCGATGTTTGTGACAGAACCGGAAGAGTTGGACTGAGAGGGAGATGGCCCAACAGGCGAGGCAGAGACGCCCGCGGACGGCGGACCGGTCATCGGTGACCACGTCATACACGAAGGAAGATAAGCCCGGTCGGTCAAGCGGTGACGGAGTTGAAAGAGGAATAGGATGGTTCTTGCCGATATTTTCATTCGGATTGCTGCGATACATGAGCGCGACATCGAATATCATACATGATTGCGACGAGGTTTTCAATTATTGGGAGCCTCTTCACTACCTTCTCTATAAATCCGGATTCCAAACTTGGGAATACAGGTTCTCTCTCTCTCTCTCTCTCCGTCACTCTCTCTCTCTCTCTCTCTCTCTCTCTCTCTTATTGTTCGACGTGATTATAGAATCTTTGGTTAGGTTGCAGAGAAAGGAAAGTAACTTCCCTTTTATTTTTCTCTCTGGTTTATTTGTTAGAAATCATTTCTCATTGTCATCACGAAGAAATTATGGTTTTTCACTAGTGAAGGACCTTCGTGTTTGAGCTGAACTGTATTTTACTTGTGCAAGTAAATACATATCGCTATCTCGATCATGCATGAATTACTTCAGTTCAGTAATTTAAGAATGACTCTATTTATTAAAAAAGAAGTAACTGTGGCATAAGAACTTACAGACTTCTGGCGTCGCTATCAACTGAGGTTAAACAATGGTAGTTATTACGTGTAGAACTCATCAAGTTGATTTTGGGGTGTTAATGTGTGATGCCTTCTTCTTTGGTGACCAGAATTGACATCACGTTTGAGGTTATTCCATAGAATCTAAATGAGTTCAGTTAAATTTTCAAGTGTGCATCTATTATAGATTTACTTTTCCAATAGTTGGTGGAGAATGAGATTCCTTTTGGGATTTATCTTGGGTATCAGTATGATGTCTAAAAAGGTTGTAACTTGTCTTTTTCTTTTAAAGTGATTATGCTCCATGTAATTATCACTCCATTGTGATTAATGTATTGCAGTTCTCAGTTCGGACTCAGGTCATATTTATACATTCTTTTCCATGAGTTTGTGGGTCGACCTGCTTCTTGGTTGTTCAGTGAGGAAAAAGTAAGGGTTTTACTTCCTGTTGAGTGATTACTTTGAGAATAGCTCAGTAGTACCTGAGAATTTGTCTGAATGGTGTGATGTATTTTTTACTGCAGGTGACAGTATTCTATGCAGTACGACTTTTTCTTGGTCTTCTATTTCGTTGTTACAGAAACTGTTTTTGTCGTGTCACTCCCAAGGAAGTATGGAAAACGACTTGCTTCTTATACACTTGCATTGCTATGCTTAACCAGTGGTTGTTTCTTTGCAAGCACTAGTGAGTTATTTGTTTTAATTGCCTATTTCCGTCCATCTTGGTGTTTTTTTTTTTTCTGCTTTTAGTTCAAGTTGCTGATTGTTGCTTGCCAACCCTACATAAATAAATATTAAGCATTTTGTTTTCTTACCCTCCAGTTTCTATCACTGTTTCCAGGTTTCTTGCCAAGTTCATTCTCTATGTATGCGGTTTCTCTTTCATCTGGGTTATTTCTTCTTGAGAAACCTGCTCTTGCAGTTGCAGTTGCTGCTGTAGGTGTTATTCTTGGCTGGCCTTTTTCAATTTTGGTTTTTCAGCCAGTTATATATTCTTTGCGCAGAATGTTCTGGGAGGCATTTTGTGCAGGAGCTTTCACGTCTATTTGTCTTCTTGTATGTATATCAAGGGTTTATATTAAATTACTTATTCACTTTTCTTGCCAACATTGAGAAAAAAAGACTTTTTAGTACTGCCTACTAAATGTGTTACTGCATAACTATTTCAGGTTTTCTCAATACTTGTCGATCACTACTATTATGGAAGATGGACCTCATCAGTGCTGAATCTTCTTGTGTATAATGTTGTTGGAGGTGGCAAAAGCCATTTGTATGGTACTGAAGGAGCATTTTTCTATCTGAGAAATGGGTTTAACAATTTTAATATTTGTTTAGTCCAAGCGTTGCTATTTCTAGCAATTTTCCCTATTGCTAAGAAAAAATATGCCCAAGATATGCTTGTGGTGGTTTCACCTGTATACCTTTGGCTGATATTCATGTCATTGCAGCCACACAAAGAAGAAAGGTCTAAATATTTTTTTCTTGGGGAACTTTTGAAGTGACTAATATAACTGTTAACATAGAATGTTTTTTTCAAAGGAAAAAGCTCTAAAATTCGTTGTATGAATTGATATAAAATTGTACATGGTCTGATAGTTAATTCAGTATGTGCTTGACAATAATATAAATAATTTTTATGTAATACGGCTGCATACTTTTGCCTTGAGCCTTTTACTTTTCAAATTAGAAATTAAAATTATCAAATGTTTGCTTAGCTACTTACTTCTATATTGTCCTTGCCCTGACTAGTTACTTAGAGTTTCTCTTGATTTGTGAATAAGGAGACGTAGGTTTAGAATTCACTTTGTTTTAACTTATAGATATCTATATAACCTACTTCATTTTATGATGTAATAACCTAAAAGGTTATCGACAATGTTATCTTATTTCATTGCAATGATATTTGCTTTGATTATCTATAAACATTCAATGTTTTTTTTACATGTATTTCTTTGATTCTTAATAACCCATGACGAAAATTGACAAATTTCCATTTAGTAATCAATCTTTGTTTAATTTATGTAACACGAGAAATGTGTGCAATATTAAGTTAGTTAAATGGTATTTAAACTCTCATTTCAGGTTTCTTTATCCAATTTATCCACTTATTTGCGCGGCTGCTTCCGCTGTCATTGAGAGCTTCCCTAATCTTTTTAAGGATAAATATGATCTCAATCATAACTCCCTGAGTTGATTGTATATCACTGATGTTTTTAGGTTTTTTGTTGTTGTTTTTCTCAAATCTTGTTTTTTGGGTTTGTAGGTGGCAAAATTTCTTAGACTTGTTGTTCTTGGCCTCATTCTATGTGTATCCCATGCTCGTATCTTTTCACTAATTAATGGTTATTCTGCTCCTATCATACAAGCTTTTGGAGCACCATGACGATGTGGGAACAAGTTTTTGAGCTTGTTTCTTTCTCTAGATTTTTCTATAAATGAAGAGTGTGTTGTTGAAACTCGATGTGCATGACGTGTAAAATTCTGCGCACATACTTGCTTGATATTTAAAGTGTTGGGAGTGAGTTAAAGAAGAATTAGTTAATCTATCCTGATTAGAAGTAGAAAAGAATTGTACTTCCTAATGATTTGTAACGCCCTAATTTAATTTTCTCCAATTTTGAAAACCCTAAAATTATTCCCAAATCGATTTGCAAAATTAGGTTTTTTACGTTGGTCGTTATAAACCCTAATTTATAAAATTAGTTAATTAAATAGTTATTGATAGCGGAAGCATTTAATAAAACAACATAATAGTTTAAATTCATTTAGTAGGGTTAATGCTAATAATCATATCGCATAAAACATCTAATCAAAACTTTATTCAATCCAACATAGTTTATTGAAAAGTCAAATACGAAACTTGTCCAAATAAAACTAGAACTTTAAATAAAGTTTTTCTCAAAATTTTAAAATTGTAATAAAACTTAATTTGCTAACCCATCATTGACATAATCAATATTCCCCTCTGTATGCTCTTCTACTTCAGGAAAATTCTCGATCAGCTCAATATCATCCTCTGTTAAAAATTCACCTACATCATAAGACTAAATAGTGAGAAAATCTCAGTAAGTGGAAACACGTGCATAAATGTTGAATTTCATGCATTACCAAGTTATTAAGATCGAAAGTTACATACTGGTTGGAATTTTCCAGCCCTACCGAGTTTCAAGCTCTCATTAGCTATCACAATGTTTCATGCGTTCAGGCTTTCATTAGCCATCTCAAAATAACTACCAAGTTTCAGGTTCTCATTAACCTGATACGAACCCCTCGAATATCAAATACAAGCAAAGAGAAATATTCAATGAAACCAAATAAATTAGACGATAAACTGATAAACAACTCGATAGCGCAGAAGTTCGAGAAGTCTGCTAGCTCTCCCAAGTGACAGACGTTCGAGAGGTCTGTTAGCTCTCCCACAAGTGAATCCCTAAATTTTCTGATATCCCATTCCCTTACAACTGCCCCTTTAAATAAAAATAACACCGAATATAAAAAACTCTAAAAACCCCTGAGAGACTGTTTAAAAACCCTAAAAGGCCTAATAGATTAATTGGCCCATTTTATTTTTCTAGCCTAAGTAAATTTAAGCGGTAGAGACGTATCAATACTCCCTTCCCAAAGATGCACCTTGTCCTCAAGGTGCATGATTTTTGTGCTCCTTTCTTTTTAATCATTGAGTTCATTATCATTTAAATACATGGCTATCTTGCTTTCAATTCGTTGTGCTGTTTGCATGATTTGTCTCAACCCAGTTGGTCTAAATACTATTAATTCTGCTCGAATTTCAGTCTGCAAGCCATTCATAAATTGAGCCTCCAATAAATGATCGGGAATGTCCCGAAAATGAGCAGCCAATTTCTCGAACTGCAATGTATACTCTCTCACCGTTCCCCCTTGTCGTAATGCCAAAAATTGTTCTGATAATGATCCTTCATGTGAAAAACAGAATCGACCCAATAGTCGTTCTCTTAAATCCACCCAATTTCGGAATGGTTGCCTTCCATCCTTCCATTGAAACCAAGTCAGCGCCTCTCCATCAAGGTGCACCGCTATTGCATCTATTTTTTCTATTTCTGTTAAACGCTGAAGGGTAAAGAACCGTTCAACCCTAAATACCCAATCATCGGGGTCTCCATTTTCGAATACTGGCATCTCCAGGTTTTTAAGCCGACCATCCCCAGCTAAAACTCCACGTATCTCCTCCGGTTTATGGCAGAAAAACGAATTATTATCCACTACACGGTCTATGCCCTTTTGTTCGTGATAACCTAGGCCTTGCCAAGTGGGCAGCCCCTTTTGGGCCCCTCTATTATAGTCTGTCTTTTTCTCAAGCCCAGTTTCATAGTCCAAGGGCTTTTTTCCATTGTCAACCCAAATTTCGTCCAACCCAGTCTCATGGCCCAGGTGTCTTTTTTTCATTGCAACCCAATTGTTATGGCCCCTGTTTCTTCTTCCTTCATGACCCAGCAGCTCTTCATCAGCCCGAGAACCCTCTTCAGCAAACTGCGAAGTCTCACCCACCTGTGATGCTTCAAGTTCGGCGCAGAAGCAAAACCCAACTCCCGGCCGAACTCTTTCTCCGCTCGCCCGAGGTCCGCTGCATTGCAGACCTGGGCGACTCTCCACATGGGTTTCGTCACGCGAGTTACCCGTTCGGAGCCCTTCTTGTTCAGCCTGCATCGACGCCAGGGCCATCATAATCGCTGCCATATCTGCCTTCAAGGATTGAAGCGACTCCGAGTCCGCCTTCAAAGAACCCAATCCCTGAGACAGCTCCTCCCGAAGACTTCCCAATTCAGTCCTGAATTTGTCACGATTGACTAGATTTCCTAACTCCGTTTTGAGTTCTTCACGTCTTACTTTTTCTTCTCCAGCCCCTTCTTTCCCTTCACCTCTCTTTCCGGCCATGAGGATTGAATGATAACAACAATAAAATCAATGAAATAAGCTTATGTGAAATTACAATTTTGAAGCTTCTTTTGATAGTCTTCGACAGCTTCTGCCTCCTCCAAAAAATATATGCTCTGATACCAATGATACGAACCCCTCGAATATCAAATACAAGCAAAGAGAAATATCCAATGAAAATAAATAAATTAGACGATAAACTGATAAACAACTCGATAGCGCAGAAGTTCGAGAGGTCTGCTAGCTCTTCCAAGTGACAGACGTTCGAGAGGTCTGTTAGCTCTCCCACAAGTGAATCCCTAAATTTTCTGATATCCCATTCCCTTACAACTGCCCCTTTAAATAAAAATAACACCGAATATAAAAAACCCTAAAAACCACTAAGAGACTGTTTAAAAACCCTAAAAGGCCTTATAGATTAATTGGCCTATTTTATTTTTCTAGCCTAAGTAAATTTAAGCGGTAGAGACGTATCATAACCATCACAAGGTTTCATGCGTTCAGGCTTTCATTAGCCATCTCAGAGTTTCCGTCAATTCCATCAGTTTCATGCGCATACAAAATGACCTATAGTTTTTATCTTGATTATATCATGTGTCAATATCTAATCGTGTATGACAGAATAAAACTATATAACTTTAATAACAAAATAGCAACTTTAATAACGAAATAAATATAACGAAAATATTATATGCCTTGTGATGTAGGGCCTATGGCCAAAACGACATAAGTGTACCACTTACCTGGATTCCGAGAACGTTGGGACGTTAGGAAAATTTAGAGTCTTGAACGAGCGTCGGAAACCGTCACAAACCTTACAAAATAGTTTATCTATTAACTTCCCATAAGTAACAATATTAATCCTTAAAAGAGATTTGGGCAGAATATCGTTACCGTCGAAAACCGTAAATGAGTCGAAGACGAATTCGAGTCGGGTCTGGTGGATCGGTTCTGGTCGGATCTGCTGGGTCGGGTCTGCTAAGTTGGGTCGGGTTCGGTTCGCTGACTGGATCGGGTCGGGTCGGCTAGACTGCTTCGGTTCGGTTCGGGTTGGTTCACTTAAGTTGAACCGGTTCGATCTGACCTCTTCAAAAAGCCGGCCCTTCTTCTTCTTCTTCGTCCTTCGTTCTGCGAAGCCAGAAACAGAGTCTCCTTCTCTGTTTCGTGTCGAGCTCCTCTGTTTCGGGAGGGATTTCTTCGCAGCGGTAAGTTCTCCGAGAGCTTGAGTTTTCTCTTCGAGTTGGTGTGTCTCCATCCCTCGGTGAGACCCTCTATTTATAGGGGAGTCTCGATTTTTCCTTCCTTTTAGGGTTATTCATGAATCTGGCCTTCCTGAGGTCCAGATTCAACAACTTAGAAGGAAACATTTTCCCATTTCCTGGCTACGCTCCAACCGCGTAGCAGATTAGGAAGTCAACGTCAATTAGGGTTCCAATTTAGCTAGATTAGGAGAATTTATCATTTGCATTGAATGGATTTTGAAAAGTTTCCTAACAATAGTCAATCCCGCGTAGAATTTTTTTGGAAATGAAATCAAATTAGGGTTTCAGATTTGGGAAAAAATTTAAGACTGTTCTAAATTGGAAAAATTGCTATCAATATTGAAATTTTGAATTGATACGTTACATGATTATTGGGTTTCCTAAAACATCTACGGCCCTTTTCTATTGTAAGTATCTTTGTTTACTTGCACCTTTGGATTTGATTTATGATTTTTAAAATCATTCAAAATAATTTTATCCATTGAATGACATCAAAATTTAATTAGGTCTTATTTAAAAATGATATATGAAAGAAAAGAAAAAATTACTGTTGAAAAAATTGTAGGAGTAGGAATAATAAATTATCAATAATATCAAAAGCTTAAGTTGATCAGTTAATAATAATATGATCATTTGTATATTTTTAAACATGTCCATCTGCATATAGGCCAATTTCCACGGTAAGCAATGAACAAAAAAATAAAATTTGCACATAGAAAAATACGTAGAGGAATTCGACTTGTCCAAGAAGAGATAATAGAAATCCAGTGGAAGTTAACTTATGTAGAATAAGATAAATGGTACAAGAAATATCACTCAAACAAGCTCTTCGAAAGGATAAATTTTTCATTTTAGAGGTTGATAGGGCTCCAAAAGGAGCGGCCAACACAAGCCTTTGTGTATCCCCATTGTACCTTTAGGTATCTAACCACATGTATAAGTTAGCAAGAGATTTCTTTTGGGAGTGGAATGGTAAGTAACTAAGTATAGGAAAACTTTATCAAGTTGGATATGATAATCTTTTACTGCTAGATAGGGATGTACTTTTACTTTGGAATGTACCCTTTTTCTTGGTTCCTTCTAATTGGAAAGCAATAATTAAAGTTTATTTTTAACAAACACCATTCAGATGTTTGAACTGGTTGGAACTACCAGTGGTTTGCCAAGGAAATTTTAACATTAAGGAAAGATATTTTAAAAGAGTACCATATTTTATGCATCTAATTTGTTTCAACCCTTTCATTTAATAGTTCTGTTTTAACCTTTTTTTTAACGCTTTGTTTCAACTTTTAGGTGCTGTGCTTTGTGTTGGAAGTGAATGGCACAGATATCCGACCATCATCTTTCTTTGTCCCTGATTTTGTGGGAGAAGTGAGATGGATTGATGATGGGTTTCAAGGTCTCCTTCCATTCCCATTCAATTCATCCATGGGAGGGACTAAAGCAACTCCAGTTTATTTCAACGATAAGAACAAAGCGTCAGATGAGCAGTATGTAAGTACGCCCCTTTCCTTTTAAAATGTCTTGAAACATTTTCTATTTGCATATTTATTTTCTGCCTTCATATGAAATGGCCTGCAATGAACCCTACAGCTCAGAGATCTGGAAGGTTGCACTCTTCTTGTGGAGCTGCAGCTAAATCGCCCTTACCCTTCTCACGGAAGCAATTTGTCACAGTGGGAGGTAAATCAAACCAGTTTGCTGTTAGTTGATATGCACTTTCCTTTGATGATTGTACTAACTCAATTTCTACTACAGGCTATTACAGCGCTGCCTTACTTAGATAGAGAACTCTCTCCTCCTTTTTATCGATCCTTTTTCGTACCTTATCTCTGGCAACAGAGGAATGTCTTTGGCATGTACAAGCTGCTTAGAAGAATACCAAAATGATATCGAAGGTGAAGGTATTTATTTTTACCTTTTTGGGTATGGAAGTTATTGACTAGTTTAATAACTTGTAACTTAGACGGTCGAGGATTAGGATATGGACAAGGGTGATGGTTTCGGAAACAGAATTGTATGAATATTGCGGATGTTTTTGAGCCCTTCCACTTCTCTTTGCTAATCTTGGTGAGAACTAGATACGTTATCGTGTTTCATTTGACATTTGAGTCACTCAACAAATCTTGATGAGATTTGAAAGCTTTATTTGTTCTATCATGTTTATCTAAATATTTGAGTTGCTTTGATTGTCTGGTTGTTTAGTTGTTTCAAACTGAATATATTCACGGGTTATTCTTAAAGGTTAGTAGGCAATCTAACATTATCATTGAGAAACTATATTTAAGGGAAGATTATACCAAACATTACGGGATAGTCACTATTTGTCTTAAGTCTCCCATGTCTAAATGAGAATCGTTACTAATCTCGTGCCAGTGCTACTAATGCAAGAGATGCCACTCAAGCTCAGCAAATGCTTTACTTCCTGTGAATATTTTTTGTTGGGGTCCAACCTTTTAACCTATTCCGACAGATTTTTGCATTAGAGATGCGATGCTAATGCAAAAACATTAACCGTAATGGGTTAAAATAGCAGGTCTAAATGTGGTCCAAGGGCAGCGTGCCCAATCTAGAGCCACCTTATTGGACTCGGTCGAGCTTGAGTCTTGTTGGTCCATCTTGAGGCGAGTTGGGCACTGCTTGAGCTTTGATTTAACTGGTTGGGCTGACCCTGATGAGATACCACCTCTAGGATCAGCTATTCGGATACTTCTGTTTTTTTAAACAAATTTAAACTGTAAATTATCAACCCGATTTAAAGAACGCAAAATCATATATGTGATTATCTTTCTTTCTAACATATTCGGCTCCCTCCTCTTTTAAACTCAATTCAAATATGAAATTTAAAGAACTTTATGATAATATGGTTTAATTTGTTCGCGCCTGAAAATTTGAAGACGATTTTACTGAAAGATAGACATATTTTAGGCTTTGTTTACTTTTTCATAATTTAATAGTAACATTAAATTTATTTTATAATTGTCTATTTTAATTTTAATGTCGCTGAGATGCACTTAATATTTTATTTTAATTATTTATAATTTATCTTAATTATTAAATAAATTAATAAGTGACACATAAACGTCATTTCAAGATATAAGACTATATAATAAGAGAACTGAGCAGTTCAACCAACTCTTTTTAAGAATTTTTGTTGTTTGAGTTGAAAACTTGATGGTAGAGTTGCCCAGTATGTCTCGACAACTTCTCTTTTCTAGCGATTCTGTCTCGTCTTTTTTATGAGTTTTGCAATCGACCTCAAAAATATTGATAATATTTGGTCATTTTCATGTTAATTTACTTAACTAGATGTCATCCATTTCCTAGCTAGTTTGTTAATCCAACAACCTTTTAAATCTAGAGGTTAAGCGATTCTCATAAGCCAAACACATCATCTTTGACAGCATGGCCCTAGGAATAGGAGTAGTTTTATATTTTTGTTGGATGGACATCTTTGTGAAGCTTTTAATTGTAGTAGTGAGTAGAGTAGTTTTATATTTTTGTTTTATGCACATCTGTAGGAAGCTTTAACTGTAGTAGTGGGTAGTTGCTCAACAAGTGTCAAGTTTAGCTATAGAAGTAGAAACTTAATTTATTTTGGTTGTGAAAATGAGGAAGAAGGAATTTTCAAAAATTAAAAAAACAATATTCTTTGCGGTCTTTTCCTTCACCCTTAGAAGAAAACTTTCAGCTATTGATTGCGAAGAAAACTTTCAGCTATTGATTGCTTCCGATATGCAACCGCCTCTAATTTTTTTTTTAAAATGTGTAAATTTTAAAATTTTTGAAAATATCTTTTTTTTTATAAAATAGTGGAAAATTTTAAAGACAATATCTAAAATTTTTTTCTTAAAACACTTTATAAAACACGGCAAAATAATGCTTAATACAACATTTTATAATTCAAATACTTTACAAAACCATTTCTCTCTCTTAAAAACCTTTAGCCTATCCAGCCATAAGATTCGCGTTTACAAATCCTTCATCAACTGCTCTTTAACTTGTTTCCTGTGTACTTACATTAGAAAGACTTAAACTAATGAGCCTAACACTCAGTAAGTGATATAAAAGAAAACTGTAAAATGCACGTATCATACAATTTTTAAAACTCATGCAATTTCTGTTTTCTTTTTCTTTTCTCTTTTACGTTTTAGTCTTTATCTTTTTGTTTTATGTTCTGTTTCTGTTTCCTTTACATTTCGTTATAGAGAAAGGATACATCCTATGGTCAGGTGGTTTAACCGTCACTCTCGAGGAGATACATCCATTAGGGGTGTCCCTATCATGACCGTCACTAATCCTCTTTGTTGCGCAAGTGATGAGGGTTTCAAGTATAAGAGAAAGGATACATCCTATGATCCATGTGGCTTAAACGTCACTCTTAAGGAGATATATCCATTAGGAGTGTCACCATTGATGAACCGTCATCTTTTCTCCTGAACCCCCACACGCCTATTTACGTTCATTCATTCATTTTCTTTAGTATCCGTTTCCTTTTCAAAATCATGCATGAAAACTATTTCCGTAATCTTTTGAAATCCATGATACGTGTCATGCTCATGAATGCATACAGTGTGTAATAACCCGGATTTTCTTAATTTTTAAAAATACGTAAAATTTGAATTTTCTTTTTGAAAGTAAATCAGAGTGCGTCTAACCGGATCGCTACTAACTCTTTCGTAAAACTCAGTATAAAAACACATTTACTAAAACTTATGCGGAAGCGTGAAATCAAAACCATTAATGAAAAACGTTGTGGAAGCATGGATACAATTCGATTAAAGAACCCAAAACATTTAAATACGATTTATTACAACTTAACTTAATTAAAACAGTTTCTCTTTTACCCTTTTTATGTCTGGCCAGCGGTGAGTATCCCTCGAGTGTGCAAATCCATCATCGCTGTTTGCTATAAATTGTTCTTTATCTCTCATTACTCCTAGCTCGTGCATTCTTCTACATCATAGTACCTACATCTACACCACAAGCAACTGTAAGCCCAAAGGGCTTAGTAAGGAAAAAGGGAAATGCAATTATGAAATGCCTCTCTTTAGTTCATTTGGAATGGGGGCCACCCAAACCAATTCTTTCATTCACGTTTTCTTTCTTTCCTTTCTTTCTTTACTCGTACTTCGAGCTGGAGATTAGAGGATTTCCTTTGTGATGGAATAGTGATCGAATCTAATCTTTTGCTTACAACTAGAACTCCCGTACCTATGTGGGAGGGGCTTCGGCTAGTTGAAGACTAGACCCGCTACCCATCCGCCCCCCAACTCCCTTTTCTTTTCATTTATTTCCTTTGTCTTTTCATTATCATTTTACTTCCTCACCATGCATGTGAGTACTACCCCTTCGGAGTACTCCCTACTTGGTTTCTATTACATGATGCATGAACATACATTCTCAACCTAATATGATGCATGATGCTTCACAGTATAACATTCATAATAATTTAAAGTGCGCATAAACAAAAGTAACTGAAATGGAAAGTGCATATAATATATAGCAGTAATTAAAGACACATAATAGAAAACTTTCATAATATAATTTTGTAAATAGCGAAGCACAAAAGAGAAATTGAAAATATACTATCGTATCCTAATTTCTTCCCTAGTCATTTATAGGCTTCCTAATCGTCTTACATACTTCCTAGGTTTGTATTTCTACACGATTATTCTAATAAGTCATGCACATGCTCCTACATTAGTTTCATGTTTTTATTCTACTCAGCTATCGTAAGCAATACAAGAAAACAATAACAAAAATATTTATAAAACATTTATTTGCTTAGTCATTGCAACCCTTAATTCATGCCTATTTCATTTCTTTCCTCTTCATTTTCTTTATCATTTTACTCCCTATTAAAGTAAATCATTGAATATGAAATTAAAGTGCGCATATAATCAGAATAAAACTGTAACTGAAAACAAATATAATAGAAGCATATATATATATATAAGAAGATAAAGAACATTCAAGGAGGGTAGTGCATATAACAGAAGAAATAACTATGCATGACCGAAAACAAGGACTACATCGAATTAAAATAATGAAGGCATATGAGTACGGTAAACGTATAAGTATTTCATTTAACTAACATACTTAGAATTTTAACTACGTTCATCATTCTAGGCAATTCACATGTTCAACTTCTGATGATTATTAATTAGTTACTCTAGTCAGATTTACTTACTCATCTTACCAACCTCCAATTAATTCTAGTTAAGTTACTTAGCATGCTCATTGTTAATTTCCTTAATTAATTCAACATACTCTCGTTAGTTAACTTTTATGTAATATGTTAAATGTATAGTTAATTAATCTGATTAGTTACATGCTCATGCTCATACAATTATTGTCACCCTAACTAACTTCATGTTTGCTAGTTAACACACTCGATTATCGTCATAGTAGAATCCTAAATAATTTACATGCTCAATGGTACATGCTTTTATCTTACTTAACTAAATTAACTAATCATGTCTAGGTTACATACTAAGTTCACATCATTAGTTAATTGCATACTTAGATTGTAGGATTAGTTAGGATTACTCTAAACATGATGGCTAGTGAGTTTATTAATAATTAAACATGCTTATTATTAAGCTACTAGAACAATAATTATCAATTAGATTCTAACTTAACTTAGTAGTAATTACATGCTTAGTTTCTAATTAAGTTAATTACGCTTGTTGATTAACAAGTGTTAATCGATTAACATGCAAATTAACAACAATTAGCTAGTTTGGGCATGCTTGGATTTATTATATACATATCCACTAATTGAATATTAAAATACGAAATATATAATGATAATAAAAGTCACCCTATCTATAAAACTTTCACTCATCCTTAGACTGATCATAATCTCTTAACATTTATTTGTTCTATGTTCATTTCAACTATCGCTATCGAACTAACACAAGATCACCGAGCAACAAGGAAATATCACTAGGAAATAAGGCATCACAGAGCATTTAGAACAATTTCATTCAAGGTGTTTTTGCCTAAAACTAACTAATAGCAATAATTAGAAAACTTTTCAAACACTATCAGTAAACATTCTAAGGCATCCGACATTCTTAACAACTAACAGTAAGTCATTCATTCAGGGAACACTTGCAACTAATTATTTAGTAGTTAAAACTAGTTAACAACAATCACAATAAACATTTCAAGATATTACCGTAACTCACACACTCATTCTTGTGGTGTAGGGTCTCAATGACCAAAACACCCTTAATCCTTACCTTGATTATTTAACGCGTATCGGTGCTTAACCATTATCCATCTTCGTCCTTTCGATACCTTCACAATTAAAACATTTATTATTAATCTAGTCGATTAATCAACGTATAAACATAGCGTCTCTTTCCTATTCCAAGTCCTTATAAATTTAGGAACTCATGACTCGTTCAAACGAAACGTATCATATCTTACTAAACTAATCCAATTACTAACATACATTTACCCAATGAATTACTCAATCCAAAACAATAGAGCATGTCACCAAAGCTTTAACTAAACATGCTTGTTTCCAAGTAACGTAACATATCCTTCTTTATCGATGCTCAACAACAGTTATGCTTTACAACTCCAACAATAGATAAGCTTTCAATTACTAGACAACCTATTAATATTGAGCAACCAATATCATTTCCCGAACCAGCAGGGCACTTCAATCAACCAATAACAGGGAATCCCATTTCCCAGCATCTAATTCAAACAAATGACTACACAACATAGATTAATACTTAACAACAGAGTGTGTTTATACCATTAATGACTATTAATAGAGCTGAATATACAAGGATCAGAGGGCACCCATTCTAAAATCGAAACACATGACTTCATTCCAACTTCATCAACGAATTAGCAACTCAATAACAGAACTAAAGGCAGAAACTCAACATCCAATTTCATCCAGAGCACCAATCTCAGTTTAACAGCAGGCTAATAACAGTTAGAGGAGGATTTCGTTACCTGAAGCACACCCATGGTCTTCAACAGAAAAGACCCGAACTGTCCAAACTGGGTCGGACATACACGGTTGGAGCACCCGAGTCTGAAAACCGATGTCTCGGATCTGCCTCTCCGATGCCATCGCTCCCTACCGATCCGTTGTCGCCGGCAGGCTGCCACCGCCGTCCGCAACCCAACCCGAGCAAGGCGCTGCAAACCCAGCTCGCCGGAGCAACACCCGATCGTTCCTGCAGAACCCGTCACTCCGAGCCCTCGCTCCGTGTTTCGTCTTGCCTCGCGTCGACACCCTGAGGCCGAACCTCGCCGTACAGCTCCCCGTTCGTCGTCCTCCCCCCTTCGCGATGCCCAGCCTCGCCCGAGCTGTCTCGGTTCCATCTCTCGCCGTCTCTCGGCCTCTCTCCTTCTTTCCCCTCTCATTTTCTTCAGCAAACATCTCAATCCTTCTAACCTAATTCTCAATTTTTTTTATAACAATAATAATAGTTATTATTATAATTATCATTTAATTCATTTTAATGAATTATCTAAATCTCCATTTTTTAATTATATAAATTTTATCACATAATTTTATTTACTTATTCAATATGTGAATTATTTTATGTCAATTTTACACGTAATTTAATCGACTCATTCATAGTTTTTAACCTATTTTTAATACTTATTAACGACACTTATAAGTCTAATTTAAATAAGTATTTAAGATTATAATATGTCGATTACTTTCTATGTAGTATCCCGATAATTATAATTATTCACTTTAAAAATTATTGGGATGTTACACAGTGTCTATCTTATCATTACTGTAATCTCTAAACATGCTCATATATTGAACATATCATTAAAAAAAACCTAATTCTAGTAAACACACAGTAAACAACAATACAATCCTCGAAACATATCAATATCAATGCCTAAAATCCTTGAAGCGTTATTCGTATCAAAATTGTAAAGAACCTAAATCTAGAAAACAGTCAACATACAATTTTAATTCTTGCGATGTAGGGTCTGAAGACCAAAGCACATGCATATCAACTTACATGGGTTTCTTAAAATGCTCAAAGCTTATTCGTCATCATGTTCTTCCTTCTTTAGTACCTTCACATTTACACGCGGATGATGGATTTGCACCCGCGAGGGAGCTCGTGACTGGCCAGACATATCAAAATGTGTAAAAGAGAAACCGTTTGAATTAAGTTGAGTTTTAAATGTTGTAATTCAATCAAGTAGTAAATTGTATAAAAAGTGGTATTTCAATGGTTTAGTATTTCTTCTTTAAATTAGTTCTTTACGCTTCCTCAAAGTTTAAAAAAAATGATTATTATTTATGCTTCTACATAGATTCATAAATGAGGCTTTCATAATAAGTTTTACAAACGGTTGGTAATGATCCGGACTTAGGCGCTCTTTGATTTGGTTTCAAAAGGAAAATTCAAAATTTCAAGCATTTTTGAGGATTTACGAAAATTTGGGTCGTTACATGTCGCCCCTGAACCTTAGGATGACTCATGACACGATTTCGTGTCTTGACTTCACTTGCGTCGTGAAGTTCAGACGATCCCGGACTAGTGTGGACGCGGGCAGATTCGTCCGATTTGAATCTATCCAAATTCTAGACACTTGCGACTGCATGCAGACAAGTGAGGACGCATGTGGGCGCGTATGATTTGAATTTGTCCAAATTCTGGACACTTTCAGACACATACAGACGATACATGCAGACACCATATCTCGTCCGAATGTGACTTTTAGACGATATGGATAGGGCAAGGACGCCATTTTTCATCCGTAAGCAAAAATCCACCTTAGGAATTTTACATATGCGAACGAATGCAAATGAGACTAGCAAGTCTACACTCGTCCGAAATATCACAGATCTGTGACAATTAGGATTTAAAATCAGACGGCTGGTCGCGTAATCATCTGATACGCACTCTTATCCCCTAACACGAAGTGGTCCCCCTCTAGGTCTAGACCACATGGGAGCCGGCCTCCCTCTCCATCCCTCTCTATAGGCATATGATTTGTCTTCCGTAGGTAAGCCTATCTATTTATCTTCAGCTTTGCATTCATTTCCTTCCTCTGCATTCCCTCTTGCTGCTATGTTCAGCCTCTTCCTTCTTGGAGTGCGTGAGTATATGAAGAGTGAGGGAGCATTTGTGAGCTTGTGTGAGTGTTGGGAGCAAGGAGCTGCTGTGTGTGAAGCTGAAGAATGAGCTACTGTCTGTGAAGAAGTGGCTGCTATGGAAATTGTTGTCCATGCGTTAGTCCTTCACTTTAGATAAAGATTTGGGTAGTCTTAGCATGAGGAGGCTCTGCCCACAAGTAAAGCGTGTGTGCGTAGTGTTCGATGTTCCTTGTAGTTATGCTGTAGATAATTCCTACAATATTTCCTTCACTGCATATTGAATTCTTTGCTGTTAAATTTTGCTATTTCTTTACTGTAATTACTTAAATGGAATGCCTTGTGTTGATGGAAAGATGCTAAATGCTTACTGTTTGAATGAAGGGAAAGTGGTGAATGCTTATGGCCCATGATATACTGTTAGATGGGAAGGTATGGAAGGAAGAGTTATCTTGTTGGTTCCGTGTACTTCGCTGAAAGTTTAGTGTTTACATATTCTCATATTGTTTGTTAATACAATAGATTTGGTTTATAATGTTATTATTTCTTGGTTTTGGTTAGGAGGTGTAAATCTGCTAGTTTTTGTTAGCATCATTTCATTTAGCACATTACTTGTCATATTAAATTATCGAGCATGTTTCTAATTGTCATTCGTTAAGTAAATTTCCACATATGATTTATTAAGCATGTTTTTTTATCGAGCATAATTCCAAGCATGATTAGTTAGATAACTCGCAGTATATTTCACTTGTAGAAGCATTGTCGTTCTAATTTCTGAAAGTTTAAGCATGTTTTCTATACTCGTTGTTTATATAATTTCGATGAGCATAATAGCATGTAAATCATTAGCATGTTACTGTGATTGTAAGAAGTACGCATGTTACTTTTGTACATATGAGGTCTGTTAGCTCTTTCGTCTATAATTGACTATGACTCTAGTTAGTATCAAGTTATCGAGCATGTTTCTAGTAGTATCAAATTAGCAAGCACATTTTCTATTAGTTATTTATTAAGCACATTTTTGTTAGCCAATTGTTAAGCATGTTTCCAAGAACTATTTGCTAAGTACATTTCCATGAATTGTCGAGTAAGTATGTTTATGTTATTAGTCGATTTAGTATTAGCACAACACGTTCCATGATTTCATTTTCTAAAGATTAAGCATGTTCCTATATAATTGTTAGTTTAGGAGAGCATGCAATAGTTTAGTTCACCATGCTGTAATTATAAACCAAGTAGGTTTCCAGTAATTGCTTGTTAAGCATGTTTTCGTGATCTACTTATAACAATTTATCAAGCACGTTTCCAGCAGTTAATTATTAAGCATGTTTACGTTCGGTTAGTGTAGATGAGCATGTATAATTAGTCTAGCTTGGTACCTTGTAATTATAATCAAGCATAATTCCATTAGTCATTCTTAAGCACGTTTCTATTAGTTAATTATCGAGTGTGTTTCCATTTAATTATTAATTGTCTAAGCTTTTTTTTCGTTGTTGAACATGTTTAATCCACATAGATACCTCGTAGTGGATAGTTTATTCTTCTTGCCATATTTTTATTGTTATGTTTGGTGGAATAAACCATGTCATATGTTGTGCATACTCGATGCCAGACTACATCCTAGCCTCCTGTGTGCATACTAGCTGTCAGGCTACATCCTAGCCTCCTGTGTGCATGCTAGCTGTCAGGCTAGGGGCTGACCTCCTGTGTACATACTAGCTGCCAGGCTACTCACTAGCCTCCTATGTGCACACTAGCTGTTAGGCCAGACTCGACTCCCTATTTATTCTACTATTCATTTTTAACATTTTCCTCACTCTATGCATGCGTCCTATTCTTTTCTATTAACATGATCCATGAACATAACCTATCTTGATGCATGATGCGTCATAATATAACATTCAATGAAATTGAAGTGTGTATTAAATAAAAGTAACTAGAATTGAAAGCACATATAAAGAATAATAGAATTTAAAGCGTATTGAATATGAAGAGCAAACAACCCAATGGAATAACATGTCCAATCAAAGTATACAATAAGGAAAGCGTGCCTGAACGAATATAGCACAATAATATTATTTAACATGCTAATTCTAGTAAATTTCTTAGTCCATTTACATGCTTCCTATACTTATTATTCTAGGTGCTTACTCTGATTAGTTATCCTATGTGGGTTACATGCTTGGTAGTTGATTCTGTACTTTTACCTAGTTACCTAGTCATGCTTCGTAAGGAACACCAAGAAGACAATAACAGAAAAATTATAGACCTACATTCCTAATAAATGAGACTCTTGAAACCTTTAACTCATTCCCTTTTTAACTCATTCTCATTCTATAGAAAAGTAAAACATTGATTATGTAATTGAAGTGCACATTGAATTAAAGTAACTATAATTGAAAAGCACATATAAGGAAGATAGAGGGTATAACATAAGAAATAACTACGCACAACAGAAAACAAGGACTATATCGAATTAAAACAGCGAAGGCATATGAGTATGGTAAACATGTAAGTAATTTATTTAACTAACATACTTAGAAATTAACTACATTTATCATGTTAGTTAATTATCCTAGGCGATTCACATGCTCAACTTCCGTTGATTACTAATTAGTTATTACTAATTGGTTACTCTAGTCAGATTTACATACTCATCTTACCAATCATTCTAGTTAATTATAGTTAAGTTACTTAACATGCTCATTGTTAATTTCCCTAATTACTTTGACATGCTCTAGTTAATTAGTTTCTAATTAATATGCTAACCATCTAGTTAGTTAGTCTACATAGTTACATGCCCATGCTCATACAATTATTGTTTCCCTAGTTAATTACATGTTCAACTAGTTAGTTAGTTAACATGATCCAAGTTTAGTTATGATTTAACCATCTAGTTAATTAACATGCTTCAATTCCTTAACTCGTTGATATTAGGCTAGTTAGTTAATTAAACCTATTTAATGTAGGATCGATATACACCTATAGGGGGGGGGGGGGGGTGAATAAACCGTATCTAATATTTTCGTGCGATATTTTAATCTCTAATAACCCTAAGTGATTAAATGCATATAATTAAAATGTCAATAACAAATATATGTAATAATGTAAAGAGTAAGGAATAGAGAAAGTGCACACAATATTTGTTTTCGTGGTTCGGCAAACTCTCCTACGTCCGCGCTCCAAGTTCCACTTAGAGATACACTAAGCAATTGGCTTGCGGGTGCCAATAAAATCGTTTACAAATTGACTTTCATGATGAGCATTACCCTTGACTAATTTTAAGGTCGTCAACCTTTGACTCTTAAGGGGCATCACTTTATATTTGACTATTGCGGGGCGCCAATGATTGAACTTACGGGTGTTCAATTTAGCCTAGGAGTGTTTCGATGAATTCATAGGGAATCACCCTTTATAATCAAGCACAAGATAATAGAATTGGAAGTTAAAGCTCAAATCTATCTAATCTGAATTCTCCCAAATATAACTCGTAAGTTTATGGGTTGGGGAAATTGGATGTACAATGCTCACAGTGTGTAGGAATCGAGTCTTGAATTTGGCAGGGCTTCGCCTCAATTCTCCATTCGTTGTTAGAGAGCTTGGACTGATCTCATATTTATAAACACTACTCAAGCGATCGACCTTATGCCCTAAACAGTTGACCCTTTTACTAGCCATTAGAGTTCTGCCTGTTGAGATTTGACTGTTGTGGCAATCTTCCATTGTCAAATTAATCTGTCCATTTTGCGATCGACCGTGCGATCGACCCTTTCCTTCGTTGATGTACATCCAGTCGAATTTTGGAGGAAGATGAGTTTTTGGTTGATGCGGTCAACCTTTTCGGCAAAGCGGTTGACTGTTTACTTCATTGCAGAAATTTTTGGCAAGTTGTTTTTTTTCTGCTTCACAGTTAGGTTAACCGTGAGGTCAACCCTTTCCTTCATAGATGCACAATGAGGTCGACCTTTTACTCATTTTTCCCCTTCTTGATTTTCCTAAGTCTCGAAACGATATGTATTCACTACATGAACTTAGATAGACATGTTAGCACACTTTAATACCCTTAATATGAACATTTTTGATAAATTTGAGTATAAATATAATGAATAAAACATTGAATACATTATCAATAAAAAACACAATTAACCAACTTATTTTTTTCATTACATTAAATCATTTGGTCATCATCAAAATAAAACTAAGCCTAACAAAAAAGACTAACACTTAACTCATTGATTAACATACTAGGTTAATTAGTAACATGCTTGATTGGTTATTGAATCCGACAACTAATTAAACATGCTCGAATTAGTAAATTAACGACTAGTTAACAGCAAGTAAAAAGTACACAACAGACTAGCAAAAAGGAATCCATTCATTAAGACTAGCTCATTTTCTAGCTTATCACTTTCTATGTCATCACAACTACTCTATACTTCACAACATTAATTCATTAGCCAATAACATCCACAAGCAACAAACCACAACACTAATGATTACTAGAGCACTAAGGAAAAAGTCACCGAGCAATGAATAATGGAACACAATAGCATTCAAGGGAAATATCACAACACATAAATAAGTCCACACTATCAATTAGCAAAAGACACACTCACACACCCATACTTGTGGTGCAGGGCCTCCTCTTGCTACACCCCTGATCCTTACCTATCGATGATTTCAAACTCATGGACAGCTTTCCCCTTCTCGCAGACAGCAGCTCACTAGCCACAGTTCCTCTCCCAGTTCACAGTAGCTCACCCAACTCACACATAGCACTTACGTAACACTTAGCACACACAATTTCTCTCTCACTCCCCTGGCTCTCATTCTTGACCACCCTCAGCTCACAGAGAGCTCTCTGGACACTCCGCGGACTTCTCCCTCGGCAGTAGGCAAAATGAATTGAAGAAAGGGAAAGGAAGATTTATCTAGAAGGAAGAAGGAACCATTGTACATGTAGGGTAGAGATGTTAAACGAGCCGACCAAGCCGAGCTTGTGAATGCCTGGCTCATCGAGCCTGGCGAGCCTAATGAGCTGACCTTAAAAAATTTTCAACCTGAGCCGGCTTGCGAGCCACGAGCCTAACAAACAGAGCAGAGCCGGCCCAACGTGCCTAACGAGCCGAGCCCAGTCGGCCCAACGAGCCTAACGAGCCCAACATACATAAATAAAATTATTTTAAATAAATATGTTTTATATATATATATATATATATATATATATATATATATATATATATATTAGTTTTAGTTATTAAAAGTATAATAAATATGTTATATATATATTTTAAAATTTAATTATATTTTGATGATGACTAATATTATTGGATTTAATAAGTTGTTTATTTGTTGAATTTATATTAAGTAAACATTATCAATAAATAATATGTTATATTATTATGTGTTTACAAAAAAATACTTGAGACAAATATATATATAAAAAAGGTCATTCATTATCAATTTAACACTTGCATTACTACAAATTATATACATCCCAATTAGGTTGGCACCCATCTAATTGTCAATCATGTGCAAAATGTCAAATAAAAAAACAAGTTAAAAAATACTTAAAAATTCAAATTACAAATTACAATACATCCAAATTTAGATGAAAATCTAATATTCAACGTCCAAAATTTTGAAATCTTCTAGTATTTTGTCCTCTCGTTGTTAATTTCTTGTAATTGCATTATTTCAATCCTTCATGCAAATGAGTGCCTCCACGAGGTCGGGTGCAAGTCTTCCTCGGCGTTCATCGAACACACGTCCTCCTGCACTAAAAGCAGACTCCGATGCTACAATAGAGACCAGAGGTGTTAGTAGATCACGTGCCATTATAGAAAGAATAGGATATGTAGTGTAAAATTTTTCCACCAATCTAAAATATCAAAGTTCTCATCGCGAGAAAATTGATATCGAGTCTCAAAATAAATATTTAGTTCATTTCACATAGAACTAGAATCAACATCTGTATCTAATTCATTCCATATATTGTGAATACTATACTGTGGAACTAAGCTACCACCACCACTACTAGAACTAGCATGTGAAGAAGGAGGTGCATGACTAAAATTAGAATATTTACTTTCATAAGAAGAATATAAACTAGTGATTCCATAAGATATTTGAACAAAAGAAATTAAAGGAGTAGTACTAGAAATTCTATTAATCATGAGATTTACTCTTTTTAATTTATACATAGGATTCATAATGCATGCATAACAAAAAATAAGATGAATGTCAAGCCAATATTTTTTAAATTTTGTTTCCATTTTACAAAGTATATTTTTAAATTCATCTATTTGTCCATATAATGCAAAATTACCTGTTAAATTTACAAAAAATGGGAGAACAAGATGAGAAGTGGGATAATAAATTCCTGAACATTCATTTGTAGCATCATAAAATGGTTTTAAAAAATCAAGAAATGTATTAGCTATATCACAAGTAGATTTATTAAGATCAATACTTTGTGTTTTTTTATTAATAAAAGCACAAATAACTTGCCAATATGGTTTAGCATTTTTCAACATTAAATAAGTCAAATTTCACCTATTATCTACATCGGTTTTTAATTTTCTTGGTTTAAGTTGGGCGGCTTTACAAAAATCTATATATTCTTGTTGCCTTGAATTAGATCCAATGATATAAGAAATTACAGATATAATTATTTGAATGAGACGAAATAAATGTCATACCATCTTTAACAACTAAATTTAAAATATGACATATACATCTCATATGGAAAAGAGAATCGTGAGTAGTATCTAATTGAAAGTAATTTTTAAAATGAAAAATAGCACACTAGCATTATCAAGAGTTATGCTAAATAGTCTAACTTTAATAAAATATTCTTGCAATATTGTTACAATATATTTATAAATAGTAATACCGGTGTGAGGATATTCACAATTACGAAATCCTAAAATTCTTTTATTTAATTGGCAAGATTTGTCAATATAATGAGAAGCTACAACAATATAGCCTATATTATTATGTGTACTCCATAAATCAGAGGTAATACAAATAGACATTGAAGGGGGAGCATTTGAAAAAAAATGAAACTAGTTCATTTTTCATATCATTAAACATATTAATGATATCATTTCTAGTTGTACTTTTAGGAACACGTTTAAAATTAGGAGTAACATACTCTTTCATAAATTTTTCAAATTCGTCACTATCGGTGAACGATAAAGACAAATCGCATTGTGCTACAAGTTTTGCTATTTCTTCTCTCATTTTATTTTGTGAATGTAAAAAAGTACAACTACCACTGACATTTAATAATCTTTGTGTAGGATCCCTTACTAGTTCATTTAAGTGACATTTTTTATAATGCCTACCAAGTGTGCTAGTTGAACTACTGGTAACATATGCATAATTTTTTATACAATGTTTGCTTTGAGCTCTAAATTCTACTCTTCCACAAATTTTAATTTCTTTCATTTCAAAATGTTTCTATACCTCGGACATTTTGCTCCTCTTTTTTTGAGGTGAAAAAGTGGATGCTTGTGCAAATGAGTGTCCTATTGAAAGTGCAGGATCTAACTCCCTATTTTCCTCAAAATCATCATCAATATTCTCAATATTATAATTACGTGGATCCATTAAAAATAAATATATAAAATAAAATTCATATAAAAAATTGATACAATGATACCACAAATTCAATCGATCAACAATATTTTGTCGGTGGTGTGAATTTTGTGATCACCTTGTCGTATACAAAACCTATAAAACTTCACACAAAAATTGTTAAATCATACTCATATAATTAACAACAATATAAAAATACATTAAGTAATAAATTGTAATACATACCTTGTTGAATGAATGGAAAAAAATTGAAAATAACAGAGATTAAGAGAAAGTATAGTTGAAATTGTAGTAGAAATTGAGAGATGGAGAGAAAGTTTGGTGAAACATTTGTGAGAATATCGAGGTTCTTTATAGAGGAAGAGAGGAGAGAAAGAGGGGAGGGGGGTGTTGCCCTGCTGGCAACGGTCACATGACCGTTGCCTACTTACCCATGCTGGGGCCGCTGGGCGAGCTGCCCCAGCCCGCCTGGCTCGTGAGCCTAGGCTTGGTGGGCTCGCGTGCTAGCTTATACGAGCTCGGCTCGGCCAACCTTTTGGGCCTGAGCCTAGCCCGCCCGTTTGTCAACACTAATGTAGGGCAATGGTCTGAGGAGTGGAGAGGCAAAGGTTTGACGTTCACACAAGTCCCATACTCCACGCTGTCGCCCTCCCGTGGAACACGCACCAGAAGAGGAAGAAGCCGGTTCTGTGTGGAGAACCAGCAGGTTGGACCATGGCCTTCAGCCGGTCCAGCACGAACTGTTATACCACCCCAACGACTCGAGGCCAAAAACGCAGCCAATCCCACCGCGATGCTAACGCCATTCGTTGTCATCGATTCGACACCACCTGCGTGACGCTTGTCGTCCCTTCATCGTCGCCAATGTGTTGCCTTCGCCAATTGGCCATCACTAGTCACCAAAAACGATGGCCCGACATCCCCATGAAAATCTCGAAGCTGCACCCCATCAATCCCGCGATGCTCGTCGTCATCGATCTGATGCCGTACACCGGAGCCTCACCCACATCGCTGCCTCCCATTGTTCGTCGTTGGTCGGTCATCGCTCATCGCCCATCTCTCCATGTCTCTCTCTCTATTTGTCTCTCTTTGTTCGCGTGTGTCACCCACAAATAAAATGGCCATAGGCCATTCTATTAATTGATATGATGGACAGATTCTGCTAAACCAGTTCAGCCCACACCCAATTTCCCTTTTGAATTTTACCCACTTATACTTTTAAATTCATCCATAAATTTATAATACTCCCCTATTACTTTAATTTAGTAAATTAAATCTAATTTATTCCTTAACACTAAAATACCCTGTTTATCATATTTAACTCTATTCTATTCACTGAACCGAGTTATTTTGGACGAGTGCGGACGCAATGGTCTCTTTAGCAATCGTCCGAAAGACTAAAGTCCTAAGGCTAAAATGGGACTTTGGACGAGGTGGTGTCCTCATCCTTGACTGCACTGTTTGAAACTTGGAATCAGACACTGATCCGCGTCCGCAAGTGGCGTTTGCATGCATCCGAAAGTGTCCATAAATTGGACGGATTCAATTCGAACGAGGCTACTCCTCTTTCGTCGTCGTCCGAACTCGTTTGCAACTTCACAACACAGTGAAGTTAGGACGAGATATCACGTCCCCAGTCGTCCTAAGTTCTCGGGACAACTCCCCACACATTTGTGGACTACATTACTCGTCTGCAATGTCATCCGCAAGCATCCAAAAACACCCTGAACCGTTTTCTCTCATGTTTTTCTCACTTAACTCCAATCCCGTAACATTTCCCCCATAAATACAAGTCATACAATGACACGTGTAATTACGCAATGTAATATCCTAACCATACCAACTTCTATTTACATTGCTTAAATGGGAAAAACATAATAGAAATACCTCTAGACTTAACACTCAAGAACGCCCTTGGTAATACCCCGATAATTATCCAACTTAAAAAGTCGGGGTGTTACACGACGTGCAATGCTTTTGCGGACGACATTTCTCTTCCTCATGTCGTCCGTAGGCGTCTGAAACTCCACTTTATATATTTTCTCTTGCATTTTCCCACTTAACTTTCGTCCAACAAAAATTTCCCCATAAATACATGTCATAATTTAACAAGTATAAATATGTAATGTAATAATTAATTAGCTCCAAAACTCGATTACATCGCGTATACGAGAAAAATATTATCAGGGTATTACAACTGAAGTTTGGAAAAAGAAAGAAGCATGTGGAAGCTCTGTTAAATTATTGTGAGGAAGTATTGGTTTTGGATGAGAGAGTTGTGAGGTCTGAGTGCTGTGAATGGTTTATGTAGGTTTAGAAGAGAAGAATTTGAGAAAGATCGATCGTGAGAGTGTGAGAAACTGTGATGAAAGTGTATGGGTTTTATTGAAACTGTGAAGGAAGGAGTGAGGCCGAGAGGGTTTTGGTGTTCAAGTATTATTCTTTCCCTACTTGTTCTCTGTTGGATGATTGTTTTGAATGGGTATTTTGACAAAGGATTCTTGAATGTTTTATTGATTCTATCCTGAAGTGAATATGTTTATAGGAATCTTTATTAGTTAAGTTATTCTCTTTAAACATTGGATGAATAATATCATGGGTGGAAATTGGATTGACTTATTAGCAAAGGTTGAAGTGATAAGCTATTACATAAGGTCAGAAATAATTTATGGAATATTGGTTAGAGATATATTAAAATAGTTATTGGAAATATTAGCTAAGTTTAGATGTGAAATTAGTAGGTTTTATTATGTGGGATTTTGGGGAAAGTAATTATTGGATTAAGGATTGTCGTTGTTAGATAAAGTGATTGTTGAAAAATAAGGTTCTTTGATAGTTTGGACATAATAGAAAGTTATCCATTATTGGATGTATGAGCATGTTAGTTGAAGCTAGGAAAATTTATGATTGAAAAGTAATTAATAATAGCTATATGTGTTAATCATGACTAGGTTTCTTTGTGAAGAAAAGGATTTCAGGTGCTACTCCCTGTGCTTTGTCTGGAAGGACCTGCATCACGAGAAATTTGGCTTTTGTTTGATGTTTGTTTATGACATGCATAAGTTATATTGTTATATGGAAACGTATGTTGTTTGCTTACATATTTATCAGATTTAAGTTGAGTTCCTTAGATAAGAAATATCACGTTTTAAGGATACGATTAAGGAACACGTTAGATAGGATTGTATGTGCATGATAACGTTAAGGCATGGACTCATAAAGTACACGAAAATGAATATACGTAAATAGCTGTGGTCTGGTTTGTTATGTCTAGCACATAAATCAAGATAAGTAAATAACTGTGGACCTGTTTGATACGCCCGACACAGACGTCTATATGGTCTGGTTTGATATGCTCGGAACATAAATAGTAAAAGACTGAAACAATATAAGACAACTGAATGAAACAGTAAGGTACGTAAAAAGCTGTTTTTGTGGACTAATTAGCTACGCCTGACACGAAAAATAAAAATAAACGACTGTGGTCCGATTAGTTATGCCTGACACAAAAGTCAATTGTAGTTTGGTTGGATACGCTCGGTACAGATATTTGTATGGTTCGGTTTGATACGCCTGACATATAAACAATAAAAGACAGAAACAGTAAATGAATGTTTGTATGGTCTAGTTTGATACACCCGACAAATAAGCAAAATGAAATAACAATAAAAGACATGAACAATAAAAGAGAAACAAAACAGAAAACCTTATGCAATGCTATAGAAATTGTATGTGAATTTCATGTTGTACATTTATATCACGTACTGAGCGTTGGCTCATAGTTAGGTCCCGTTGATGTAGGTAAGGAGCAAATAAATGGATAAAGTGGTGGAGTATTGTTGTGTGTCTGTTTGTGTTGTTGGTGACATTGACTTGTGGTTATAGCTCACGGAAATGAAATAAAAGTTTTAAAAGACTTTTGAGTGCTTTATTATTTCAAATAAATGTTTTAAGTTAATTTATTTATTTAAATATTTATTTAAACAATGGATTTTTGGTATTAAATTCTAAAAGACTTCTGCTGCATGTTTTATAAGATTAAGACTTCCGTTGTTTATTACTTTAGTGTTTTATTACGCAATGATTTTACAATGGTTTTAGAGAAAAGAAAAATTTTATACAGAAAAGGTTACGATATGTTACAATTTCAATATTATTAAATAACATACTCTTATTTTTGTATGCATTATAAATTAAATTATGCATAAAAAGATAAATTACCAACTATGTGCAACTAAATAAGCATGTGACAATACAAAAAAAGTTAATTAACATGCTAATTTAATTGACAAAAAATTGATTATAACTGAATATCAAATGATTTTTACTGTAACAGATGTCCACAACCCGACATCAGATGTCTGTTTGATCATTATAGACATCTGTTACACAACATCGGATGTCCGTAACATAACATTAGACGTCCATCTTACTATAGTGGATGTCTGCAATAGAACATTGGACGTCCGTCTTATTGTAATGGACGTTCGTTTGACCATAATGAACGTCTGTTTTACCATAATGGACGTCCCTTAATGTGTTTTAAAGGAGTAACAGAGTAACAGACGTCCTTTTACTGTAACAGACGTCCGTAATACGACATTGAATGTCCGTCTTACCCTAATGGATGTCCTTTAATGTATTGTAAATGAGTAACAGAATAATGGACGTCCTTTTTACTATAACGGACGTCCACAATACGACATCTGTAACGACCTGAATTTTCATAAATCCTTGAAATGCATAAAGATTTGAAAATTTCTTTCTCTTTAAAACCAAAACAAATCAGAGTACGTCTAACTAGATCATTACTGATTCTTTCTTAAAACTCGTTATGAAAAAGTTTTTAATAAAATGTGCGGAAACGCAAATAATACAACACAACCATTTGTTTAAAATCTTGCGGAAGCGTAAAGAAATAAACCCTTGTAATCATAGCGGAAGCGTAAATAATGCGTTAAGAATAAAAACTGTATTATCGAGTAAAACAGAAGTGCTAAGCAATTACTTACAATTTAAAACACTTAATTTAAGCAATTACTTACAATTTAAAACACTTAATTTAATTACGTTTGTTTCTCCTTTTACCCTTAGCCTGGCTAGGTCGAGTCACACCTGTGTGAAATCTTCCATCCCTACTTCATTATGTTTATCGTCTGCTTATTATCTGTTCATCGTTGTACCTACACCACAAGTAATACGTGAGCCTAATGGCTCATTAAGGAAAATAGTTCTATACTATATGAAATGCCACTCTTTAGTCCTTGTTGGAATGAGGGCCACCCAAACCAACCCTTCCATTAAGCCATTTACCATTTTATTACTTTACTTTCATTCGTTCATTCATTACTCGTACTTCGAGCTGAAGATTGAAGGATTTCCTTTGGAATGGAATAGTGGATCGTTCCTAACCTTTTACTTGCAACTAAGTCCCCGTTCCTAGCAAGGTAGGGGGCTTCTCCTAGTTGCAAACTAGAACCGCTACCCATCCACCCCTAACTCCCTTATTCTTGTCTTTGTATCTGTGCCGAGCTAAGCTACCGGACCACAGAGGCCTTTATCATTTTACAGTTTTAATCATTTTCGTCATTTGTTCTCACTCATGCATGTGTGCGTACCACCCCGTGACGCCCCCTATTAGTTTCTATTAGCATGATGCATGACCATATGTTATCGACCTAGCATGATGCATGATGCTCAATAACGTAACTTAAATAGAAATAGAAATACACATTTAAAGTAATGGAAAACACATATAAGGAAAACAAAGGGTATAATAGAGGGAAGGCAATCACACACCACAAAGATCAAATAATAACAATGGATCACCCAATAAAGTACATCATGTGAAGGAAGTATTTATAAAACTAATTTAAACAACGAGGAACATGCTCAGATATATTAATTACAATAATAAAGGAAGCATAACGAATCACAAGCGACGTGCATATGGAAGTGAAACAAAATTGAATTAACATGCTCGAGGAGACTTAAAGTTATCATCTAGTTAATCATCCTAATTTATTTACATGCTCAATGGTTGATTTCATACTCTTATTCCAGTTAACCAATCATACTTAGATTTAGTGTCAACTAATCATGCTTAAAGAATAATTTACATGCTTTATTGTCAATAACATACCTAATTAAATGCTAGTCATTAAATATGTTAAAATATTCAATTAAACATGCTCCCTAGATGATTAAATATTCCAAATAGATTGGCATGTTCATGAAGTAATTGACAACTATTAATTAGTTAGGTGATTCGATTAACGTGTTCAACTCCTAATTGATTTAACTTCTCCAATCAAATTATCATGCTCAAGTTAACTAATTAGTTAGGCAAATTAACATGCTCATACAATACAACTTAACATTTAAGCATGCTAGTTAATCCACATACTTAGCCAATTAACTAGCTTGATTGACATGCTCAATTGATTACGATTTATGCACTAATCGTTAAATAAACATGCTAGAATTAGAGGAATCAAACTACTAACTTGTTTACACGTTCGGGAAGTTATAAAAGATTAAGTGGTCTACACGCTTTGATTAACCGTTAGTTAGCTAAAATTAGTTAAACTTAACTAATTAACGTGTTCTAGCGTTCTATCAACTAGGCATACTCAACTAAACCAGTTCAACTACCATTTATTAAACATGCTAGATTAACATACTAGGCTAAGGATGTAACACGAATAGTTAATAGCAGAATGTAAACTAGGGGATCACAACAGATTATTTGATAGCGAGAAATAAAGGGCAGTAATAGGTCGAGGTCATTCTCAAGGAAACCAACAGTTCATTGTATCGTTCATCATTTTCTCATTTATCATTCTTGGTTTTTCATAGTAAACTAGTACGCATTTGTAGCAATGAAAATAATATCTCAATGAAAAACAAACACCAGAAATGAGGGCAACTAACAATCAACGTGACTCATCCACAGATTAACAGACAAAAGAAACACAAAACTTATCAAAGGAATGCAATAGGAAGTCATCTAGGGGAAACAATCATCTAACCAACAACTACTTCATACTAACAGAAAGCATTTTTAGAACAAATAACATCTAATAGTAAACCATTTGCACTGAACACACACGCACCCACTTGTGGTGTAGAGCCTTCAAATGGCCAAGACTACCCCATTTTCCTTAACTGAAGTGATGAACTACACACATGCAGGGGCAACTGCACTCCTCTCCACGTCTAGTAGCAGCTTACAGATGACAGGGAAAGGGAGCACCCAACAGCTCAAACCCTCTATCTCACTCACAATCACTCAGCCCACTCTTCTCAGCTTACTCAACACTCTAACAACACTAACAACACTTTCAGCTCTCCACTCACAGATAAAGAAGCTCGCAGGGTAGAGAGCTCCTCATAGAGAAGAGGAATTGAAGACTGAAAACGTGATATGGCAGGGGAGAAGGACATATCACCTAGAGAGGGGACAAATCTCAAGCTGGAGGTAGAGGAGTGTCGGTTCGCGGGGGTCTGGAAGGCGATCTCGTGTTGGGAAATCCATTTCTAATTGGTTGAGCATCTTTCTCTCTTAAATCTGTTTAGACGCTGTTCTGCGTTGATTCGAACGGATGCGGATGGTATCTTCATGTCTGCATTTGTCCACAAGACCAGATCTTCCCAAGTAAAAGGCGAGTTTCGAATGAAATTTGGCGTCCTTACCCTTTGTCTGTACCGGCCGCAGCCCGGTTTCGGACGCTAGGAAGCGTCCACATGTGGCGTCTGAATGTGTCTATGAAATGGACAGATTCAAATAGGACGCCTTCTTTCCTCGTCCGCCGTCGTCCGAAAGTCCCCAGACTTGGACAAATTTAATGCGGACGTGTCGTGTTCGCATCCGCGTCCGACATCTGCACCTCCACAACACACTGAGGTTAGGACGCTCGATGGTGTCCCCAGCCATTCTCAGTCTAAGGCTGGCGCGACCAAGTACTTGCGAACGACACTCCTCGTCCACAGGTCAATCACTGGCGTCTGCAACTCCATCATTTCCACTTTCATCCATCTTTTCACACTTAACTCCTACCCCACAACATTCCTCCCACAAGACGCGTAACAGAATGACAAGTATAGGTATGCAATGCAATATCCTCATAGCTCTAACACTTTGATTACGCCACGTATATAGGGAAAAACGTTACTGAAATCACTTATAGGCTTAACGCTCCAATGCCCTTGGTAATATCCAGATAATTATTCAACTTAAAATATAGGGATGTTACAACATCGGACATCCGTAATACCGCATTGGACATCCAGTGGACCATAGTGGACGTCCCTTAATGTATTGAAAAGGAGTAACATAGTAACAGATGTCCCTTTTACTGTATAAGACGTGTGCAACAAATGATGCCTAAATGACCATAATGGACATCCATTAGCTCCATTTCTCCATAACAAATACAGTTTCACCAAATTGAACATCACCAACGGATGTCCACCTAACACCAAATGACGTCCATTTTTGTCCAGGTCATCTTCTTCCTTCAGTGGAGTCTGAGTGACCCGGTTCTATCCAAAGTCGGATGGACCCGCTTCAAAACCTGAAGTTTTCTACTCATTTTGGACATTAAATCAATCATTTTTTATTGCCAATAATTCATAATAAGGTTTCTGAATGATTCGTAATATTAAAAAGCTTCGAAATCGTTCAAAACTTAATCTTTAAAATTTTATAATTTTTCCAAAACTTTTATTTCAAACAGCTCTGATACCAAATGTAAGAATCTTCATTGACGATCTAAACATGCTTTATCAATCAAAATTAAAGCACTTAGGCTTCAATACGATGGTGTATTTTTTGAACGAAATAAAAGGATAGGGAAACTTCTTTCTCAATGTTTTCTTTATCTGGAAAACACTTTGTAAAATCACTCTATCAAAGTTCTCCCATCAAGAACATTAATTGAGTTTTCTCAATGGGCGTGATGTAGGCATAAAAGTGGGCAGTTTTTCCCAACGAAAATCGTCTAGAAAACCAAACCATAATTGGCGGTTAATTAAAAAAACAAAAGTAACTTCCAATAAGCCCTAAAATCATAATCATAACACAAAAGTAATGGCAGACTTGCCTGGCTATTAGAATCTTTATAAATCATAAAAATTGCGATGGTGCCTCGAGCAGGAAATCCAGAGACGCATGACACTTAAGGCCATGAGAAATGAAGCTTAGAAACGCAATGATTTTCCTGGAATAGAATGTAATTTAACGTTACGAACGACATAGGATTTACGGATTTGGAAAAGTACAAAAAAAACGTCCGAATTCAACAAGAATTGTCTGAGATAAAACTCTTTGAGCAATAGGATGGTATGAAGTACAAGTCTATCAATTCTAGAAATTAGATTGCGCACTATTGAAGATCATGCACACAATAAATAGGCACATTAAACATTTCAGTCTGTTTCGATGAAAATTGCATCAATCGTGTAGTTTATTTTTGTGGAAACGCGAAAATTCAAACGACGAGTCATTAATGAGCAGGAGAAACAAAACGAATACCGAGCATAAACAGCCAGCCAACCTAGAAAAATTTAACTATCAAAATGCATGTTATCTGCTACCCTTCTACGATCCGTCATGAAACTTACAATTAAAATAACAGAAGGCGAACATACTTTCAAGCAAATGCCAAATAATTTTTCATGTCAATTTTTTCATGGGGAGAAGTCCAGGCGAAAGCAGAAAAACAAGTTGAAGAACAGCACTGACGAGTATCATTTTTTCAAGAACAACTGAGAGGATCCCATCAGAAGTAGCTCTGTCGGGGACAAGTTGCAGAAAAGCACTAAGCAGGGTAAGAGGAAGAAATCCATGTTCCGGGACGCTGAAATTTTATAGCCCTAGTAGGAATGAGGTCGGGATGTGTGGAGACATTAATAGGATAACTGAAAAAGTGAGAGAAGTATATTTTCGACTCCCACGGGTCCTTGGAAGAGATCATCGACTTCTCCACGTCAGTGCTCCCGCCATTTACGCTCGCTTCGTTTCTCCCGGCATTTTTTAAACTCGAACTGTTGTTGATATTTATAGGCATCGCTGTTCGAACTTGGGCCGTTCAGTTTTATTGAATTTAGCACAGTCCAGCTAACCTCAATCGGTTTTTTTTTTAGGTTTTTTTTTTCCTACAACAAATCTGACGGCGGTTTAGATTGGCGGTTTGCACCAGTCGTCACAAGTTTGAGAAGAAGAGAGTCACACCGCCATGACAGCGAGAGATTTCTCGAGCTAAAAATATTGTCTCCGTTCTGCTTCATCGACTTTTTTTATAGACCTTAGAATCATAGTAGGTCATGTCACGATTTGGGTCTAACAAAAATATTGGTTGAATGACTTGATGCTTAAAGAGAATTTGATCTTCGCTCCAAAATTTTGTTGACAACAGAAGACTTGTTTTAAATTTATAATAATAGCTCACACGAAATTAACTGCGATTTACGTGATGATTATAGTTAATAGTGCAATAAAAAATAAAGGGTTGTGCAGAAATTCAATGCAACAAACAATATTTTAAACTATCATACAAACCCGAATAATAATTTTCACCGATGATACAAAACCCTCATGAAAAAATAAAAGATTGAAAGCGGTCTTCTCTTAAGATATTACTCTTGACCACCTTGATACTGCCATTGATGCATTTCAGTTTCCATTTCCTGTGGAAGAACTACTCGAGGTTGGCTTTGCATTTGTGAACCAACATGAAGCTTGCCCAACATCCTATGCCAAAGGCAAATCAATAAATTATCCTCTATCGTTTCTCCTCTTGACGCAGGTTTTATTCATTAGTGTAATAATTAATATAAATTATAAATAGTTTAAATAAAAAATTAATTGTATCAATTAAGGTCGATAGGTAAAATTTAGAAAGTAAAATTTAAAAGTAAACATAACGTTATTTATTTTTTAATGGGTAATAATAAATTTAGTACTTAGCGACGATATCGTTTATTCTTAAGAGACATCTATATTGACAAAAAAATCATTACCGTAAGATTTGCATCGTTTGTTTATCTAAGTTGAACATTTTAATTATATACAAAACTTCTTCAAGGTTTAACACTAGGGGTGGAAATCAGTTCGGTTTAGATTTTATGAGGACAACTTTTTGTTTTAGCATCGTCAGCTTTGATTGGAATGAGTCAAGAAAACCGAATCAAAACTGATAAAACCGACCAAACCAACCATATTAAAAAAAAAAAGAAAATTGTGTTGTGTGTACTGTGCAGGGTGCCCTACATAAAGTCACAAACTCACTCTATTTTGGTTGTTGGGTGTTCTCTTATAAATTATAATGGAGAGAAACTATACGAGAGTGTAAAACCCACCCAGATCAGTGGGCCCATTTCAAAAAAAAAAAAAAATATTAAGAGAGGAAATACGTTTTCCATAAACGTATTTCCTCCCCGCTTCTTATGAAATTCCAAAATCTTCGCAAGGGGAGAAGATTTCTCCCCAAAAATCACCTCCTCTCCTTTAATTTTTAAACAACCGATTCGCCTTTCCTTTAAATCGCCTTCTCCCTCTCGGTCATTCCTCCTCCGGCACGTCACGTTAGTGAATGAGAGCAACAGATCTCTCGGTCTAGAAATCAATAGTGTTGAGGTAAGTTTCACCTCAATCTTGAAATTCATGGTTTCTCGGTGTACCAAGCTAATGGAAGACTTCTTCATTTGTGGATGTAAATTAGGCTGTGGGAGATTCTTTTTCCGGCGAGCATAGGAGACAAGTTCCGATCACTCTAGTGTGCTTCTCGGGTAAGTTAGATTTTCTTCTCTTCAATTTTTTTTTGTTCTGTTCGTCACAAAAACTGATTCTAAGGGACGAAATTATTCCAAAGGTTGAAGATTCGAGCTTGTTTTGATTATTGGAGGCTTCAAGCAGTGCACAGATTCTTCTAAGGTTGGAAGTTGTAAACTTGAAGGTATGAAAAATCAAAATTTTCACTTTGATTATCGTCTCTGGTTATTGATGTTGGTCTGTAATTTGGATTAAGATTTCCTACCAAGTTTCGTTCGAGTTGAAGTATGAGATTCTAATGTTGTTGTTGTCAAGAGGATAATCTAGGAAGAAATTCAAATTTTTCCTTGTGCTATTGTTCTAGCCGAGCTGTAAATCGAAATTAAGGATTTTATTTCAACTATGTTAATGCTGTATAACTGGATCATCTGCGAAGAGAGGAAGTTGACGTCTCTCTCTCTGCAGATCGTAAGGCAAACTCACGGGGTGGACTGTAGACTGCAAATCAAATTTGTTGGATTGGGCTTAGACCCTATATTTCAATTTGGGTTGGACCTTGGCTTTATAAGTAGTAGCTAAAATAGTTCAGGGCCTAGTGGGCTGCTATTTAAGTTAGTTTTGGGCCTGTTAAATAATTTTGGGATATTTAGCTAACTCTAAAAAATTTCCAACTTTATTCTAGGTACCCGAGTATTTAATTGAGCCGCGGATCCTATAAATTGGACATTTTGAGAAATTGGGCTTGGGTTAACATAACGCACTTTGAGGTAAGGATTATTTATGCACTACATTTATTCATAATAGTATTGCACTAGGGGGTTCATCCATTTTCTTTGCAAAGAAGCAGAATAGTTAACTTCGTCTATGCATTAATTATCAAAGTTTGGATCTTGTGGCAATCAAGAACGGGTATCAATTGCCGCAGATTAATGATTTCTTTGATCAGCTTGGAGGATCTATGTACTTCTTAAAAATCAATTTGATATTGGTTATTATCAATTGAAAATGTGTGGAAAAATATTTTCTGAAAACATTTTTTGGATACGTTATAGACATTTTGAATTTATGGTGCTTCTGTTTGATCTGACTAATGCGTCAGCTGCTTTTATGAATATAGTGAATCAGGTCCTTCGATCATATCTTGGCCATTTTGTTGTGGCCTTCATTGATGAAGTCCTGATATATTTTAATACCTTAGATGAACCTATGGAGCATCTGAAAATTTTATACTAACGTTAAAGAAGTATCAGTTTTATACAAAGCATGCAAAGTGCATTTTTTGGATGACCGAAGTGAAATTTCTTAGCCATGTTGTTTCTCAAAATGGCATTTTAGTTAATCCAGCTTGGATGGAAGCTATGTTAGATTGGAAGTCACCCAAAGATATCATTGGGTGCGTAACCTCTTCGGTCTGACTGGTTATTATCAATGATTTGTACAGAATTTTTCTTCTGTTGATATATCGTTAATACTATCGACCATGTGAAAGCTATTTGAAATGAAAAGTGTCTGACCACTTTTGATGAATTCAAGCAAATTTTGAATACTACTTGGTTTTATCAATACCTGACGAGTGGTTGTTTTGTACTACTTATACCGATGCATCAAGAGTTGGTTTGGATTACATCTTGATACAGCAGGATAAAGTTATAGCTTGTGCATTTCAGTGGTTGAAGAAGTATGAATGGAATTATCTTACTCACGAATTGGAGCTTGCAATTAATTAAATTCACCTTAAGATTTAACATAGCCATTTGTAAGATGCCAAATTTGAGATATTTTGGATCACAAAAGTTTAAAGTATCTCTCCTCACAACGTGATTTAATTTCGACAAAGCCGTTTGGTTGAGAATTTGGAGAATTATGATTTTTACTCCAGTATGTCATCTTTATAAGGCTAATGTTGTAAATGACATTTTGAGTCATTATCTTCAAGAATCTCTTTCCTTTCTTGTTTTGGATGATTGGAAGAGATGTCTTATTATAAGAAATTTGAGCTATAGACCAGGTCGATGATCATTTTGTTTGGGTTAATTTAATAGCGACCCTTACACTTTTGCAACGTGTGAAAGACCTGCAAAGTTTGATGATTTATTGAAAGAAAGATTCGAGATGATTCAAGCTAGTGAAAAGTTAATGATTTGAAGATTAATGTTGATGGACTCCTATTCTTTAAGAACCAAATTGTTGGCTCCAATGATTTGGATTGGAGGTAGGCTGTTTTAACAGAAAGCCATAAAACTAGATTTGTTATTCATCGCGACAGTACAATAATGTGTCATGACTTCAAGCATCAGTATTGATAAATTGGAATGAAACAGGATATAACTAACTATGTTTTGAGATGCTTCACTTGCCAACAGTTTAAGGTTAAACATCAAGGATCAGTTAGATGTTGTGGTCTTTGTCTATCCCTGAGTGCAGGTGTGATAAGATTGTAATGGATTTTGTGCTTAGTTTACCAAGGGCAGTGTAGATAGTTAGTATTGAGTGAGTGATCGTTATTAAATTGACGAAATTTGCACATTCTATTATAATCAGAATAAAATTCTCTTTGACGTAGTTGAGTTAGTTGTATATCAAGGGCGTCATTCGTCTTTATGGTAATTCCCTCGAGTATTGTTTCTAGTAGAGATTCGAGATTTAGGTTGAAATTTTGAAGATCCCTTTAGAAAGCTTTGGTCTTGTAGCTTATTTATTGTTCAACACATCATTCTCAGACCGATGGTCAATCTTAGCATACAGTCTAGATTTTTAAGGATATGTTGAGATCTTGCATTTTGGATTTCGGAGATAGTTTGGTGAATTACTCGTCTCTAGTAGAGTTTGTTTTTAATAACAACTATCATACTAGTAATGATGTTTCGCTATATGAAGCTTTATGTGGAAGGTCATGTTGATCACCGTTATATTGGGATGAAACTAAAGAGTGTGTTAATCTTGGACCTAATATGATTCATGAGACTACTGAAAATGTTCAAGTAATTAAAGAAAGACTGAGAACTGTGCAAAGCCGTCAGAGAAGTTATGCAGACTTGTTGCGAAGAGAGGTTGAATTTGAAGCTGGAAATTATGTATTTTTGAAAGTCAGGCTGAGAAGGGGTATAAGTCGTTTTGGGGTTAAAGGGAAATTGGCTTCCAGATATATTGATCCCTTTCAAATCATGGATAGAGTTGGCCCAATGGCGTATTGTCTACACTTGCCACCCCAGTTAAACTATGTTCATAATGTTTTTCAGGTCTCAATGTTGAGGAAATATGTATTTTATCCATCACATGTGATCCCCTATACTAAGGTGCCTATCTAGGAAGATATTTCTTATGAAGAGGAGCTTGATAAATTATTGGTCGCGACATTAGAGTCCTTCGTCATCATGAAATACTTCTTGTTCGAGTTCAGTAGAAAAACCATAGCGAAAGGGAAGCTACTTGGGAGAATGAATCAGACATGATGTCTAGGTATCCCCATTTGTTTAATGGTACTATCAAGGTAGTCCTAAATTTCAAGGACGAAATTTCTTAAGGGGGAGTGAATGTAAAACCAGGCCCAGATCAGTGGGCCCATTTTAAAAAAAAATTATTAAGAGAGGAAATATGTTTCTCCCCCTTCTTATGAAATTCTGAAATCTTCGCAAGGGGAGAAGATTTCTCCCCAAAAATCACCTCCTCTCCTTCAATTTTTAAACAACCGATTCGCCTTTCCTTTAAATCGTCTTCTCCCTCTCGGTCATTCCTCCTCCGGCACGTCACGCTAGTGAATGAGAGCAACCGATCTCTCGGTCTAGAAATCAACAGTGTTGAGGTAAGTTTCACCTCAATCTTGAAATTCATGGTTTCTCGGTGTACCAAGCTAATGGAAGACTTCTTCCTTTGTGGATGTAAATTAGGTTGTGGGAGATTCTTTTTCCGGCGAGAATAGGAGACGAGTTCCGATCACTCTAGTGTGCTTCTCGGGTAAGTTAGATTTTCTTCTCTTTAATTTTTTTTGTTCTGTTCGTCACAAAAACTGATTCTAAGGGACGAAATTATTCCAAAGGTTGAAGATTCGAGCTTGTTTTGATTATTGGAGGCTTCAAGCAGTGCACAGATTCTTCTAAGGTTGGAAGTTGCAAACTTGAAGGTATGAAAAATCAAAATTTTCACTTTGATTATCGTCTCTGGTTATTGATGTTGGTCTGTAATTTGGATTAAGATTTCCTGCCAAGTTTCATTCAAGTTGAAGTATGAGATTCTAATGTTGTTGTTGTCAAGGGGATAATCTGGAAAGAAATTCAAATTTTTCCTTGTGCTATTGTTCTAGCCGAGTTGTGGATCGAAATTAAGGATTTTATTTCGGCTATGTTAATGCTGTATAACTGGATCATCTGTGAATAGACGAAGATGATGTCTCTCTCTCTGCAGATCGCAAGGTAGACCCACAGGGTGGACCGTGGGATGCAAATCAAATTTGTTGGATTGGGCTTAGACCCTATATTTCAATTTGGGCTGGACCTTGGCTTTATAAGTAGTGGTTAAAATAGTTCAGGGCCTATTGGGCCGCTATTTAAGTTGGTTTTGGGCTTGTTAAATAATTTTGGGATATTTAGCTAACTCTCATAAATTTCCAACTTTATTCTAGGTACACGAATATTTAATTAAGTCGCAGATCCTATAAATTGAAAATTTTGAGAAATTGGGCTTGGGTTAACATAACTCACTTTGAGGTAGAGATTATTTATGCACTACATTTATATATTGTTATTTTTAAATAATTCTGTTAAAATCTAACAATTTATATTCTAATTAATCATTCATTTTCAAGTATTAGAATTTGTTAAATTTTATTTTTACACATTCTATCCCATGAGGTGTGTTTTTTTGTTATTAAATTAGTTAAAAAGGGGATTTCTTTATAAATGTCATTTGGTTTTAATCCCTAAAATGTAAATAGGTACTAGGACAGTTGTATGTGCTGTGTCCTTGGGTTGTGAATCCCTAAACCTGATTAGGGTATTATTTGGCTTTTGCGATCGCCGAGCGTCACTTTTATTTCCTTAAATTCCTATGGCATAGTGTGCTCGGAGTCCGTGAGTGCTCCATTTTCACTGAGCTTTAATTAGTACAACTAGGGCATATTTTGTTTACATATCACGTTTGAGTTGATTGTTTTATACACGTGCCCTTTTGTACAATTTTCTTTCAAAAATTGAACTTTTATAAAAATGTAAATTTTAATTTTTATCCATGCTTAATAAAAATCATCCTTACAAATCTGAAAATTTTAAATCCCTACTGAGTTTAGTCAACTCATCCCTTTAATAAAATTTTCAGGAAATTATCAGTCAGACTTCTAGTTGCCAAGTCAAGATTAGTTTCGAACATAGTTGTTTAATTTCTATCATTTTATTAACTTTTCTCGAGAGACTTTTAGTGAGGTATATTCATTTATTTGGAGGACTGTAAATCTCAAATGTTTAATTTCCTTTCTGCACAGTTTTTCTTTTATTTGAATTATATTGCTTTACTATCTGATATCATTTGTTGGACCTGTTAAACCCATATTCGTTGGGCCTTGGTTCATTACAAGTACTTTTAGTCTTCCGCTTTTAAATAAATTTTAAGAGAAAAAGGTAGGACGATTTGGTTCTTCGGGCCGGGTCGTTCCCCGTTCTGTCTTGGGTCCCATTTGGGTCATGATAGAGAGTACATGAAAAATCATTTATATTAAGCCCACTTGTTCGAAAATTATGAAACATACTTCATTTATATTGGAAAGTGAATTCCTAACTTCAAATAATTGAGTTTAGAAAACTTGGTCTAGCAAGATTAGCAATGAGAAAGGCTTTAACCAAGGTGTTCTCTGTTCTTGATTTTTGCAGCTCGTTCTGAATACATGTGTAATACCCCTATTTTTTTATTGGAATTTAATAAATATAATTGGAGTATAAATTTAGAATATTTGGATTAATTAGATAACTATTGAGATATTATCAAGAACATACTCGCTAGATTATTATTTCAGAATTTACTGGATGATAATTAAGGATTTATTTGTAAAAGAGTAATTAATTGGAAGAGGGATAAACTGGTTCGGTTTGGCGAGAGATTTAGTGGCTTGGTTTGGTTTTGAAGCAATTAATTAAAAAGGGAAGAGATTAGGTTAATTAGCGTTGGAGAAAGAAGAGAAAGAAAATGAGAGAAAGAGGGGGGGGGGGGAGGGGGGGTGAATCCGAGTGAGCAGCGAGAGATGAGCTCAGGCAACGGCGAGGATGGCTCCTTTGCGGCGACGACAATGGCGAGGATGGAGATATCTGGCGTCGTGGCAAGCGCGTGCTGTCGTCTGGAGCTAGGGCTTCGGAGGAACGTCGAGACAGGGGTTTTGGAAAAGCAAACCATGAAGGTTTGTGGGCATCGATCGAACCTGTACGTTTGATGAGGTATGTCGCGGGTACTGTGTCATGGGTTGTTCTGTTATTGCTGCGTTTGGATTGTTGAAATTTCAATTGTGATTGGCAATGATGAATTAAGGAAAATGGCAAGGTAACGTAGGAGGAAAACTAACAGATAGAATGCCTGAGATTCAGGTGTTCTTCGATTGTTCGGGTAACTCCTTGGTTCTCTTTATGGTTTTAGGGATTTTATGGGAAGATTACACCGTGAAAAATATATGGGTGATAAATGTATGGTCTTGTCCCTCTGATTTTGTTAATTACAGTATGTAATAATGCTTTGTTGTTTATTGTTCTGACCACTTAAGATATGGTTATTGAATATTGAAGATAGTGGATATTGTAACGACTCGAATTTTCGTAATTCCTTTCAAATGCAAAAATTTTAAAATTTTAAAAGGACTCCTTTATAAAATGAAATCAGAGTGCGACGTTAAAATCGGATTGCTACTAACCCTTCTTTAAATTCGTTATGAAAACCAATTCATCAAAATGCAGAACGTTATAATAAAATCATTGATATAAAATGTTGCGGAAGCGTAAATAATGCATTGTGAATGAAAACTAAACTATTGAGTAAAACAAAAGTGCTAGACAATTAAATACAATTTAAAATACTTAATTTAATTACATTTGTTTCTCCTTTTACCCTTAGCCTGGCCAGCTCGAGTCATGCACGTGTGAAATCTGCAATCTCTGATTCGTTATATGTTTGTCATCTACTTATTATCTGTTAGTCATTTGTACCTACACCACAAGTATACGTGAGTCTAATGGCTCAATAAGGAAAAGGTTAATGCAATTATGAAATGCCTCTTTTTAGTCATGTTGTAATGGGGGCCACCCAAACAAATCCTTTCATTACGTCATTCATTCGTTCATTACTTTACTTTCTTTCATTCATTCATTCGTTACTCGTACATCGAGCGAAATGTTGGAGGATTTCCTTTGTGATGGAATAGTGATTAGATCTAACATTTTACTTGCAATCTAGAACTCTCGTACCCTAAGAGGGAGGGGCTTTGGCTAGATTGCAGACTAGACCCGCTACCCATCTGCCCCCAACTTCCTATTTCTTTCATTTTCTTAACATTTTACCTCACATTATGCATGCATGAGTACCACTAGATGACACTCCCTATTGGTTTCTATTAACGTGATGCATGCTCATACATTCTCTAGCATGATGCATTATGCGTAAGGACATAACATTCGTAAGAATTGAAGTGCGCATAAAAAAAGTAATTAAATAGCAGAAATTGAAAGCAACTGAAATTAAAGGCGCATATAATAAACAGCAGTAATTGAAGCACCTGACGGAGAACGATCGTAATAGTAAATCATAAACAGCGAAGCGCATAAGGAAATTAAAAAACGATAATAGAATGCAATGATAATAAAAAGAGAATCAAAACATACTATTCATTAACAGGTTAATTACCCTAGTTAGCTTCCTAGTCCATTTACATGCTTCCTATATTTATTACTCTAAGCGATTATTCTAATTAGTTATCCTAGTTAGTTTACATGCTCGATTAGTTAACTAACATGCTAAGCTAGCAATTTGATTGACATATACAACTAGCTAGTTAATTTACATGCATCAAGAATAATTCAAGTAAATTAAACATACCCAACTAGTTCATTAACGTGCTTGTCTAATTATTTATTTACTCAAGTTAATTAGTATGCGTAAAATTGATTAGGCAACTACACAAGACATACATTAGTAGATTATCATGCTGGTTAATTAAACATACTAGCTATCTTAGTTATTTGTCAAATCACATGCTCAGGATTAATTTTTAACTAAACTAACAATTAAACATGCTCAATTAAACTAAACAAAGCTATAAACTAAATGTAGTTTTCTTAAAACTTCAGTAAGCATTCATCATGTCTAACCATTTCATTTATCTAGGCACTTGCTAAACCTTTTCATTCTTATAATTGCAGTAAATAAATTACAAGAACTAAGGGAACTAACAACAGTAAACAAACTACATGAAACTAAGGGAAGCTAACAGCAGTAACACCACACAAGGAAAATAGGAATACCCCTATCAATAAGTAAAGCATTCAATAAACTACACAGCACTAACATAAAACTCACGCACTCTACTTGCGGGTAGGGCCTCCAAATGGCCAAGACTCACCCAATTTCTTTAGCTCGAATCTTTAATGCGCAATAGCATTTAGTTATCCTTCTCTTCTTCTCTTCTTCATTGTACCTAATACCATCCATACAATAAGTATCCGAACAAAGCCAACCATCGATAATAATATCCAAGAGGGGTATGAAATCAACGACATCAACCATCAATCAACATACGACTTAACTTCTAATATTCAGAATACATTAATCTAACCCAACAATGGCATATTGTCAAATGGAGAATATTGACCATAACCCAAATCAAGACAACCATAAATAGCCAACAACAACAACCAACACATTTCATTATCTTTTATCTTAACAAAACAACAATTGAATCATCCAAATGTTTGAAGCATTCATCAACATGCATAACACTCACTTACATTTCACAGCATTCCCACAATACATTATACTTGATACTAACCACATAAACATAAGACCAATAGATCATCCATTGTAGACGATTAACTAACTAATTCCAACATATCATCGTTCCATTGTAACATTACAACGAACATTAAGCTGTAATTAAATTACAATATCATAGCATTTGATAATTCATGAATAAACTTCACATAACACTTTATTTATATCTCAATATAGCCATTCATATAGTGAGTTCAAATTCAATAACAACTTAAAAATCTCAACTCATTATCAGTTTGTAACAATCACAACACATGACTAACACTACATAACTATAATTATTAGAGCATATTTTCATCTCAACAACTTATTCTAATTGATAGAAACAACATCTTATATGAAAACAACCAACGACCAATGCTTTCAATAAAATCAACAAGGCAGTAACATCCAATCCAAATAAAATATTCCAATATAACAGAATTCTTCCATTCAATACTATCTAAAAGACATGATATTTACCCAACATAGAACAAAACCACGTCCAAGAAATATCCAACCAACAACAATCAAATGCATAACATGATTTCTCAACAAAACATCAAGACATAACCAATCTCCAAAATAGCGTATCAAACCTATATTTCTATCATTCTCTAAAACCCATTATCACAGGAACGTAATATGATCCAACCTAACAATCAATACATTTCATTATCAACGTGCATAACACTATCTAAACATAGCATTTCCATATATTTCAACATTCAGAGTTTCTATCTGACATATTTGAAATCCATCAAGGGCATCATCACTACAAATCCCATCCAGATCCATTTCCTTCAACATTTCCCACAGCCCAACATTTCTCCTTTACTAATCATTTATGAAAATTCAAATACTCATTTACATAGTTAAAAGCATAACTCAACAGGTTATTAAACTAACCAACAGCAACCAAGTTACATAGTCAAAAGCATACCCAACAGATTATTAAACAAACCAACAACAACCAAGAACATTTCCAACACTAACAGGGCATTCCTCCAATAATTTATTTAGAAATTCCTAACTAAACAACAAAACAACAATTTAACAGCACAACCATTCATTATCATCTCATAACTCGTGACTAAAGCGCAAAACACCAAATCAAACAACAAACAGGGCAATAAAAGGTGGAAATCAGAGAGCCCCCTCACCTGGAAGAACACCCGAGAGCTCCACCTCTTGTCTCCAACTTCATCCTTCTCTGATTCTCTTCTTCCTCGGCTCACCCTCTAGAGAACTCCCCTCCTCCATTCACGTGGCTTCACCAGCAGAAAGAAAATTGATAGACACCTCTAGGGAGTAAACCCTCACACCTTTATCTCCATCCCATTGCCTCCTCTTAGAGTAGGGCACTCAACATACTACTCTCTACCATCCACAGCTACGAGGTACAATTTTTCTCCTTGTCCGCTTAGAGAACAAGTATCAGAAGAAGGACTCGGTTCTCCCTTGAAACAACTGGACCATGGCCTTTGGCTAGTCTAGTTCCAACACCAACATGAGGCCCCCACGACCCCGGAGACCCAAGGACCAGCAGCACCAAGCATCGCTGAGTGTTGCAGTCACTGTCTGCCTCACCGTCGCCATTCCCATCACCAAACAGCCCTGGAATCGCGCCCCTCAAACCGATGCCAGAACTCACCGTCGCGACCCGTGACACTCGCCGTTAATGAGTTGTTCCTGAGCTCGCTTGACCTTCGTCATCGCCTTGCCGTCGTTCACCAACACTCGTCTCCTGTCTCCCTCGCCATCTCTCCCCTTCTCCCTGCTCTCTCGTTCTCTTTTCTCCCTCCATCCCTTTTAGTTTTCTGTCTGTCAAGAAGTAATGGCTGAAGCCATTTGAAATCAAATGCCTAAATCGATTCTCCAACTCAACAGGTTCAGTTATCCAACATTTTTTCCATTTTAACTCCTTTCTAAATTATTTCAATTAATTAATTAAACATCATATACATTTCAATTTATTAAATTAATATTTATTTTACTTCGTTTACGTTAATTTCCTGTTAATTTTCCTAATATATTATCTAACGAGTATGTTCTTGGTAATACCCTAATAGTTAACCCACTTAAAAAGTCAGAGTATTACGGATATACTCTGAGTGAATTATGTTCTGTGTCTCCATTTGAATGATAAAGGTATTGGGGTTTTATTATGATGTGTCGATTGGGGGATTATGTTTGGATAATTGAATTAGCTCTCAGTTATTCGCTACTTTGGTGATATGTGTAAGGATTTTAATGGTCTCTCCCTATTGTTATTGAATGCGGAAGTGAATGAAGTTATTGGTATTCGGCATGCACATTATTAATGGGTAGTTATTGGTTATTTGAATAAGTGATGATGAAATATGCTCTTAATTTGGAATTGATTGTTAATATGCAGTTTGGTTATGACTACCCCTGTTGTTTACTCTTTTAACTAAATGTAAAGGATATTAGTGGGTTTTTGAAACTAGTAAGTGGTTGGTTAGATTCCTATATGGGAAATTATGATATCGAGTTAGTGGAGCATAATGAACTGTAGAAGTGAAAGTAACTATATGTGACTTTGATGATTACTTATTTAATGATTTTAAGGGCATTAAAGGAAGAAGGGCAACAATTAAGTGAGAGGACGCGATAAAGTTTTGAGGTAAGGAATTGGGTGTGTCATGGCTATGTGGAGGCCCTACACCACAAGTAGTGTGTGTGAGTTGTGTAGATTCTTATTATTAATTTCATGCACTTCTCTTTACTGGAATTCTTTTACGGCAAGTGCTTCTTTGATAGAAATGTGATGAATGAATGATAATCTATGATGTTAAACTCGTAGAATAGAATGATGAAATGGTGGGTGAGATGATATGAATGAATTAAGGATTTTATTTCTGTTCCATACAATTTATTATATTACTCGTTGTAGTTCCCGTACTGTAACGACCCGGTTTTATTTCCTTTAAAAATCGTGTAAATTTAAAACTTTTCTTTTTATAAAAACATCAGAGTATTTTCATTTTATAAAACTAGATCATTAAAACTTTTTACTTAAAACATTTATCAATTTCAACGTGAGTAATAAAATCATTTTATGAAAACGAGGTGGAATTAAAATAAAACATTAAAGAATATTAAATAATTTACAAACCCTTTCACAAATAAATTCCTTTTAATTCTTTAGCCCAGCTAGCCACAAGTTCCACTCTTGCAAATCCTTCATCAACTGTCTTTGACCTGATCACTTGTGCGTGTACCTACATCGCAAGACCAAGCTAATGAGCCCAAGGTTCCGTAAGTGATATAAAATAAAAAGTATGATGCACACGTCATGCAACTTTTAAATCTCTTTTTCGTTTTCTATTTCTATTTCTTTTCTTTCTTTCTTTTCTTTTCTTTTACCATTTTCTTGATCTTAACTTTACTGGTCTACCTTTGGTATTCAACTCAAACCTCAACCATGGGGGCTAATCCTCCCAAAGTCTATAATCAAGGGAAACATGTCCACCAAGCCTCTATTCATGAGTTTGAGTTCAACACCAAAGCCTTAACCGTCTAACATTGGGATGTAACTCAACCATTGGGGGACGAATCCACCCAAAGCCTTTATAACCATGGGGACCATGTCCACCAAGTCTCTATTTATGAGTTACATGCCAAAGCCTTAACTGGTTACCATTGTAAACATAACCCAACCATTGGGGGATTAATCCACCCAAAGCCTCTAACCATGGGGACCATGTCCACCAAACTTCTATTTTTGGGTTACGTGTCAAAGCCTTATATTTTTCTTTACTTTTCTTTATTATTTAACATGGGGCAATAATCCGTCCAAGCCTTTATATTTTTCTTTACTTTACTTTATTATTTAACCATGGGGGAACAATCCGTCCAAGCCTTTCTCTTTTTCTTTACTTGACTATATTATTTATTTATTTAATATTTGATTAAGTTTTCTTTACAAAATCATGCTTAAAACCATTTTCGTATAAATTTGAAAATCATGATGCACGATGCTCGTGAATGCGTACATTCTCTATTAGATGAATTTAATAGTACAACAAACATACAATTCACAGATCATGCTTATAAAAACAATAAACAACGAAACATCCTATTTAAAATTGTAAGTACCGAAACATGCTACTAATAACTGTAAACATTGAAACATGCTATTAAATGCTGTAAACAACGAAACATGCATCTCTTATTTCCTGTGATGTAGGGCCCTAAGTGTAATACCCTGAAAATGTATTTCCCTTTTGATGATGTAATAATTCTGTATAATCTTAATATATGAATATTTCATCGAATTATACAACGGTAAACATAAGTTGTGCATGGAAAGTAGAGGGTCAATGTTGAAAAATGAACTAAATATGAAAAAAACTTAGGAAAAAAATGTACAAAAGTCAAGTTGTGGACGCCGACGGACACTGTGAACGAAATAGGGCACCGTCCAACTGTCCTAAATCCTAAACATTTTGGATGATGCAGACGACGGCGGATGAGAAAGAATGGCATCTGAATGAATCTGTCCTAAATCCTGGACAATTAGAATGATGCAGACGACGGCGGATAAGGAAGAATGGCGTCCGAATGAATCTGTCCTAAATCCTGGACACTTTCGGACGATGTGGATGACACATACGGACGTCATGTCACGTCCGCAAGGCACCTATGGATGGTATGGACACAGGCTAGGGATGCATTTTCTTGTCCCAAATCGACTTTCGGACGATGCAGACAAGTACTACGGACGACTAGACTCGTCCGTAACATCAGGGAATTTTGAGAAACCCATTTAAATTAAGTCTCTCTCTTCCGATTTCTTATAGAAATCAACAAAATCACTTCCTCCAGTCTACTCCCTGCAGACGTCTAGTGTTCCCTGCAAATTGGAGGGCCTTCCATGTGGTCTAGGATTATTGGACCACATCCTCCTTGAATTGGGCAATGACAGTCCTTATCCTTGCAGTTTCTCTTCAGCTGACTCATGCTTCCTCCCTTCCCTTCGCCTATATTAGGTAAGCTCTCTCCACTGTGTTCCTCTCTGGAAAACGGGTGTGAAATTTGTGTTGTGAGTGAAATTGTGAAGTGTTGTGAGTGTGCTTTAATGAGTGAAGTGTTGCATTGAGGATTCTTCTATTCGTTCAACTGTGAATCGAAAAAAAGGTAAGATTTAAATTGGTCACTTTTAAAATGGATTATGCATCCCACGTTTTAAGTCAAGTGGGATAATTTGGAAGTAGAATTAACTATTTGTACTGTTTTGATTGAGATAGAAATTCTTTGGGGTTGTTCTTCTCTGGGACTGTTCTTCTAGTTGTAGTTGGCGGTGGTTCTGTTATTGGACATCAAACTGAAGAATTGAGGTAAGAATTGAGATATTGTTTTGGCCAAAGGATGGCCCTACATTACGGGTTTGATGTGATTTAATATGCTACAATGTGTTTGGTTTGAAAGATTATATTCTGTGGAATTTTCGTTAGAATCGGATCTGTTCTACTTTCATTCAAACTGTCAATCCTTATATTCTCTCTGTTGTGACCAGCATGAACTGTATATTTGATAGTAAACTAGTCATGAAAGTTTAAGTTATGAATTGTTGAAACCTTGATTTGTTGACTCGATGCATACATAAATTGTGACAGTTACTATCAGTAGTAAAAATTGAAATTTACAATTGTAATTACTGTTGAAGGAGATGGATAGGCCAACCTTGAAACGATAAGCTATATAATATGAAGTATGATATGCTCAAACAAAAAGAAGAAATGGTTATGCTAGTAATAGATTAATTCCTGTAGTTGTTGGATCTAGTTATAATTTACTTTGCTTGAAATGTTATCGTACACAAATTCTAGCAAGAGATTAAAAGAATAGGACAAACGAAGAAAATTACAAGTTTCCTCCATATTGTGCTACTTTACAGTTTCATAAATTGTTGCAATGATTGTAATCTTGTATACATGGTTCCTATGTTTATTTTGTGACATTCATGCATCATCCTAGGACTTATAAATCTGTTTAGATATTGTATGTCATCCTAAAATATATGTAAATAGGCATGTGGGGGTTTGGGAGTATTGGGGATGGTTCACGTGGTGACACCCCTATTGGAGTGCCTACTCCCAATTAGGGGGTGGTGAGGTACGGTTAAGCCACCGGAATCGTAAAATTCCCAATTCTCTTGTTCTAAAATCCCCAATGTCTTCAACAAAAGTGTATGGGTATGGCTCGCGGTGACACCCCAATTGATGTTTTTCTCAGTCGGAAATACAGTTAAGCCACGAAACCTAGACTTACCCATCTCCTCGACTAACAGATGAGATACGGATCTCCTCTGTAATGCATCGCGTGATCATGCATCATATGCATTGCATTTTATATTCTGATTCTTGGTGGGCGTTAGACTCATTGTTTTCCACGTAATGTCGATATTGTCTATAATGAAGAATTTGTACTAGAAAAGATGAGGCGTTCCAAAAATGACCCATCGTGTCATCAACCGAATTAACCTGAGGGGCATTGCTCTTATGGGTTGAGAGATATTGGTATTTTGATAGAAGGGTATTTTGGTAATTAATATTAATCGTATTTTGGACGTATGAACAATTATAGTCAGGGACTGTGAAACTTTTGTTAAACGTTGAAACTATATTTTCAAACTTATATTTTATTCTGCATTTCTTTACTCTGATATATTTCGAATGTTAAATAAATTAAGCGAAAAATTTTTATATAACGTATTTTTAAAACAAGAAAATAGTTTTAAATTAACGGGGCATTACACTTGGTATCAGAGCACAACTAGGTCAAACTTGGTTCTATAGACTATTGATAACATAAGGAATCGTCGTGGAACACTCCTCCTACTATAAGTAAAGTTTAAGTTTTAAAGTTTAATTACACCATAACTTGCTAGTCCTTAATTTAAATGTACAGAAAATTTCCAAATGGCACGACGATCGATAAATTACATGCCAGTACCTAACGAGCGGGACGAAGCTCTTAACCGCATGACTGAAGTAATTGAGCAATAGGCTCAATTTATGGCACAACAAACCCAAGTCATAGAACGACTCATAGAACGTAGTAACGGTAACGGGAATGAGAATGTTAACGGAAATAGAAATCATTGTGTTGCTGTTGCACCCACGGAAGCCGGTTGGGAGCGGTATCTCCGACTTAAACCACCAACTTTTGAAGGCAATATATCTAATATTTCAGCAGCTAAGACATGGATCTGTTTGATTGAGAAATGTTTACTTATGCCAGTATTCGGGAAGGAGAGAAAGTAAAGTGCGTTTTTTATTTGTTAACTCATGACGCACAGTTCTGGTGGGAAGCAATAGAGTCGACTCTGGATATGCAGACTCTCACCTGGAAAGGTTTCAAGAAATTGTTCAATGAGAAGTACTTCAGTTTTACTATTCAAAATCAGAAGTTTGCAGAATTTATACGATTACATCAGACGGGGACCGTGTCTGACTATATTCAAAGATTTGAAGCACTATCCCGATATGCCCCATACCTGGTAAGTGATAATGGGTCGAAAGTACAGCATTTCATGCAAGGACTGAAAGTGGAAATTTTGAGATGTGTACGGATGTCTGGTATCCGTGGTGTTCCCTATTCACAAATTGTGGCTAGAGCGCTGGACGAAGAGGATGTTGAGGGGATTGCTGCTAGACAGAGGGAGTTTACCCAGAGGGTTGGGAGGAGCAATCCGACTATGTAGCAGCGTGGGGTTCTGCTTGGGAATCGTGGCATGAGGAGGCCACCTGGACCTGAGACCCAATAGGGGCATGACAAACGCTCTATGATCGAAGTGACTATTACAACACCTGCAACGCCTAAATCGTGCCTTGTATGTCAAAGGAGTCTCCCAGAGCCATGCAAGTTTGGCACTGATGGATGTTTTAGGTGTGGAAAGCTGAGGCATATATCGAGACATTGCCCAACCTTGACTGTTAGAGTAGCTCCGCGAGTATTTTTACTGCAAGGAGAAGAAAATGAAGAAGAAGAATTACCAGCTGTTATATCAGGTACACAACTGTTAACTAATTCTTATGAATGTATACTTAATTCATATGATATTAATGCAATTCTATATGAACTTTAGAATCGTATGCTTAAATAAGTAAATTTCTGAACACCTTAGGTACAACTTAAGTTAATAATGTGGCCGCGTATACCTTATTCGATACGAGTGTCACCCATTCTTTTATCTCAACACAATTATTTATAAAAGTAGGTTGTGCACCTGGTGTTCCTAAGAATGGATATCGAGTACTCACACCTTCCGGTGAATATATGATTGCTAAGGGTATTCTAGAAGATTATGCAGTCCAGATCAATGGTTGAAAATTTGATGCAACTCTAATTGTTATGGATATTCAAGGGTTTGATATTATTTTCGGCATGGATTGGCTAACCCTAAATCGTGCCATTATAAATTTTTCAAGACGAGAGGTTCATTTTTATCCTCCCAATGGCAAACCACACATTTTTCGAGAAAAGAAGGAAAAAGGCAAACTGTCAATTATTTCTGCGTTAAAGGCAGATCGATTGATAAAGCACGGATGTGAGGGATTTCTGGTTAATGTTATAAACACCCTAATCAAATTGGAAGTCAACGTTAAAGATGTAATGGTGGTCGGTGACTTTTCAGAGGTCTTTCTAGATGATCAACTGGATTGCCTCTTGCCAGAGAACTTGAATTCGTTATCGATTTACATCCTGGTACGGAACCGATTTCAAAAAATCTGTACAGGATGGTACCCGCCAAGTTACGAGAGTTGAAGGTTCAGCTCAAAGAATTGATTACAAAGGGGTTTATTTGACTGAGTTTCTGACCCTTGGGAGCTCCTGTCTTGTTTGAGAAAAAGAAAGACGAAACCTTATGAATGTGCGTGGATTATCGCTAGCTGAACAAAGTAACTATTAAGAACATATACCCTTTACCTCGAATCGATGATTTATTTGATCAACTACATGGTGCTTGTGTATTCTCAAAGATTGATCTACGTTCAGAGTATTATCAGTTAAGGGTCAAGCCAGAGGATATACCAAAGACGACATTCAGAACCAGTAATGGACACTACGAATTTCTCATAATGTCTTTTGGGCTAACGAATGCCCCCGCAACTTTTATGGATCTGATGAATCGTATATTCAAGGATTATTTGGATAAATTCATCATTGTCTTTATTGATGATGTTCTGGTATATTCTAAATCAAAAGAAGAACATATTGAGCATATGAGGATTGCTATATCTATCTTGAAACAACATCAACTTTATGCAAAATTCTCCAAGTGTGAATTCTGGTTGAAAGAAGTCAGTTTTCTGGGTCACATGGTTTCTAAAGAAGGCTTTGTTGTGGATCCTTCAAAGATTCAAGCAGTCATTGAATGGGTACAACCAAAGAACGTCAGCGACGTTCAAAGTTTCCTCGGATTGGTTGGATATTACCAAAGATTTATCAGTGGTTTTTCTAAGATCGCTATGCCTCTCACCAGTTTGACCAAGAAGAATGTGAGGTTTTGGTGGTCTGATAAGTGTGAAGAAAACTTCCAAGAATTAAAGCATCATTTGACTACTACACTAGTATTGGCTCTACCTGAAGAAGACAAAAATTTCTGTGTATATTATGATGCCTCTAAATGTGGACTTGGTGGTATTCTGATGCAAAATGGGAAAGTGAATGCTTATGCTTCGAGACAGCTTAAACCGCACGAAGAGAATTATCCCACACATTACCTCGAGCTAGCTGCAGTGATCTTTACATTGAAGATATGGAGGCATTATCTGTCTGGGCAATGTTGTGAGATTTTCACAGATCATAAGAGCCTGAAGTATATTTTTAAGGAAAAAGATTTGAATATGCAACAACGACGCTGGCTGGAGTTTGTAAAAGATTATGACTATGAAATCAAATATCATCCGAGAAAAGCAAATGTAGTTGCTGATGCTTTGAGTCGGAAAGTTGCTTTGATGAGCATAACATGCAAGGAGATGCCAACAGGCTTACAGAAAGATATGCAGGAGTTAGATGTGTAGCTAGTTCCTAAACAGTTGACAGAAGTTTTATCAGCTTTGACTCTTACGCCTTCAATATTGGAAAGGATTAAAGAAGAACAAGCAAAGGATGCTTTTTGTGAAGATTTTGGACTCGATCCAACCCTTCCTAAGTTTCAGGTTTATTCTTTATCTGCAGAAGGGATTGTGAAATATAAAAATCGATGATATGTACCTGAGTTATTATTGCGAATTAAGATAATGAAAGAGGCGCATTCATCTAGTTTTTCAATCCAGTCGGGATGTAATAAGATGTAAAAAGACTTGAAGAAGCATTATTATTGGCCAAAAATGAAGGTTGATACTGCCTTCTATGTTACTCATTGCGATATATGTCAACAAGTGAAAGCAGAGCATCGATGACCTAAGGGCTGACTCCAACTACTGCCTATACCTGAGTGTAAATAGGAGGACATTACTATGGATTTTGTTACTGTATTACCCAAGACAAGGAAAGATCATGATGCAATATGGGTGATTGTTGACAGACTGACGAAGGTTAACCACTTCTTGCCGGTAAAGATGACATACGAAATGAGTAAGTTTGCATAATTGTATGTCAAGGAGATTGTTCGACTTCATGGAGTTCCTGTATCTATTATATCTGATCGGGATCCCCGATTCACCTCGAGGTTCTGGAAGAGTTTGAACAAGGTAATGGGTACGGAATTGAAGTTTAGCACTGCTTTCCACCCACTGACGAATGGTCAGAGTGAGCGGACTATTCAGACCTTGGAGGATATGCTACGCACCTGCATTGTTGAGTATAAGGTTGGGTGGGAGAAAATCCTTCCGTTAGCAGAATTTGCCTACAATAACAGTTTCCAGGCAACTGTTGGCATGACACCCTATAAAGTAATCTATGGCAGAAAATGCAGATCACCCCTATATTGGAGTGAAGTCGGTGAAGAAATATATTATGGCCCAGAAATGATACAGGAAACTGCTGAAATCATAGAGATTATTCAACAAAGAATGCAAGCTGCACAAAGTCGTCAAAAAGGTTATGCAGATAGCCGTCGTTGAGATTTGGAGTTTTTCGTCGGAGATCGTGTCTATTTGAAAGTGTCACCATTTAAAGGCATTATACGATTTGGGCGCAAGGGAAAACTCAATCCACGTTATATTGACCCTTTCGAGATCACAGAAAGGATTGGTCTTGTGGCATATCGACTACTCTTACTAGAATCTATGTTAGGAGTACATAATGTATTTCATGTATCAATGCTATGAAAATGCCTTAGTGAAGTCACTAGAGTGAGACCTGAGGAGCAGATCTGGATACGTACTAACTTGAGCTACGAAGAAAAACAACTCAGAATCTTGAACACCAGTATTAAGAGATTGCGCAATAAGGATGTTGCTCTTGTGAAAGTATTGTGGCAGAACCAATTTAACAATGAAGAGGCTACGTGGGAGCAACGAGATGATATGTTAGCCAAGTATCCAAAATTGTTCGTTTAGTCAAATTTTGTGGACAAAAGTTTTGTAAGGTGGGTATGATTTAATACCCTGAAAATGTAATTCCCTTTTGGTGATGCAATAATTTTGGATAATCTTAATATATGAATATTTCGTTGAATTATACAACGATGAACTTAAGTTGTGCATGGAAAGTAGAGGGTCAACGTTGGAAAATGAAATAAATATGAAAAAACTTAGGAAAAAAAATGTACAAAAGTCGGGTTGCGGATGCCGACAGACACTGCGGACGACAAAGGGAAACTTCCGAATGAATCTGACCTAAATCCTTGACAATTTGGACGATGCGGACGATGACAGATGAGGAAGAATGGCATCCGAATGAATCTGTCCTAAATCCTGGACAATTCGGACGACGCGGACGACAGCGGACGAGGAAGAATGGTGTCTGAATGAATCTGTCATAAATCCTGGACACTTTCGGACGATGCACACGACACATGCGGATGTCATGTCGTGTCCGCAAGGCACCTGTGGACGGTACAGACACAGGCTGGGGACGCATTTTCTCATCCCAAATTGACTTTCAGACGGTGCGGATGAGTACTGCGAACGACTCGACTCGTCCGTAACATCGGGGAATTTCGAGAAACCCATTTAAATTAAGTCTCTCTCTTCCGATTTCTTGCAGAAATCAACAAAATCACTTCCTCCAGTCTACTCCCTGCAGACATCTAGTGTTCCCTGCAAATTGGAGGGCCTTCCACGTGGTCTAGGATTATTGGACCACATCCTCCTTGAATTGGGCAACGACAGTCCTTATCCCTGCAGTTTCTCTTCAGCAGACTCCTGCTTCCTCCCTTCACTTTGCCTATATTAGGTAAGCTCTCTCCACTGTGTTCCTCTCTAGAAAACAGGTGTGAAATTTGTGTTGTGAGTGAAATCGTGAAGTGTTGTGAGTGTGCTTTAATGAGTGAAGTGTTGCATTGAGGATTCTTCTATTCCTCCAACCGTGTAGAGAAGGAAAGGTAAGATTTAAATTGGGCACTTTTAAAATGGATTATGCATCCCACGTTTTAAGTCAAGTGGGATAATTTGGAAGTAGAATTAACTGTTCGTACTGTTTTGATTGAGATAGAAATTTTTTGGGGCTGTTCTTCTAGTTGTAGCTGGCGGCGGTTCTGTTATTGGATATCGAACTGAAGAATTGAGGTAAGAATTGGGATATGGTTTTGGCCAAAGGATGGCCCTACAATACGGGTTTGGTGAGATTTAATATGCTACCATGTGTTTGGTTTGAAAGATTATATTCCGTGGAATTTCTGTTAGAATCGGATCTGTTCTACTTTCATTCAAACTGTCAATCCTTATATTCTCACTATTGTGACCAGCATGAACTGTAAATTTGATAGTAATCTAGTCCTGAAAGTTTAGGTTATGAATTGTTGAAACCTTGATTTGTTGAGTTGATGCATACATAAATTGTGATAGTTACTATCAATAGTAAAAATTGAAATTTATAATTGTAATTACTGTTGAAGGAGATGGATAGGCCAACCTTGAAATGATAAGCTGTATAATATGAAGTATGAGCTGCTCAAACAAAAAGAAGACATGGTTATGATAGTAATAGATTAATTCCTGTAATTGTTGGATTTAGTTATAATTTACTTTGCTTGAAAGGTTACTGTACACAAATTCTAGCAAGAGATTAAAAGAATTGGACAAACGAAGAAATTTACAAGTTTCCTCTATATTGTGCTACTTTACAGTTTCATAAATTGTTGCAATGATTGTAATCTTGTATACATGGTTCCTATGTTTATTTTGTGGCATTCATGCATCATCCTAAGACTTATAAAATTGTTTAGATATTGTATGTCATCCTAAAATATATGTAAATAGGCATGTGGGGGTTTGGGATAATTGGGGATGGTTTACGTGGTGACACCCCTATTGGAGTGCCTACTCCCAATTATGGAGCGGTGAGGTACGGTTAAGCCACGGGAATCGTAAGATTTCCAATTCTCTTATTCTAAAATCCCCAATGTCTTCAACAAAGTGTATGAGTATGGCTGGCGGTGACACCCTGATTGGTGTGTTTCTCAGTCGGAAATACGGTTAAGCCACGAGACCTAAAATTATCCATTGCCTCGACTAACAGATGAGATATGGATCTCCTCTATAATGCATCGCGTGATCATGCATCATATGCATTGCATTTTATATTCTGATTCTTGGTGGGCGTTAGACTCATTGTTTTCCCCGTAATGTAGCTAATGTCTATAATGAAGAATTTGTACCAGTGGAAGATGAGGCATTCCAGGATTACCCCTTGTGTTATCAACAGAATTGACCTGTCGAGTGTTGCTCTTATGGGTTGAGAGATATTGGTATTATGAGAGAAGAGTATTTTGGTAATTACTATTAATCGTATTTTGGACCTATGAACAATTGTAGTCAGGGACTGTGAAAATTTTTTTAAACGTTGAAACTATGTTTTCAAACTTATATTGTATTCCACATTTCTTTACTCTGATATATAACGAATGTTAAATAAATTAAGTGAAAATTTTTTATATAACATATTTTTAAAACAAGAAAATAGTTTTAAATTAACGGGACGTTACACTAAGGATCAAAGCACATGCGTATCACTTACTTGTAGTCTGTGGCGCATTTGAGACTATTATTTTCCTGTTAATACCCTCAAAATAATTAATATGTATTTATTAATATATTTACTCATTATAAACCTTAACTTTTATATCATTATTCTGTTCGTTCATTTCACGTTTTGCATCCAATTATTTTCATCGATTAATTAATTAATAATTATTGACTACCGAATTTTCGTAAACCGTAACGTTTAATAATTCTATTAGTCAACTTAGTTACTTAACAACTTTGCAATAACCATCTATAGTTTCTCATTCCATCAATATGACCTGATAATAAAGAGAATTTACTTCACAATAAAATTCATTAGCTTTTAATGAAAAATCCATTAAAACTAATAAAGCATTTATTTAGCTTTATTACCCAAAATCACGTCCAATATTAATATCCCAACAAGGCATGAAACCCCAACATCTATCAAGCAAACCATTTCAATCATATTAACGTTTCCCATTACTAAAAGCATAGATCTTATCTTCATTCATCCACTTAGTAGAATTTACAGTCCAAATATCATTTAGATCACTTATCACAATAATAGAATGAAATCTAGACAATGACAGTTATTCAACGACAGTATTTTGGAGCATAGCTATTCACAGCTGCCCAAACAATGATAAAGCAGAGCATATTTATTCATCCTTTGAATCGATTTAGGAAGCCAGTGGATAAATCATTCGAAACAACATCCAAAACAAACAACAAACACTAATATGATAAATCCAACATATATTCAACAACCACAATGACTCTGCAGCAAGACAAATACAATAGTACCTAATTTACTTAACCCAATAACATAACACAATTTAAACCATAAATATCCACTTTACTGGTTACATGAATGTCCAACAACAGGAACCATTTCAGGCACCAATAGTGCACTTCAACAAACAATTTAATAACCCAAACAAAACTTTCCATTGTCACAGTGCACACAACAGAAACGCAAGTTCAACCATTTTTAACAGAGCAAGTTTCCTTACATAAGACTTAACCCAATTAATTCACTTTCTACAAGCATATATCTCCATTGTTCAACAACCCACATACAGAATCGAAGATGAGAACAATAGGGGATTAAACTTTATTAAATAGGGAAGGTATCCGTTTTACCTGAAGCACCCGAAGAAACAACTCCACCTTCTCACAACATTCTTCACTGTCACTCACCACTCCCCGCTTTTCTATCACTTTTCCTCCTCTTCACCCGAAATTCCACTGCACCAAAGGACTTATAGCCAAGAGAGAAAACTGCCACTGCCAACCTATATAGGTAGAGAAGACTGAAAGATTACACAACTCAAGGAAGGTGGTTTAATACCTGATGGCCATGTGGAAGCCCCAATCTTTTCGGGAGAAGAATAAGCCAGTTCAATTTGGAAACCACAGAACCGGACACATGTCGAAGCCCTTGCCTCCAGCCTTCACCGATCACGCCCCTGTCGTCGCCCAAAACACCGCTGCCGACGCCAAATCATCCAAAATCGAAAGCCAACAAGATGAATACCAAACTTAGGGCATTAACTTACCTCCATTGGTGACTTCGTAGCTCCAACTTCCAACTCTGAATGCCGCAGAACACCAAGCCCTAGTTCGCTGTTCGCTCGCCACTCGCAGTCCATCGTCACTGCCATGTGCCGGACAACGCGCACCCGAGCCGTCGTCCGTCGCCTCCCTTGCCCTTCCCGATCGCTTCCTTCTCTCTCGGCCCTCGTCTTCACTCTCTCTGTTTCTCGGGTCGCCGTCTCCCCCCTTCTCTTCTTTTCTCCTTTCTTCAAATTAAATAATCACTTAATCAAATTAAATCACCACTTAAAATAAAACTCAATTTAATAATTTATCCCCACTTTCTATTTATCCCCTAATTAAATTCTCATAATTTATTCTTTTAAATAATTACTCCATTCCTTTTCCTTTTACATAATTAAATTCTTCATTTAATTACTTTCATCCAAATTTTAATATTCTTTTCTCCAAATATTGCATGATGATAATTATCAGTCCAATTAAAATTCTTCAATTCGGCTTCCAAAATAATTATCCAATAATTGATATAATTATCATTCAACAATTATTTTTCTAAACTTATTTTCATGATAATATATTCCATAATAAAATTTCTCCAAATAATTCAATTATACCCCAATTAATTTCTCGTTAAATAAATCCTTGATTATTAGCCAAATATCTCCCTCAATCAATTTTCTTATCAAATAAATGTCTATTATCCTTAATTAATTATGTTTACAAAAATTGGGGTATTACACGTACAATTCACTATGTTATTCGTTCGATCTAAGTAAAAGCATAATTAACCAATTAGTATGTAAATTCTCAATTTCACTCCTTTAAGTAACCTGAGCATGATTAGCTAAATTAATCAGCACATAATTTGTTGTAAACTAATTGTAGCATGTTTCTTTTAGTCATTTAATTAGTATGTTAAATAGTTGATTGTTATAATACTTCCCTAAATTGATTACTAAGTTCGTTCCCATAATTTGAATGTTAAACATGTTTAATTCACTTAGATAATTTGCACGTTAATAGTTTAATCATCATGCTATATTTCAATTGTTAAATTTAGTAGAATTAAGCATGTTGTACGTTACACTCTATTATTATTTGTGTCTATCTTTGATTGTGCTATGTTTGCCATTTATTGCCTCATTTATTTGTTGTTCATCTTAATTCATTATTCTTTTATGTTATGTCAACATGTATTAATGATAATAGAAACAAGTATGGAATACCCTCGAGGTAGTGCTCACATGCATGAGTGAGGAAAATGAAATGAACGATGATGAATGATGCAATGGGAGGTTGATGGACGGATAAGTAGTTCGGATCTAACCCACATAGGGTTAGAAGCCAATCAGACTATTCCATCTAGTATGTGTTCCTTCAACTTCCAACTCGATGTACGAGTAATGAACGAATGAATGAAACGTAATGAAAATTGGTTTGGGGCGGACCCATTCCAAGTGAACTAAAGAGAGACATGATCATATTGCATATTTCCTTTCCTTACTAAGCCTTTTGGGCTTACAGTTTACTTGTGGTGTAAGTACGTGCGTATTCACGGGAAGAACGATGAACACAACACAAAGTAATTGATGAAGGATTTGCACGTACTGAGCTTATGGTGTCTAGGCTACGAAGAGTTGAATTGTAAATTCATTAAGTTTCTTTCCAAAAAAGTGTTCTAAATTGTAATTGTAACAATTTGTTTATTTCTTTAAAATCTTTACGTTTTTGCAAATGTTTTATTTCCGCAATGTTTTAAAATAAATAATTTTAACTCTTCCGCATATTTTATCAAATAAACGATTTTTATAACGAGTTTTTACGAATGGTTGGTAGCGGTCCAGATTAGACGCACTCTGACATGTTTTTCTCAAAATTTAACGCATTTTTTAAATGTATAAAAATTCGGGTCGTTACAATATGAGTCTGCAAATAAAGAAACAAAGTTATTACATAATTGGTCATATATCTCAATTCATTCATTTTTCAGTGAGAATTGAACTCGCTAATGTACGAGTTACCCATTGATTAATTTACAAAAATTGAAGACACGAAAAAAAAAAAAAAAAACCTAGAAAATCAACCTCAAAACAGACCATAAAACTGAAAAACCAAACCGAAAACCTAAAAATTGAAGCCACAAAAAAAACCAAAACTAAACAGATGAAAACTAGAACTGAGGTTCGATTTTTGGTCCAATTTGTCGTTGTCCTTGGTTCGGATTAGATTTTTCAAAACAAAAATCGAATCAATTCCACCCGTGTTTAATGGGTTTGTTTGGTTAATTTCGCTAATTTTTAATGTCGGAGTTAAATAGTGTGATAAATGAATGAGTTAATTTAAAAAATTTTATATGCATTGTGTTCCACGTTGGAGTGAGTCAATGATGATCATGATCCCTTTGGCCACGTTCTTATGTACTATTGGAGGAGAATATTAGTAAAATAAGCATGGCTGTAGGTGATTCTTTGTTGTTTCATCGTTGGACGTGTTCTACTTTAAAAGCCAATAATTTATGCCCTATTTCTGATTCCCCTGACCAAAACCAACTCTTCCCCTGAGTCTCTCGCTCTCCCTCTCGCTCTCTCTCCGTCTCTCCCTCCTCTCTCCTCACGAGCTTGGTTGGGCCCTTGATTTTAGCTTCTCTTACAGGCGGAAGCAGAGGTATTCTTCCACATTTATTAGACGGTCCCTCATTTCAAGGGGGAGACCAAGAGCAATCTTTTCGCTGAATTAAACCATCCTCTCTCTCTCTCTCTCCCTAAAGCTAATTCCGGCTTCCGTTTATTCCCTGTCAATACCCACACTAAAATCTTACCTTTATTCCCTCGTCACATTATATATTGCCAGCCGTCCTTTGGTTTCTTCTCTTCATTTCATCGTACTAATGGGGTTTTCTGAGAAGCTTCAATCTGAGGGTGACTCCGAGTCCAACCGGCAAAAATGGGTCATTGCCTGAATTTCGCTGCGGGATTCACTAACAGCGATACGAACGAATTCTGTCGAGAAGAAGATGGAGGAGGAATATGATGATCAATCAACTACACCAACAGTAGAAGACTGCAACGTCCAAGCAACTCTGACTTGCCCTCCGGCGCCAAGGAAGCCGAAATCTTCTCTAAAATGTAACCTTCGAGAGTTCTTTACTCCTACAGATTTAGACACCATTTTTGTCCGCCATGTTGGAACTTGAGAGAGAGAGAGAGAGAGAGGTTCATTAAAATGCATGATAATTTATTTTTTTCTATGAACTGCTTCTTCCACGTTTAGAGGATGACGGACAGAAGCTTTGCATGTAAATGAAATGAAACTTGAGTGTTTCATCTGATTTGGTTGTGAAGGATCAGATCATATTAAAAAAAAGTTTTCTTTACGTGACTTTACTTTTTGTGATGTTATTTTTTTCCTATTTCAAGGAAGCTTATCATATCTTTCTGCATTAGAAAATGAAAAGTTATCTTTATAAGAGAATGTTTAGTAGAAGAAAAATTAAGAAATACTACAATCAATCTAAAAAAAAGATTGAAATTTTTCATCAAAACACATTCTTCTTATTTTCTACTTCTGATTTCCCTTCAATTGGTATCAGAGCTAAGCATGTTTGTCTAAGGGTAAAAAATGGCAACCGTTGAGGCGTCATCACTTGTTTTTATTTTTTCTGGCGAGAACTACGATTATTGGAGCATCAAAATGAAAATTTTTTTCTTATCTCAAGATCTGTGGGATGTAGTAGAAAAGAGGATTACAGTTCTAGCAAAAGGAAGCTCAACCTCAACAGATAGAAAGCAAGAGATCACCAAAGATGCAAAAGTATTGTTCATCCTTCAACAATCTGTGTTTGAATCAATCTTTAAGCCCTCCTTTTGGAAAAGCGAGACGCTTTTGATGAATATAAAAACCTAGCTATTTCCTTTGAGGAGAGAACCCGCGACAACCCCCCCTTCATCGCCGATTCAACCGTAGCCCGAGCTCGGCCTTCTTGAAGCTTCTTGGCCGAGTTGGAAGGGTTACTATCACCTCCAATACTTCTCCTTCGTGGTGTTGATTGTGGTGTGATGATAGAAGAAGTTCTCAAACCCTTGGAGAGTGCTTTCTTAACCGGTTAAGCCATTGAAAGTCGCCCCTCTCACTTTTGGAGGCTCGTGGACTCCACGGATTCTTCTTAGTTTTCTTGCAACTTCTTTCAAAGGAGTTCTTGGTTTTCTTGCTCTATTCTATTATTAACAGGTTTCCTTGATCTTGGATGATGATTATAGTTGAAGGTTTTATGATGAATATGTTTTTATGGTGGAATGCTTGCTAGCCGCAAATCTGTCCTTGAAATATTGCTGCTGGATTATTGCGATTGTGACTGTATTTTGAAACCCTTGTGCGCATTCTATTGATCCCATTTTTGGCTGATTTATTCTACAACTAGTCAAGATATTTTTCACCAAAATTGGAATTGATTGGCCGTATGCATATTGGTTACTAGCTCTTTCTATTTTGGTCGCCGAATCTGATCTGTCCAAACCCTAGATTTGGATCCGGTTTGTTTTTGCTATATCTGGAGTTTCTGAAGAGCTTTTGAGCTGAAATTTTGACATGATGATTTTGAGTATGTTGATAACAAGTCCTCCAAAATTCAGCTCCTGATCGATTTTGGTTGATGAGTTATTTATCAATTATTGCGAGTTGATCAGATTCTTACGGTTTTTGTTAGCCGATTTTACTAAGTGCTCTTGTTGTAATTTGGAGCACGTCATTTGGTATCAGAGCCTTGCTCACGATATTGCTGTATTATTGTGACTAATAGTGGTTTATCATGAGTACTATGAGCGGAGCTCATTATCATAATAGTAAGGAGACGAGAAACAATCCGAGTGCACCACCCGAGGAAGTTCATGAACAAGCCGAGCCTAGTGTGCATGGAAGGTTGGATGAAATGTTTGAGATGATTCTTAAGCTTCAACAAAAAATAGCAACTTTCGACAATGATCAAGTGAGGAGTCCTAGAACTCCAAGGCCTAGAAGAAGGCTTAGTACGTCAATTGATTCAAGAGGCCGAGATGCTAGTTTATTTAATGAGGAATGGGAGGAGTCCGAAGAGAGGGAATCACTTAGTCCGAGAATGAGATCAAATGGCAAGCATGATATGAGACGTGTTAAGGTGTCTATTACTCCGTTTAAAGGTTCTAGTAATGGTGGTGACTTTCTAGAGTGAGTTGAGAAAGTAGATCGGATTTTTGATTGTTATGACTATTCCGAAAGGACAAAAATTCAAATGGTGGCCTTAGAACTTACAGGTTATGCTATTATATGGCGAGAAGACCTAAAAGCACAAAGGCGGAAGGAAGGAGAAGGTGAGGTCCATAGTTGGGAAGCTTTGAAAGCACTCATGAAAAAATGATTTGTCCCTCCGCACTACAAGCAAGAATTATTCCTTCAATTACAAAATTTGAAACAAGGGTCACTAACGGTGGATGAGTATTTGACCAAGTTCGAGATATTAAAGATCTGTTGTAATGTGGTAGAACCAATGGAGCAAATCGTAGCTCGTTTTATTAGAGGGTTGCACAAAGAGATCGGTGACACTGTAGAATTGCAATCCTATGTAACTCTTGACGATGTTATACGAATAGCTTTGAGAATTGAAAGACAAAGAAAAAAAAGGGTAAAAGAGGGCTTGTCTCGGCCTTTCTCAAAAAACATCAATCCTCCAAAGCCGATTCAAAAAGGGGATAGCAAGTTTAATGCCGTGAAGAATACTAAAGAAAAGAAGTCTTTTATTGATAATAGCAAACCGAGATCTAGAGATGTCAAGTGTTTCAAATGCTTGGGATTTGGTCACATCGCCTCTCAATGTCCGAATGCAAAGGTGATGATTCTAAAAGCGGGAACTAATGAAATAATTAGTGAATATGAGGAAGAGGTTTCAGTTTTAATAGAAGAAGAGAAATAAGAAGAGACTTTCTATGCTCCGGAAGGTCCCTTGTTGTGATGAAGCGCTCTATGGCTATTTAAAATCATGATGAAGAATTACAGCAAAAAACTATCTTTCACACTCGATGTCAAGTAAAGGGGAATCTTTGTTCATTGATTATTGATGGTGGTAGTTGCACCAACGTTATATCTTCGGATGTTATTGAAAAATTGGGGCTGGTCACTTCGGCCTACCCCACTCCGTACAGATTAAACTGGCTGAATGATAAAGATCCGATCAAGGTAACCAAACAAGTTAGGTTATCCTTTTCTATCGGAGGCTATGAGGATGAGGCATTGTTTGATGTTGTTCCGATGACTGCTAGTCATTTACTACTAGGGAGGTCGTGGCAATTTGATAGGAAAACGAAGCATGATGGTTTTTCTAATTTTTATTCCTTCAGATTCAAAGGGAAAACGGTGCTGGTGAATTTAGCACCTCTCAATCCGAATCAGATTGCCAAAGATTATGAGAGCATGAACAAGACTAGAGCTGAAACTTCCCTTATAATCACAAAAGGGGATCTTAAGAGTTCCTTGTTGCAAGGAGGGCCGATTATTCTAATGCTATTTCGGGAAAGATAGGAGGAGTTGGGACCCATTCCCGATTCCGTGTTGGAGTTACTTAAAGAGTATGAAGCTATGTTTCCAGAGGAATTACCTCAGGGTTTACCACCCTTGAGAGGAATCGAGCATCAGATAGATCTTTTACCGGGAGCTTCTTTGCCTAATAGGTCTTCTTACAGATTGAGTCCAGAGGACTCTAAAGAACTTCATAAGCAGGTGACCGAATTGCTTGACAAGGGCTACATTAGAGAATCACTTAGCCCTTGTGCAGTTCCTACATTATTGGTTCCTAAGAAAGATGGAACGGTGCGAATGTGTGTGGACAGCCGAGCCATTAATCAGATTACTATTAAATATAATTTTCCTATTCCCTGACTTGAGGATATGCTAGATGAACTCAGCGAGGCTGTTATCTTTTCTAAGGTTAACCTGAAAAGTGGTTATCATCAAATTCGAATGTGTGAAGGAGATGAATGGAAAATCACCTTTAAGATGAAGTATGGTCTTTATGAGTGGATGGTCATGCCTTTTGGGTTGTCCAACGCCCCTAGCACTTTTATGCGTGTGATGCATCACCTTCTTCGAGAATTCATGGGAAAGTTTATCGTCGTTTATTTTGACGATATACTTATCTATAGCTCAGATCTCTCAACTCACCTTGCACACTTGCGATTATTATTTGAAGTACTACGGGAAGCTCAATTATTTGGCAATCTCAAAAAGTGTTCTTTTGCTCAAGACCGAGTTTATTTCTTGGGGTTTATAATTACTAAAGATAGAATGGAAGTGGATGAAGCTAAAATAGAGGCAATCCGAGACTGTCCGATCCCGAAGAATGTATCAGAGGTACGAAGTTTTCATGGCTTGCATCCTTTTACCTACGTTTTATAAAAGGATTCAGCTCTATTATGGTTCCTATAACCGTCTGCACCAAAAAGGGAAAGGAATTTGTATGGACTTCCTCTTGCCACTCTAGTTTTGACTCCATCAAGGAAAAGTTATGTAATGCTCCACTTTTAGCACTCCATGGTGTTGTCCAAAAGGATATGCACAACACCATGGAATATATTATAATGAAACTTTTGCTCCGGTTGCAAGAATGGATACCATTACAGTTTTAGTCTCTCTTGCTACTCAAAATGGTTGGAAGATTTTGCAATTAGATGTGAAGTCACCATTTCTAAATGGAGGGTTAGAAGAAGAGGTATTTGTCGATCAACCAGAGGGATTTAAAAAGGACGAATGTAAAGTTTATAAACTGAACAAGACATTGTATGGATTAAAACAAGCACCAAGAGCTTGATATGGGAGAATAGATCAATATTTTATTGAGCAAGGTTTCAGAGGAGCCAAAGCGAGCCTACATTATACATCAAGTCTCAAAATCATAATGATTTTATCATCGTATCTCTCTATGTAGATGATTTGGTTTTTACTAGAGGTAATGCCAATATGATCAAAAAATTAAAAAACGAGATGATGCCAAGCTTTGAGATGATTGACTTGGGAAATTTCCATTATTTCCTTGGCATTAGTCAAGAAGCTGGTGGAATATTCTATTCTCAAAAGAAATACACTGAAGATCTCTTGAAAAGGTTCAATATGTTGGGCTGTAAATCAGTGGCAGCTCCATTAATTCCAAATGAGAAATTGCAAAAGGATGATGGAGAAAAGAAAGTGGATGCGTTTATCTACAAAAGTCTTGTGGGAAGTTTGTTGTATTTGTGCAATACAAGACCTGACATTTTGTATGCTACTAGTTTGCTCTCAAGATTTATGCAAAGTCCTAGCCAAATTAATTTTGGTACAGCCAAAAGAATACTGAGATACTTGCAGGGAACTATCGATTTTGGTATATGGTATAAGAAAACATCTTATGTGAAACTTCTCAGATTTACTGATAGTGATTGGGCAGGTTCTTGTGATGATTTGACAAGTACTTCAAGTTATTGTTTCAGCTTAAGATCTGCTATGTTTTCTTGGAGCTCAAAAAAGTAAGACAATGTGGCCCAATCAACAGCTGAAGCCGAGTATGAAGCAACTGTTGGTTGTGTAAATTAAGCCATGTGGTTGAAAAGAACCCTTGAAGATATGGGAGAAAAACAAATAGAGCCTATCAAAATCTTTTGCGATAATCAATCTGCCATAGCAATTGCTAAAAATCCAGTTCAACATTGCAGAACCAAACATATTGCAATCAAATATCAACTTCTTTGTGAGGTTGAATCAAGAGGCATGATTGCTTTGAAATTTTGCAAATCAGAAGATCAACTTGCTGATATATTTACTAAAGCACTCTCTCGAGACAAGTTTTAGATTCTTAGATCACAACTTGGTGTCACTGAAAATTACATCAAGGAGGAGTATTAAAAAAAGCTTTACTTTATGTGATTTTACTTTTTGTGATATTACTTTTTGTGATGTTACTTTTTGTGATGTTATTTCCTAGGAGATGTTTCATATTTCTAGAAAGCTTTGTAGGATCAAAATTTACCTAAGAGGAGGCGGTGAATTAGATTTATTAACTTTTTCGTGCAATTATAAATTTTCTAACCAATAGTAAATTTATCACAATAATGAGATTAAGAAATCACAATAGCAATAATAATAAAAGATAAGGGTTAGAGAATTCGACACTGAGTTGTTTACGCAGTTTGACCAAGCTCATCTACGTCTGCACTTCAAGGCTCTCCCTTGAAGATATATTCCTCAACCGTTCCGGGTTACAATTTGATTGATCTTGAGTGGGTGTCAATCAAACCGTTATAAACATCTATTTCTTAGGGCGTTACCCTTTTCTCTCGAATACAATTTTCTCTCAAAAAATTCTCAAGCTCACAAATGCAACAATTCTCACAACAACAATTAATCTCACTCGATTTCTTTTGAGGATGTGATTGCTACTCAATTTTGTGCACAAATGTTGAGTCAAAAATTTGGCAGAGCTTCGCTTAAAATTGCTTGGTGTTTTGGCTTCTTTGAAGTCCAACTATTATCATACTACATAGTACGGACATCCTAATCTCCTTTAGGATCATCCGCATCAGAAACTTTGGAAACTAGTTGTCACAGAAAATTGTGTATTTGCGGATGCCAATTCATCATCTGCACCGTCTGAATTGTGTAATCAAAATGGACAGAATCAAAACGAACGCTATTCAACTTCATCCGCTATCATCTGCATTCGTCCACGAAATCACGCTTCTCCTGAGGACGCAACATCACGTCCTAGTCACGTCTTCAAGTCAGCAATCCTGAAGTGGTCTGACGCCATGATGCATCCACTATCGTCCGAATGTAATAAGCAAAGTTTGGAGTTACACGAGACGCATCCTCTAAGTCACACAAATCTTTCTACTTACTGCAATGACTTAGGACAACACTTTAGATATTACTAATACCCTTATTAAGGTTATTTCCAATTTATGACAAAGATACGAGAATTATAAATTCAACTAATAAACAACTTATAAATCTCAATTATATTATTCATCATCAAAATATAAATATGCCTAATACACTTAGGCTAACAATCTCCCCATTTTTTATGATGACAAAATATGTTAAGTTATTTATATATAATTGTAAGCAAATATCAAAAGTTGAAAAACAAGATATTTAAAATTTAAACCAAGAGATTTAAATTGTAAACCAAGAGATGTAATAATACTCCCCCTCAATATATGCATTATATTTCAAGCATTTTTCATCAACTTAACTTATCTCTCCTCCTTTTTGTCACAATAAAAAATAATAGGGGTGTTAAAAAAAATTTGGCGTAGATGTGTTCGTTTATAAACTCCCCCATAATGCCAAAGTCAAACCTGTAAACACATTTTAAAGGATGTTAAATCAGCCAATATTGTTCAACCAACCATCAAGCATAGAAGTCAAGAATGAAATAAGAGACATAGCCACATCATTGAAAGTATGATAGTGAAGTCCAAACAACAAGATTAAGGATTACAAACATATAATATCCAAACTGAAATAAGTCTAAAGAAATAATCAAAGCAACAGTGTAGACTTAAATATTAGAAGCATGGTTTTGTTCTCAAGTCTTAAACTTCAAACAGAAAAATTACATTGCATCTAATCTTAAACAAAAAGATTGAACTAATCTAAGCATCGAGAATCTCTTCGTCGTCTAAATCATGAGGAGGTGGAGTGGATGACAACGGGACATCTAGAGGAGCAGGTGGAGAGGGTACTCCAGTGTGCCATATACCACGTGCAAAATCGTCGATATGCCTTTCCATGGCATCAAAGTGGGTAGAGAAGGAAGACATAGTGGACATGAGTTGAGCTAAATAATCCGAGTGCTTATCGAGAGTGGCTTGCAATCTGGCCAAGTCAGAGGCTGTAACAGAGGGTCCATATGAGAAGGAAGAACCATCCTCAGGGCAAGAGGAGGGTCTAGCCACATGGTGGAATGATGGACTAGCCTCATGATAAGTTGAAGGACCAGACTCCATAAACGGTAGGGATAGCATTGACACAGAGGACCCCCGAGGAGGAGAATCAGGGAGAAGGAGGAGGTGTATTGGTTGGTCGCACTATCCAATTTCCATTGGGACTTGCAATAGTCCTATACAACCAAGTGTCTGAGGGGAATAAATATCCGAACTCTGAATATCGAGTTTCTTTTAAAAGGTGGGAATAAGAATTTCCAATACTTGGAAAAGATTTGAGAGAAGAATATTAAACAGAAGTGATTGAGTAATGCTATTCGCAGCATCAACAATTTGATAGACAATGATATAGCCTCAATTGAATGGAGTATCTGTGTAAAGATGTTGGAGGACGTACAAGTCCATATAGCTAACGTGGACGCAATGGCCACCATGAGGAAGAACTTTGTATTGAAGGGAATGATGAATCACTCGAGCCCGAACATTTAGATCTTTGGTTTTAGGTCGTTGTTTGAAATTATTGATTGGATCTCTAAGAATTTGACGTAGAAATTCATTCCCAATTTCCAATTTATGGAAATGAGGAGGAACATGGCCATTTAAATATTCTTTGGATAGGAGACCCACTTGACATTCAAGAAACACATTAAGGAGGTGAGGGTGATTTCAATGTGCCTCCATATAGAAAAATTTTAATAACCAAAGGTGTTCAGAATAAGTGGCATTGGCATAAAACATTCGAATGGATTTCTCCGCATAAGGACATCAAGAGAAAATAGTCTACGCAATCCTAAACGATTATAGACATCCTCTAAGTTAAGATTAGCTAAATGTGCAAAATCAATTTTGTGAGAGGGGATCAAGGATCGATTCTTGAACTCCTCCTCATATTGCTTTTTACAATCATCATTGGAAAATAACCTAGTCCTATACACATGAGAAGCACTAGCATCCTTGGATTTTTGAAGTGTAATACGTTTTCTAGAGGGACGATTGGCCATGGAGAGTATTGAGGAAATCTAAGATAAAAACCTAGGAAAACTCTAGCGAGACGAGAGAGAATGGTAATATATAGGAGGAAGACTTGAAGACAAGCTAAAATCTATGGAGAATGGTTGAAAATGACGAAGGGAATCACCGCAGTTCACTGGAGAAGTCTGGAGCTGAAGTGGGGATGACATAAATTAGGGTTTGGAGGATCCTAAGTCTATTTTTAAAATGCAATTCGGATGCCTATGGACGATAATCTTGCGTCCGAAATCATCTAAAACTCTCAGGAATGAAGCATAATTAGATTTTCAGAACTTTGGGTGAAGATTGAAATCTAGCACATAAGCACACACTAAAGAAAATATTGGGTCTACTTGCGATTAAATACAAAAGAGATCCAATCATGCCACGATATTTCTTTATATCCACATCTTTTTCTTTTTCATCTTTGTCCAATTTTGTGGATGTGCTCATAGGAGTTCTAGGGGGTTTAGAGGAGTCCATACTAAATTGTTTGATTAAATTTACTTTGCATTAAATTTGTAAATTCTTCACAAAGTGTGTCATTGGTGGAACCAAAAATGATATCATCAACATAGATTTGCACAATCATAATATCATTACCATTGTGCTTGACAAATAGGGTGGAATCTACTTTTTCTATCTTGAACTCTCTTTCTTTCAAAAATTTGCTCAATCTCTCATAGCAAGCCCTTGGTGCTTGCTTAGTTCCATAAAGAGCTTTGTGAAGTTTATAAACATAATCTAATTTATCATAAACTTCAAATCTTAAGGGTTGCTCAACATAGACTTCTTCAATAAAATCATTAAGAAAAACACTCTTTACATTCATTTGATAAAGAGTGAAATTCTTATATCATGCAAAGGCCAAAAGCATTCTAACCAACTCTAACCTAGCAACCAGTGCAAAAGTTTCCTAAAAAATCAATTCCTTCTTCTTGTTTATAATCTTTTGCAACAAGTCTTGCTTTATTCCTAACATCAACTCCACTTTCATCTAGCTTATTCTTGAAAACCCATTTTGTTCCCATAATTGAATAATTCTTAGGCCTAGGAACAAGTTCCTACACATTGTTCCTATCAAATTGGTTCAATTCCTCTTGCATGGCTAATACCAAATTTTCATCGAATTCGGCCTCATCAAAATTTTTGGGCTCTAATTGAGAAATGAGTGCCGCATTTGCACATACATTTCTAAGGGATGCTCTAGTTTTCACACCTAAGTTAGGATCACCTAGATTTTAAACCATAAGATGAATCTTGGCATACCTCCAATCCTTTGGTAAGTCACTATGGTTTTCTACCCTTGAAGTTCCTTCTAAAAGTTGATCTTGAGATTCTTGAGGAGGACTTTCTAGAATCTCTTTCCCTTTATCACAAAGAGAAATATTTTCTAAATCTAGAATTGGTCTATCAACACTAGGGGTAGGAATAGATTCATCAAAAGTGACATGCATGGATTCTCTACCACTAATGTCCTTTTGTCAAAGACCTTATAGGCTTTGCTAGATGAAGAGTATCCAAGAAAGATTCTCACATCCATCTTAGAGTTGAATTTTTCTAGATTGTTCTTAGTATTGAGAATGAAGCATTTGCAATAAAAAGCTTTGAAGTAGATAACATTTGGAGTCCTACAATTCCAAGGTTCATAAAGAGTGTTTTCTAGAGTAGGATGGATGGCGACACGATTGAGAACATAGTTTTTTGTTTGTTTTGAATTCCAAAGTTCAAAAGGCATCAAATTGATCATTTTTGAATTTACTACCATAATCACTCCTAATTTTGACAATGGTAAGCTCCTTCTCATTTTGAACTTTCTTCATAAAGCTAGAAAATACTTCAAAGGTTTCGTCCTTAGTTCTTAAGAAGAAAACTCATGTGTAACGTGAGAAATCATCCACAATTACAAATGCATAATGTTTTCCTCCTAAAATTCAAACCTTAGAAGGATCGAAAAGATCCATGTGAAGTAATTGGACAGGTTTAGAGGTAGAGATAAATTGTTTGAAAGAGAAAAAACTTTTTGTTTGCTTTCCCAAATACAATTTCAGAAGACCCTTAACTAGATTATTTTTTGAAACCCTAGCTAAGGTATCCATATCTATATGTCCTAATCTCTTATGCCAAGTCAATGAATTAAAAGATTCACTCACTTTAAAACATTTATCAACATCACAAGAAATATTAGACAAATCAATTGCATAGATATTTTCATGCCTATATCCCATAAATAAAACTTTATCATTCGAATTATTATTGATCATACATAATTTAGATTCAAAAATAACTTTATAACCTTTATCACATAATTGACTAATACTTAACAAATTATGCTTTAACCCATCAACAAGTAACACATCTTCAATAATAGGGTTAGAGGCATTACCTATATTGCCAATACCAATAATTTTTTCTTCTTGGTTACCTCCAAATGTTGCATTTCCTTTCTTGTCCTTGATGGAAGTAAACCTTGAGAAGTCTCCTATCATATGTCTTAAACAACCGTTGTCCAAGTACCATTGATCCATAGCGGGACGAGCTTCAACCTACAAAAAAAAAAGATTAAGTTGATTTCTTGGGTACCCAAATCTTTTTGGGTCCTTTAGGGTTAAATTTGGCTCCTTTCGGAACCCACACAAGTTTATCAACACTTCTATTTTTCATGCTTCTAGATGTACAAACAAAAGACTTATGACCTATAGCATTGCAAGTATGGCAAATAGTAGGTTTAACAAAGAAATTTCTATAGATCTTTTTCTTTTGAAACAATTGATATCCCAAACCGGCTTTATCAAAAGTTATCTTTTGCTTACCTAGGAGCATGTTCAAATTCTTGCTTCCATTAGTGAAATTCAATACAATTTTGTTCAAATCCACATTCTTCTCTTTAAGCATGCTATTTTCATTTTCAATTGACTTAATATGCTCATTCAAATCATCATTTTTCNGGTTAGAGAATTCGACACCGAGTTGTTAATGCGGTTCGTCCAAGCTCGCCTGCGTCCGCGCTTCAAGGTTCTCCCTTGAAGATATATACCTCAACTGTTCTGGGTTAACCCATCAACTGTAGGATCGATATACACTTATAGAGGTGGGGTGAATATAGCGTATTAACTTTTTCGTGCAACATTTAAATTCTCTAAATCCCTAAGTGATTTATCGAACACGATTAAATATGCAATCACACTAAATGCGTAAATTAAAGAATAAGGGTTAGAGAAGTGCACACAATATTCGTTTACGCGGTTCGGCAAACTCGCCTATGCCCGCGCTCTAAGTTCCACTTGGAGATACACTAAACAATTGGCTTATAGGTGCCAATAAAACCGTTTACAAATTGACTCTTACGATGGGAGTCACCCTTGACTAATTCTAAGGTTGTCAACCTTTGACTCTTTTGGGGCGTTACCATAAATTTGACTATTGCGGGGCGTCACCCAATGATTGAACTTACGGGCGGTCAATCTAGCCTATGAGTGTTTCGGGTTGTTACCCTTGTGTGATGAATTAGTAGAGAATCACCCTTTATAATCAAGCACAATAATAATGGAATCAGAAATTAAAGTGAAATCTAACTAATCCGAATTCTCCCGAATATAACCCGCAAGTTTATGTGTTGGGGATAATGGGATTTACAATGCTCACAGTGATTGAATCATGTATAAAATTTTGCTGGGCTTCGCCATGATTCTCGGTTCAGTGTAGAGAGCTTAGAGTGATCTCATATTTATAAACACTGCACAAGCGATCGACCTTATGCCCTAAAGGGTCGACCCTTTTACTAGCCGTTGGAGTTCTGTCCATTGAGATTTGACCATTGTGGGAATCTTCCACTGTGCGGTCGACCATGCGATTGACTCTTTCCTTTGTTCGGAAACTTTGGAGCAATCTGTCCATGTTGTGGTCGACCGTGCGGTCGCCCTTTCCTTCATTGATGGACTTCTAGTAGAATTTCGAAGAGGAGTGTGAAAGAGGAGTTTTCAAATGATGCGGTCGACCTTTTCGTCAAAGCAAGCGATCGTTTCCTTCATTGCATAAATTTTCGGCAAGCTATTTTTTCTGTTTCACAGTTAGGTTGACCCTTTCCTTCATAATTGCACAATGAGGTCGACCTTTTGTGTTGTTTCATCGACCTTTTGCTCCTTCTTCCCCTTCTTGATTTTTCTAAGTCCCAAAACGATATACATTCACTACATGGACTTAAAGATACATATTAGCACACTTTAATACTCGCAATATAGGTATTTTTGATAAATTTGAGTATAAATATAATGAATAAAACATTGAAAACATTATCAATAAAAATACAATTAATCAACTTATTATTTTTATTACATTAAACTATTTGGTAATCATCAAAATAAAACTAAGCCTAACAAAAATGCTAACATCAACATTTAACACATCTTCGATAATAGGGTTAGAGGTATTATCTATATTGCCAATACTTATAATTTTTCTTTCTTGGTTACCTCCAAATGTTAAATTTCCTTTCTTGTCCTTGATGGAAGTAAACCTTGAGAAGTCTTTCATCATATGTCTTGAATAACCACTGTCCAAGTACCATTGATCCTTAGCGGGAGGAGCTTCAACTTACAAAAAATAGATCAAGTTGATTTCTTGGGTACCCAAATCTTTTTGGGTCCTTTAGGGTTAAATTCTGTTCCTTTCGGAACCCACACAAGTTTATCAACACTTTTATTTTTCATGCTTCTAGATATACAAACAAATAACTTATGACCTATAACATTGTAAGTATGACAAGTAGTATGTTTAACAAAGAAATTTCTATAGCTCTTTTTCTTTTGAAACAATTGATATCCCAAACTGGCTTTATCAAAAGTCATTTTTTACTTACCTAGGAGCATGTTCAAATTCTTGCTTCCATTAGTGAAATTCAATACAATTTTGTTCAAATTCACATTCTTCTCCTTAAGCATGCTTGTTTCATTTTCAATTGACTTAATATGCTCATTCAAATCATCATTTTTCAATTTCAAGCAAGCATTTTCATCTGCAACAATATTGATTTATTTAACAAACCCACATTTGTTTAAAAACTATGGAGTAATGCTAGATTTAAACTATAATCTTACACCCTGACGTGACACTTACGTATCATATGTTTATTAGTTGATTTAATATATTAAATAAACCAATGAATAAATGACATGTCAATAGCACGTTAAGGTGTAAGATTAAAATGTAATCATGTCGCATTACTCAAAACAATAATACACCAAAAGAAATTCCCACCTTTTTAAGGGAATGCGCATTTTTACCCAGACCGTCTTCCATAGCATCAAAGGCATTTTTCCAATAATGTGGATCGTTTGGATCCCCGTAAGGAACTACCATCTCCACAAAACTTAGTCTATGGGCCACAGGCCTCCTCCCTCGGCTAGCATCAATGTATGCAACTGAATAGATTACCAAACCTTCTCGAGGAGTAAATCCAATTAGAAAATTCCACTATCAACCAGAAAACACATCAATTTGTCAACTAAAAATTAACGTGTATTGTGAAGGACGTACCTTTTGCCATTTGATGAATTTTCCAATGACACGGAAGCTGGGATCTCCAAGCTGAATGATCTACAAGAGTTTTACATCACTCCTGTCAGCACCCCCTCGTGTTTCACAAGGAGTGTAATTTCTCAACGGATCGACCGGAGGCAGTGGAACAAGTATTTTGTCTTCGAACTCAATCACAACCATGTTTTGCATATCAACAAGCACATGGATTCCTTCCACCAGACGGGCATAACCATTTTCCATCTGGCAGTCACTTTCAGTTTTGCAAACACCAACAAGATGTTCATATCATGATCTAAATGATCTAATCAAAGCTTTGACACACATACCAATTGTTCAGTCAAAATTCCTTCTAATTTCTTCGTTGACAATTGAAGATGGAAATGAAATTCAACGTATACCAACCTCGAGTTGCCCCTGCTGCTCGGACAGTTGCCACAGCGACAGAGATTTCAACATCACTCAAAGGGTCCAAAGGGTGGCTGGTTTGAGCCCTCACCATGGTCGAGATGCCTACAGAGTTCAAGAAAATATAAGAACCGACCGCGGTATTTAGTCATGATGCAAATCTATATTCTAATTCTCTTGTGTCAAATTTTCGTCTCTTTTGGGTGTGCGCCAATACATCAGAGTCAACTAAATTGACCTAAACTCCACCAACTTTGTCTGATTCCACTTAAAACTTAAAAAGAAAAAAAAAACAAATCTTAAAAGCACAGAACTTTGGTCTGGATTTGTTTTGATCAAAAGATATGGAACATTACCCAGAAAAGAAAAGTAAATCCTACGCACAAACCTTTGATGGGAGCATTGTTGTCGGAGGATCGGACAGAGGCCCAACGGGTCGAATCAAGGTCGCCGGTGATGCATTCTTGTTTGGCAGATTGTCGGGCGGATCAGCCTGTGGGATGGTCCAATTTTGGACAACGTTTGATATTTGGAAGCAGAGATGATGAAGATTTGGTACTATCAACGCAGCAAGGCGTCACTTTTTCCTGAGTTGCAGTCATTGTAAAGGGCCATGTCCGTCGAAATATAGATCGTTGTTGAATTCTACTCACATACAGCAAAAAGGGCAAAAATGCTTAAAGTAACCCCTCGCCTTCTCTTCCATCTTCTTCACTATTCACCGACTACCCAAGAAAGAAGGAAAGAGGAAATGGAAGAGAAATACGGGTAGCTCTCTAGGAGTGAGCAGGAGGGGTGGGTTGACATAGAGTCGTCAAACTGCCATTGAAATGCTGTAAATGGAGACAGCAGCAATTTTGGAACCTTGCATTTTGCCTTCTCTTCCTACTCTATGAAGACACTCATCTGGCAGTCTCTTTTCAACTCAAGTTGTCTTTTGTCGAGGGAAGATACACAAAGGGATACGTATACAATTAGGGTTTACGATTTGAAAATTTTGATGAAATAAACCACTGTTATTCGTTTTGGTCACTGTTGAGACTCTGTTCTATTGATTAGATTGTATCCTTCTTTATGGTTAGGGCTTGATAGACAATGTTGAAGTCCTTTACACTGTTGATTTGTGAATGACTCTCTGCATCTTTTGAAAATTTTGAAAATCAATCTTTTATCAGGACTTCATTTTTCTTTCTGAATTCAAAATTTACTTATTGGTTTTACATAAAGGTGTGATCTAAAACCTATGCATTTTCATGGTTTAGTAGGTGATTTTCTATCTATTTGGTTTATAATTTCTGCAGTTTGGTTTTGGTCTGAAACTTTTGTATTGTAACTATTTCTGGAATTTTTTCTCTATTATTTTTTTCGATTTTATGCTTTCTTAAGATGAGCTTACTAACTCAACATTCTCACTGACAAACTTCTTTAATGGTTTATCTCTTTGGCAATGATTTTTTATGATCAGGAACGAAGAATTATAGATTCTCTTTTGGATTGTAATGCATATTTTTGGCTTCTATCTTCTTCTCAACGATTGATTTGAGCATAATGACTTAGTTGAGTTTTTGATAGATAACACTCTCGTTACCTATGAGTAATGTGGCATTTCTTCAATTGTTGTTAAGCTATTCGAGAAACGTGTATTTTGAACTTTTTTTTTTATCTCTTTTATTATTTTCTCTAGGAAAAAGTCTCATTTACAATGTGTTTTCTCAAAAGTAATTTGTTTGCTTTATCAATTTAATGATGATAAAGTTGATGCATGTCATTGGTGTTCCAAGGTCAAATTTAGGATCCACATGGAACACCAACCTTTGCTCAATGATCAATTTAGCATTGTTATTACTAACAACTACGAATATAAAGCTATTTTGGTTTGAACTAGATCAGAAATAGACAAGGAACTTGATTTCTTTGTTTTCCTCTTCACAGCTTCTGAGGAGTGAATTGACTTGCTCGTCAATGGAGAGTTTCATTTCTTCAGTTCAATTTGACAGAGGATTTAGTAAAAGGCTCATGCTCTCTAAACACATGCAGTTTTGGTGGGGACAATAAGTTGTTGGATCCTCGGAAGAGTAATATGGCAGCTGAAGTTTATCTTGAGAATCCCTTGTTAAAGAAAACATAGAGTTCTTTATTTAAAGGTTCAGCTACTTCAGAAGCAAAAAAAGAACTAGAAGACTATATAACTCCAAATACGAGCAAATCCTGGATGAAGATTTGCTTACAAATAAAGTATATGGAGTTCTTTGCTTCTGAAGTAGCTGAAACTTTAAAAAAAGAGCTCCATGTTTTCTCTAACAAGGGTTTCTTAAGACAAACTTTAGTTGCTATATTACTCTTCAGAGCATCCAACAACTTATTGGCCCCACCAAAACTGGATGTGTTTAGAGAGCATGAGGCTCATTTACTAAATCCTCTAATTGAAGAAATGAAACTCTCCATTGACGAGCAAGTCAATTCACTACTCATAAGCCGTGAAGAGGAAAACAACGAGATCAAGTTCCTTGTCTATTTCTGATCTAGTTCAAACAAGAATAGTTTATGTTCGTAGTTGTCAGAAATAACAATGCTAAATTGATCCTCGAGCAAACGTTGGCGTTCTATGTGAATTCTAAATTTGACCTTGGAACACCAATGACATACATCAATTTTATTCGTCATTAAATTGATAAAGCAATCAAATTACTTTTGAGAAACACATTGCAAACCAGACATTCTCCTGGAGAAAAGAATAAAAGAGATAACAAAAAAAACAAAAAAAAAGTTCCAAATACACATTTCTCGAACAGCTTAACAGCAATTGAAGAAATGTCTCATTGCTCATAGATAACTATCAAAAACTCAACTAAGCCATTCTACTCAAATCAATCGTTGAGAAGAAGACAGAAACCAATAATATTCATTACAATTCGAAATAGAATCTATGATTCACCGTTCCAAATCATCAAAAATCATTGCCAAATAGACAAATCATCAAGAAGCTCATCAGCAAAAACCTCGTGTTGAGTTAGTAAGCTCGACTTGAGAAAGCATAAAATTGAAAAAATAATATATTAAAAATAATAGAGAAAAAATTCAAGAAATAGTTACAATACAAAAGTTTCAGACCAAAACCAAATTGCAAAACTTATAAACCAAATAGATAGAAATCACCTACTAAACCATTAAAATGCATAGGTTTTAGATCACACCTTTCTATAAAACCAATAAGTAAATTCTAAATTCAGAAAGAAAAATGAAGTCGTACTAAAAACAAAATGATTTTCAAAAGATGTAAAAATTCATTCACAAACCAACAGTGTAAAGAACTTCAACATTGTCTATCAAGCTCTAACTATAAAGAAGGATACAATCCAATCTACAGAACAGAGTCTCACTAGTGACCGAAACGAATAGAAGTGGTTTATTTCACCAAAATTTTCAAATCGTAAGCACTAATTGAATACGTACCCCTTTGTATATCTTCCCTCGGCAACAGACGACTCTAGCTGAAAAGGGGTTGCTAGACGAGTGTCTTTGATTGTCCACGCAAATGGGAGAGTTGGTTGGTCATCTTTGTGGAGCAAGAGTTCGTCTTCACAGAGTTCGTCTTCGGCCAAGTTCCTTCGCAGAGGCTATGAAGAATTAAGAATATTTTCACGATCAATTCTACCAAAAGCCGTAGTATTGGAGGAAAAAAAAGGAACATCAAAGCCATGCATGCAAAGCCAATGTGAAATTGTGGTATCATAGCAAAGTCTTCGTCCATTCACAAAAAGAAAATGTGATATGGTGTGAAGGAGAAAAACACCTAATTTGAGGAAACTGCACAATAGTACATTTGTGTTTCTTCCCTATTCATTTCACATCGCCCAGCTTCATTGACGTCATCGTTAACAAAACTTTTGAGGTATGGTCTTTGTGTCCACTTTGAGGTCTAATAGCGAATAGAACATGTTGAAAATAACGTTGAAATAACAAACAAGATTTGGAAAAGAGAAAGAGAAAACAGTGGACACCGAATTTACGTGGAAAACCCAAGACGGGAAAAAATCACGGGCAGAGGAGAAATCACTATATAAATCGGTACAATGAGCTTTGCGGCTCAAACATATATTTATAGCATATAAGAATCCCTAGTCATACAAAATATGGAAACCCTAATTCTAAAGGAATTAGGAAACTTCTGGAGATATGGAAACCTTAATCCTGCAGGAATTAGGAAACCTCCAATGTGGGCCGAACCGGCCTGGCCCAATTAGAATCCGGGTCATACTGAACCTTAACAATCTCCACCTTGACACGAATTCCACTCTATAAATATAACTCTAGAAAACCTCCTCTTCCACAAATGCCCCTCAGGGCGAAATCAACAGCTAATACCAACCAAGCTCAAACAATGCTTGAACTTGGGTGTGGGCAAAGTCTTTGTCATCATATCAGCAGGATTATCATGAGTACTGATTTTACTAACTACAAAATCACCACGAGCAACCACTTCACGAACAAAATGATAACGAATATCGATGTGCTTCGTCCTCTCATGAAACATCCGATCTTTAGTGAGAAATATTGCACTCTGACTGTCACAAAACACTGTGGCAATCTGCAAATCTCTACTGAGCTCACCAAACAAACCTTTTAACCATATAGCTTCCTTACATGCCTCTGTAATAGCCATATATTCTGCCTCTATAGTAGACAATGCAACGGTATCCTGTAAGTTAGCTCTCCAACTGATAGCGCAACCCCCAACTGTAAAGACATATCCGGTAAGAGATCTCCTCTTATCAATATCTCCCGCATAATCAGAATCAACATATCCAATAACAGGATCTCGAGTTCTTCCAAATTGAAGACAAGTGTCGGTAGTTCCTCGCAGATACCTAAGAATCCACTGAACAGCTCTCCAGTGTTCCTTTCCTAGATTTGCCATGTACCTACTAACTGCACTGACTGCGTAAGATAAATCTGGACGCGTGCATACCATAGCATACATGAGAGATCCCACTGCACTAGAATACGGAACTCGTGACATATAATTAATTTCATCATCTGATTTCGGGCATAAGTCTGATGAAAGCCTGAAATGAGCTGCTAAAGGAGTACCAACAGGTTTAGACTTATTCATGTTAAACCTGCAGAGAACTTTCTGAATGTACCCCCTTTGATTTATGTACAATTTCCCAAATTTCCTATCTCTCTGTATCTCCATACCAAGTATCTTTTTTGCTGCTCCCAAATCTTTCATCTCAAACTCTTTACTCAGTTGTGCTTTGACCCTTCTGATTTCTTCAATATCTTTAGCTGCGATTAACATATCATCGACGTATAAGAGCAGATAAATCACTGACCCATTCTGACTGTTCTTTATGTAGACACAGCTGTCAAAATTGCTCCTTCTGAAATCTTGAGCAAGCATGAATGAATCAAACCTCTTATACCACTGTCTAGGCGACTGCTTTAGACCATAAAGGGACTTCTTCAAAGAACAAACATAGTCTTCTTTTCCCAAGACTATAAAACCTTCAGGTTATTGCATATAGATGTCCTCCTCAAGCTCTCCATGTAAAAAGGTAGTTTTCACATCCAACTGCTCAAGCTCAAAGTCGTGCATAGCCACAACACCTAGCAAAGCTCGTATCGAACTGTGCTTAACCACAGGAGAAAACACATCAGTGAAGTCTACACCTGGAATCTGACTGTACCCTTTAGCCACCAACCATGCTTTGTACCTGTCGTCTTCAACACCTGGTGTACCTTCCTTTTTCTTGAACACCCATTTGCAGTGAACCACTTTCTTTTCTTTCGGCAATTTAACTAAGTCCCATGTGCCATTTTTCTGAAGAGACTCCATCTCCTCCTGCATGGTGATCATCCATTTCCCTGAATTTTCTGAACTCACGGCCTCTGAATAAGAAGATAGTTCTTCACTAGAATCAATGCTTTCAGCTACACTCAAAGCATAAGCAACCAAATCTACTTCACCATATTTTTGTGGAGGTCTAATCTCTCTTCTTGGTCTGTCCTTAGCGATGGAATACTCTGCCGAAGTTGATCCTGGTTATTGTGCGAATACTCTCCACTTTTCTGAATTTTCTGAACTAACTGCCTCTGAATAAGTAGATGGCTCTTCACTGGAATCAATGCTTTCGGCTACACTCAAAGCATAAACAACTAAATCTGCTTCGCCATATTTCTGCGGAGGCCTAATCTCTCTTCTTGGCCTGTTTTTAGCGATGGAATACTCTGGTGAAGTTGATACTGGTGATATTGCTGAAACTGTATCACCTTATTTATCTGAAGTGGTCTGACCTGAGGACTCTGATGTCGACCCTGTTTCAACTTCAACCTAACCTCGCTATCAGATAAATGATTAGTCTTATCTGTCAACTCTTTAGAAGATGAATTTCCAAGCATAGCGGTTTCATCAAATACCACATTTCTGCTCACTATCACTTTCTTGGATTCAAGGCACCATAACCTATATCCCTTGACACCAGATGAGTATCCTAGGAATATACATTTCAATGATCTAGGCTCTAACTTGCCATTATCAACATGAGCATATGCAGAACAACCAAATACTCTCAAACCTGAATAATCAACTGTATTACCAGACCAAACTTCTTCAGCAATTTTCTTATCAAGAGCATTTGATGGAGAACGATTCACAATATAACAAGCAATAGCAGCAGCTTCAGTCCAAAATGACTTAGGTAAACCAAAATCTGAAATCATAGATCGCACCTTTTCTATTAAAGTTCTATTCATTCGCTCTGCCACTCCATTTTACTATGGAGTTCCCGGGACTGTCAGATGCCTCATAATACCCTCTGAATTACAGAAAGAGTTGAACTCTCCCGAACAAAACTCTAATCCATTATCGGTGCGTAAACATTTTACCTGCTTCCCTGTCTGCTTTTCAATTAAAGTCTTCCACTCCTTGAACATAATGAACATATCACTTTTCTTCTCGAGAAAGAACACCCAAAGCTTTCTTGAAAAATCATCAATCATGGTCAACATATAATGTGCCCCTCCCTTGGAAGACACTGGTGCTGGACCCCAAAGATATGAGTGGATGTAACCTAGTATTTCTTTCATACTGTGAGTGGCTGTAGTGAATGTAACTCTCTTCTGTTTCCCAAAAAGACAATGCTCACAAAACTGTAATTTACTTGTGCTCTGACCATTCAAAAGTCCTCTTCTGCTAAGCTCATTCATCCTATGTTCACTCATATGCCCCAAACGCATATGCCATAATCTGGTAAGATCTTCATCTGACAATGAAGTACCAACTGCAGCATTCCCTACAACTGTAGATCCCTGCAAAACATATAAATTACCAGATTTTCTCTGCCCCTTCATCATAGTAAGAGAACCACGGCTGATTTTTAAAACTCCACCTTCACCGGTGTACCTGTACCCTTTCAGATCAAGAGTACTCAACGAGATCAAATTTCTCTTCGAATCGGGAACATGTCGCACGTCACAAAGTGTTCTGACAACACCATCATACATCTTGATTCTGATCGAACCAATCCCTGCTATCTTGCACGATGAATTATTTCCCATCAACACTGCACCTTTTAGCACTGGCTCATATGTCAAAAACCAATATTTGTTGAGACACATATGAAATGTACAGGCTGAATCCAGAATCCACTCATCGGATGGCTTTGAATCTCCGTCAGACACTACCAGAAGATCTCCTTCTGTTTCACAATTGTTTTCTTCAGCGACAACTGCTTCACCAGAATTCACTGGTTGTTTTCCCTTTCGATCAGCTTCCTCTTTTCTTTTATTCTGCAATTTGTAACACTCAGATTTAATATGCCCCTTTTTCTGACAGAAAAAACAAACTTTGTTTCTGTTCCTGGACTTTGATCTACTTTTCGAACCCCTTCTGTTATTGTTCCCTTAATCGGACCTCTCTGATGTTCTACCCCGGGTGATCAATCCCTCTCCCTGAGTTCCAGATCCAACTACAAGGTGCTTCATCCTTTCTTTTGAAAGCAAAGCATCGTAGACATCTTTCAGAGTCAACGTGTCCCGACTGTAGAAAATGGTATCCCGAAAAATATTGTACGATGCAGGCAATGAACATAGCAAAATCAAATCCAAATCCTCCTCATCATATTTGCATTCCATTGTTTCCAAATCCGAAACAATTTCTTTAAATGCAGCCAAGTGTTCTTCAATCGAAGTTCCTTATTCCATATGATGAAAATATAACCGCTGCTTTAAATGCAGCTTACTCGTCAGGGTTTTATGCATGCACAATTCTTCCAACTTTGTCCATATTTCAGCAGCAGATTTCGCCTTCATGACATCCTCCAAAATTGCATTTCATAAGTGAAGACGAATCACAGATAACGCTTTTCTGTCCCTCAATAATTTTTCCTCTTCTTTCAAAGACGCTGGCATATTATCGATCCCCAATAATGTATTGTCTAATTCCATCTGAGCAAGAACATCCCGCATCTTTATCTGCCATATCAGAAACCTCGTATTCCGATCCAACATCGGAATTTCATACTTCATCGAAGTCATCTCCAAATTTTCAAAAAAATCTGACAAAATATCCGCTCCAAGATTAACGTCCCAAATATTCCAGAATACTTTAACCAAAATATTTCACAAAATATTTTCCCCAAAATATTCAATAAATCTTCAACCTGAAAGATCCCAAAAATTTCCACAATCTCCGCCGTCAACCTGCACAATCCAAATTCAATAAATTTCAGAATACCCAAATCGGATCCTCGGTGATAGTCGGCGACGGACGGCGGTGCAGCTTCTCTCCTCTTTGGAACGACCGACGACGACGCAGTGAGACAGGTCGACGACGGCGCGGCGCTGCGCTGCTTCGGGACCGAAGACGACAGACGACAGATCGGACTCGTTAACTGCGGATCGCCGCTCCTGTTCTTTGCTGGAGTCAGAAGACTTCGTCGCTGGTTTGACTGACGGCGATCGACGATGCGACACTGCTCGACGACAGTTTCTTTGCCGCAGTTCTTCACTGGACAGGTCTTCGGCGCTTCGTTCGCCGCTGGGAAGAAGTAGATCTTCTTCAGTTGCTGGAGAAGAAGCCTGCGATGGAGAAGATGAAGACGGGGCATCGGGCGGCTCCCACGGGCAGATCTCTGGCCAGGGCAGCGGCGGGCAGCTCCTTTTGTTTTTCTTTTTCAATTTCTTTTTCCAAAACTAAAATCACAAACTCGTTCCACCTCCGATATATCGAAAAACTTCGATTTTCAGAAACCTTCAACTTCCCTCTAATACCAATTGTTGAAAATTGATATAGAGAACCTGAACCTTAGCTCTGATACCAATTGTTGAAAATAACGTTGAAAAAACGAACGAGATTTGAAAAAGAGAAAGAGAAAATAGTGGACACCGAATTTACGTGGAAAACCCAAGACGGGAAAAAACCACGGGCAGAGGAGAAATCACTATAGAAATCGCTACAATGAGCTTTGCGGCTTAAGCATATATTTATAGCATACAGGAATCCCTCGTCATACAAAATATGGAAACCTTAATTCTAAAGGAATTAGGAAACTTCTGGAAATATGGAAACCTTAACCCTGCAGGAATTAAGAAACCTCCAATGTGGGCCGAACCGGCCTGGCCCAATTAGAATCTGGGTCACACTAAACCCTAACAGAACACTTAATCCATGGTTCCCTGATTTAAACTGTAGCAAAAGAAATAACACAGTAAAACAATAACCAAAACAGTCTATCATCCAAACCTCTATCATCATAAAAACTGTGGCATAAACAGGAACCAAAATCATTATTCATGGTTTCAACCCTAAATCTGTGAGCAAAATTATCAACAGAGCAAAACATGTACCCATAACATCATAATAACGCTTCATCGGGTCTCAATGACAATCGTAATGGAACAGGGCAAGTCATGGGCATTAATAAACACAATCAACCAACAAAATTTCTCAAAAACAACAACTGAATCGAATATCAGACACAATCGGGAGTTTTCCATCAAACAGACCAAAAATCACACGAAATTTCCTTACCTCAATTGGAGAAATGGAAGGATACCCCTCAGCTCCTCGATTTGTCCCTCTGTTGTCAACACCCGCTCGATCACTCTACGAAGGACAGCACACTCGCCCACAGTCGATAAGGTAGCTCTACTTCATCGAAACCCTCAGACGAAGTGGACAATCGCCCGGGATTCCAAGTTCACGTCCCCCTCGCGCGAAGCTGGTCGGCTGAAGAGAATGGGAAGAGCTCTGCCCTATCTTCCTTTTCTCCAAAATGGCGACCTGCTGCTTCTTTCTTCACTTTATATATTTTTGGGTAAATGACAAATCAACCATCATGGTTTGAGATCAATGACAAGTCAACCACTATGGTATTTTTTTAACAAGTTAACCACTCATGTATATTAAAATGACAAATCTAACATCATGTAGACGTTTACCGTTAAAAAGTTGGGTGCCAACGTTTGAACGCCAGAACGCCCCGCTCCTGCGTTTTGATTTTCTGAAGAATTCAGAATGCCCATTCTTCTTCTTAAACAACGTTCCATGAGTCATTTTGTCTCTTCGTCATCGTGTAGAAAAAAAATATCATGAATTAATTGGACGTTTTAGCTCTGATACCAAATGATGCGCGAACGGAATGAGTTTATATCTAACCTATAAATATGATGACGATGAAGAAAGAAAGGGATTACTTTTAGAAAGTAACCTTAGAATAGTTCTCTTGTGATATGACTCACACGAGGAGGTCTTTGGATATAACTCACAAAAGGATCTTTGGATGTAACTCATCAAAGGTTTGAAAGAGGAATCACTCCAATTTTGGGTTTAGCAAAAGCTATTTTTTATTAAACTCTCAACTTCCATTAAACATAACCCTAAGTGGTTTTATATAGCCCTTTACAAAGCATAAATTAGGAAACGATAAAATAGGAAACAATAACCTTAAATTGGCTCATAGAATAAGTTGTCTGATTTTCTACTTAATAGAAACTAAGACAATTAACTAAATATTATTTAATTAATATCTTCCTTTCTTGTTCCCCAAGTCTAGAAGTATTTTGGCAGCTCTTCCTTATTGAAATCGTCCATTTGGATGGTTTCCATATCTTAAGTTTCTTGGTCTCCAAGTTTGGAAACTCAGGCTTTTCCTTAAACTTTGCTATCTGTTCTTTGGGCTTTTTCCATAGTAAATGGACTCCAATTTAAACGATCTAATATGCATTAGAAAGCTTAAGACATTGGCTATAATTGTTATGAAGAACGCATGTTGAATTAACATCGTCTTGAATGCAAAAAGAGTAAAATACGCTTTGAAGGTCAAAGAAAGACAGTTTTGGAAAGTCATTCCATTCTCTTTCCATTGCTCTTGAACTTCCACCTATGTTTGACCTTGAATAACATCATGATATTCTTTGAGTCTTGATAAATAATAGGATGATTTTGTTCTACATCAGAAGGTATAGAAATGAAGGCAAAAACAAAGTTCTGATACATACCATGAAGGTGACGGCTATGACCACAATATTTATCGGCGAAGGAGGAGAAGGTAGCACTTAAATCTATTATTCCATGTCCATAATAAGATATTGTTGTAGCTCTACGATCCTCACCTTGCAATATCATGCAAGGCTTGTCTACAGGAATATGCACCTTTTCTGTGTACAATCATTCAATTCAAGCATGAGAACAACGTCACAATTTCTTTGGGTTATGAGTGGTAAGAGGTAAATTAAGTACCTACACACATTTTGAAAAAATAAAAATTTATAACAATAGATTGTAAAGACATATTCATTTACATGTAAGTGCCAGCATTGTTATGAATTTTGCTCTATTGATGATTGTTGGAAGGAACGAAATCAATGGCTAGTTGAACGGCTAGAAAAGGCCCCCTTCCCTTCCCCGCTTTGAAAGTATCCCCTCAGTCTGCCCTTTTGTGCTTGAATTTCTTCACAGACATTTTGGCTTTGAATTTTAAGGAATCAGAGCTTTCATATGCATGTCCTTGCCAGCCACGCTGAAATGTCAGGAAAATTCATCGCGTGAAGAAACCAGCGCCCATACTAAATGAAATGCCAAAATAAAAAGAGTCAAAAGGACAAAAAATCTACTCGATGGGGGGTCGTTGATGTTGTTGAACGCACCCGACGAAACTCCATAAAAGCAACTTTAGAGTCTCAGACGAACGTCGTAAGCCAGGAGTCAAAACCCTAGATAGGTTAGATGTAATGTTCATTACGAAGCACTGATCTCGTATGGCTGCATGCAAACAACCATACTTCCCTTCCTGGTTGCAATGCACATTGTCGACCATATATTAGCAATAATTAAATGGAAAGCCAAGTAATTTGTGTGAGAAAAAGAAAATTACAGAATATATTAAAAATGATTCTTGATAATCCCATATTACAATGATATTCTCTTTATAGATGCAGAGAGAAATGTAGAAGGAAATAATTCCATATTACAATGATATTCTCTTTATAGATGCAGAGAGAAACCTAGAAGGAAATACACTTATAGAGTTTGTTATAGAAGGCATCTTCTAGATATCATTCTAACATCCCCCTACAAGATCAAGGATGAAGGACACAGATATTGATCCAGAGAGATTATCCCTGTTGAGGTGGAGAAGCCTTGTGTTGTGGTTGAGGTGAAGGGAAGCTCCTGGAGTTGAAGGAGGGCTTCTGTGAGAAGAAGAAGTGCAGAGAGGGAGAAGAAGATAGAGAGGAATGTCACATTACAAAAATGTGCATCATTACATTTGGAAAAGAATACGTTGCAAGAGGAGAAAACATTTTTGTAAAATAGAACCAGAGGCAGAGTGGAGGAAGAGGGCAGAAAGAAATAGAATCGGCATTATCTCAGCAAAGCTTACTAACACTTACTAGAGTAGGTGAAGGAGACTGATTAAATGGCTTGAGAAAGAGGGAGAGAGAGCTTCGAGTTGAAGATTTTTTTGGGGAGGTGGAGATTTGTCTGATATTTGAATAGAAGGAGAAGGTGAGAGAAGCTGAAGAAGTAGTCTCGTTTGTAGAGAGAGAAACATGAGAGAGAAGGAGAGAAAGATTAAGAAGGCTATGCTAGACAGGGCGATCGGCTACCGTCAAGGTCTTGTTGAAGAGTTTCTGAGCCTTACGGCTACGAATCTCGACTCTAATGTTGGAGCTTTTATCCATCTCTATGTAAGGCTTCCTCGACTTCTTGAGCACCTTCACCTTCGACTTTATAGACTCAACCAAGCTTCCCAGCTGGTTCGCCATTAGAAAAATCAAAGTCTAGATTAGAGTTTCCACCAAATGAGGAGTAGAAGAAGAGGAAGAAGAAGACTACGAAAAATGAAAATCCATGGCTTTGATACCATTTGAGGAAAAGAGAATTACAAACTACATTGAAAATGATTCTTGATAATCCCATATTACAATGATATTCTCTTTATAGATGCAGAGAGAAATCTAGAAGGAAATAATCCCATATTACAATGATATTCTCTTTATAGATGCAGAGAGAAATCTAGAAGGAAATACACTTATAGAGTTTGTTATAGAAGGAATCTTCTAGATATCATTCTAACAATTTGTTAATCATTAAATTACACAGGTATAATTTTTTTTTGGTTACAGACTAATTTGAATATAGGGGACCTCGTTGTGCAACAACAAAGATGAAGAAGTTAAATATGAGAGCTGTTAACATAAAATCCTAGAGAAAACATACAGACAGTCAAAAATAATAACACGGAATGTACTAATTTTGTAGAGGGCTCAGACCTTGAGGTTAAAAATTGAGGAAGGGGTGTGGTTATTTCGGTAAATGATATGAGTTGTTAATATTACAACCATGGTGGAGAGTGGGCAAAAAGATGTAGGAGGAAGGACCGTGTTGGATAGAAGTAGCTCTTCCTTTCTCCCTACTCCCCCTACCTTTTCCATTATATCCGTCCTTTTCTCTCTACCGTCTGCACTATCCCGCTCTTCAAAGAGTAATATTTTCAACTTGTGCAAATGGGTATACCTCATTTTCTTTGGCTTTATTCATTGCCATTCTCATTCTTTCCAATGCTGCTATTGTTTCTTCATTTATTTATTTTTTTTATGATCTATGTTCCTTCGATTGGAGAAATGAGGATGTTCTCACTCCTGTGAGAGATAAAGAACAATGCAATGAGTGATAGATACACTTCTAGTGTGTTTTTATTAGTTTAATTCATATTTCACGTCACATTCAAATTAGAATGATTATAACATTGTATGAAATTTAATTTATGTTTTTTTTTTCACTTTTATTGCTTTTCATTTTCATATAGAAGAAAACTACTTTATATTTCATTCTATACATCCATATTATAATAGATTTGCCCAAATTTATTTGTTTTAAAGAAAAATAGGCTATTTCTAAAATTACAAAATATAATGTTAACAATTTTCAAAAACAATCATCACAACAATCAGATTATAAAACAAGAATTTGCAAGCATTCGTTGTATAAAAGCGGTGAGTAGTAAGCATTGATAAAACAATATGTGATTTGATGTTTTTGTTTTACTTTTCTAAGTTCTTGTTGGGCTATTACTACAGCGGGTGCAATAGAATCCTTAGCAAATATTTTACATGAAAAAAAGGAGTCCACAAAATACAATTGTCGCCTCGATATGTTATCGACTGTATGATAAAAAAAATCCAAGCAAGGCTATCACATACGAACGAGATTGTTATTTGTCACATTATCAAGTAGTCTTTGCTCGTATAATAATCAACGACATAGCAAAAGAAAAAAATTATCATTTTCAAGCAAGGAAATGTGCATGTTAACGTGAAGTCAAGGTAAGTAAAATAAATTAATCATGTTTTTTTCATAGTACTTTCATTTACCTAATCATTTTTTCTTGATTAAAGGTGGCATTAAATACCACAAATCAAAAGGGAATACACATGAATGAACTAGATTACTATATTTGCCGCCAACTAGTTGCTGTAGCAATTCATATTACAACAGAATTTATGACATTGAAAAAATTAGTAAGAGTTGTTACTTGTAATATTCACATTTTACAATAATTTATTTAATAACAATACATATTGTCATACTTTGAAAATACAAGAGGTTTACAAGGGAGCTACAAACATGAAGGGTTTACTAGAAGAAGCTATATATGTAGTTTTAGCAGTGGGATTTAGGATTGATGAAGAAGGTCATAAATTTTGGATAATCAAGAATTCATTGGGAACAAATTGGAGCGACAATGGATACAGAAGAACAAGTCAACAACTAGTTAGAGTTAATACCAAAAAAGGTGAGAATGAGGTACATTTATTATATTCAGCTAGAATTCCTTTAGTTGTTGATTTTATTCCCTAAATAATACCCCAAGTGGGAGTGAAGACATTCCACCAGTTTTTTTTTTTTCTCGGCCAATTTATTTGATGGTTACTTTGTCTTATTACTGTTTTAATATATTTTCATTATGGACAAAAGTTTTCTTTTGTGATTATCTTGCCTAGAAACAAGGGAGGATGGAAGCCAATGAACATATGGTCTTTGAATTTGTATGATAGATAGAGGTGTTGTCCAGACTCTTCAGACTGATTTGGTTTTGTTGGTTTTAAATTGTGAAATGGTCAAAGTTCTACAACAAGCCCTAGTGATAGAGTACTATTACAACGGTCAGTCCTTTTATGAATACTCTTAGTCAATTGGAATAACTCCTTCACCTGCATATATTCATTCACAGATAAGTTTCCCAATTTCTCTTTCATTTCATTAACTCACTATCCCCCCTCTCTCCCTCTCTGTAATATCCCAAAAAAAATTTCCCTGTTTTGTTAATGTATTAAATTTGAATAATTAATATATATGAATATTAATTCATGTTGCATGATGGTACAAGTTAATTTACGCCTGGGAAATATGGGTTAATGTTGGAAAATAATGTAAGTGTGAAATTTTAAGGAAAAATGCATAACTTGGTAGCTTCAGACGAATGTGGACAACCTGCGGATGTGAGGTTGTGTCCACAAACATGTAATGCCTCGCCCATGTACCTTGGGATGACATGGGGATGAGACTCTGCATCCTAAACTCGCTTTGGATGGGTCTGGACGAGCGTGGATGAGTGCAAACTTGGAGAAAACGATTCTGTACAATTTCTGGGTTATTTCGGATGAACGCAGGCGAAGGGTAAGGACATGTTTTCTTGTCCAAAATTGACATTCAGACAAATGCAGATGAGGCCCGGACGACTTTCCTTGTCCGAAGGGTCTAAAATTTCTTGGATACCCATTTGTAACAACCCGATCATAATTTTTACATTAAAACAATTTAATTGAACTTGGAGGTAAAGATTCACGTGATATATGTATTTACATCATCCCTATACGCATTAAGTCGTGACCTATAACTTCGTAGAAATTAAATTCAGGCAAAGACTTAGACGAAAACACAAAGAAGATGGATTTTCAACCATTACGACGCCAGCGGACGGTGTTGCGAATGCGAGGTGTCGTTCGCAACACACCTAGAGCGTCACCTGCATATATTCATTCACATATAAGCTTCTCAACTTCTCTTCCATTTCATTAACTCACTATCCCTCTCTCTCTCTCTCTCTCTAATATCCCAAAAATATTTTCTCTGTTTTGTATATGTATTAAATATGAATAATTAATATATATGAATATTAATTCATGTTGTGTGATGGTACAAGTTAATTTACTCTTGGGAAATATGGGTTAATGTTTGAAAATAATCCAAGTGTGAAATTTTAAGGAAAAATGCATAATTGGGTAGTTTCATATGAATGCGGATGACCTACGGACGTGAGGTTGCATCTGCAAACACGTAATGCCTCACCCATGTACCTTGGGATGACATGGGGATGAGACTTTGTGTCCTAAACTCAGTTTGGATGGGTCCGGACGAGCGCGAAGGAGTGCGGACTTGGAGAAAATGAATCTGTTCAATTTCTAGGTTATTTTGGATGGATGCGGACGAAGGGTGAGGATGTGTTTTCTTGTCTGAAATCGACATTCGGACAAATGCAGATGAGGCCTAGACGACTTTCCTTGTTCGGAAGGTTAAAAATTTCCAAGAAACCCATTTATATTTCACTCTCTCTCTCTTCTGATTTCGTGTTTCACTCGAGTTTTCTCTCTCCCCCTGACTTTCCTGTTGCACGTTGTTTCTCTTCTAAATGCATGGAAGCTTTTCCACATGGCTCTCCACCATTAGACCTCCCTCCCCTTGGTTGGGGTAATTGTCACCTCTCTGCAGCAGCTTATCTCTTCTCCCTCTCTCTCTTTCATCTATAAGAGGTAAGTCCCATGTATCTTTTTACTCTAACAGTCTTGAAGTGTGAGGGAGTGTTAAATTGCCTTGTGAGTGAGAATATTTGGTGAGTTAAGAGAAGAGTTGTGTGAAACAATTGGTGTGTTAACTTTGAAAAATCTTGCGGTGAGGATTGTCAATTAGTGAAGTGGTTAAAGGTAAGATTTGATTTTAGGAATTTTATTGATTGAATTATGAACTTTCAGTTTAGGTCAAGTTTGGTAAGGAGGATTGAATTAACCACTAATGTTATCTTTGCGTAAGAGCTATTGGAGGTTTGCACGATAAGAAAACCCATTTTGGTTGTTGTGTTGCTGCTAAAAATTTGAGGTAAGAATTAGAATAATGTCGGTGGCCAAGGGAGACCCTACATACGGTTTTTGACTGCTAAATTATTGATTTGGACTGTCAATTGCTTGATTTTACTGTCAAATGTAAAAAACATGGATTTTTAATGAGTTGGAAATGTGAACTGTTATTTTCAAGTATCATTGTTAGTTGCTGTCAAATGTGGATAGATAAACTGAACGTTGTGAAGCATGAAAACTTGAATTTGGTGATTTGTTTGGAGATATGAACTGCTTCATATTGTTAATATTGCCATCAGTGAAGATAGTAGGGAATGTAAATATTGTGAAGCATGATAGTCTGGGCTTGAGTAATATGAACTATCATTCTACTCATGTTTGATATCATTATTGTGGGATTATCATCTACTGTTATCCTTTATCAAAATATGAAAATAATGCATTTACGAACATTGGAAACTATAACTGTGAAATCATCAATATAAAGTTTCTATATGCATAAGATAATTGGAATATAGTTGAAATTGAGCCTAGTTTTGTGAATGGATTCAGAGCTATTTTTCCTTATTTGTAACTATCAAAGACTGATCTATTTGGTTCATGGTTCTCTAAATTATGTCTTACACTTGTTGGAAAATGTTAGTAGAGAGGGATATTCTAATATGAAATGTCACAATTATGTCATGTTCCCAGATAGTATTATGAAAATGCATATATACTCTGTGCGTCTCATTAATTAAATTTCCACTTGAAAGATTATTGATAATTGTTGTGTCTCTTTTTATATGTATATTCTGTGAATTATTGTGGCATGCATCATACCTATGAAATATGAAACTGTTGACATATCGCATGTCATACCTAATATACGTAAATAAGTGTGTGGGGGTTCGGATGATCGGTGACATTCCATCCGGTAGGATACTCTCACGTAGGGAACGTTTGTGATAGGGGTTAGCTACGTGGAATCTAAGGCTCACCTTTCCCCCGTTCTGAAATCCCCAACGTCTTTAACAAAACTGAGGATACCAGCATGTGGAACACTCTTGATGGATATATCTCCACGTCAGAGTGACTGGTTAGGCCACATGACCCTAGGGAGTATTCTACCCTGACTTCCAGAAGAGATAAGGTTCTCTTCTGTAATGCATTGTATTATCATGCATATCATTGTATTCATTTAAATTCTAATTCTTGTTGGGCTTTGGTTCATTGTTTTCCCCATAATGTAGGTGACATTTTTAATGATAAAGATGTACCAGTTGAGGAGGAGGTATTCCAGGAAGACTCCTCATGTTATCAGCCGATTTGACTTGTCGGGTGTGGCTCATATAGTGTTTGGTATTTTGGGGTTATTACTATTTTGAATATTATAAATGATTTGTAATCAGGGACTTTTGTTAAAATACTGAAACTATGTTTTGAAATCCCATTACTTATTCCGCATAGTTTACTCTGATGTGTTTCTTTCAAATGGATTTTGAATGTTGAATAAATTAAACAAAAAAAATTTATATGACGAATTTTTCAAATAAGGAAAAAATGGTTTTTAATAAATCGGGGCCTTACACTCTCCCCCTCCCTCCCACATTTCTTCTTCTTATTTCCTTACATTCTCACCCAACTTCATCATCTTCTATTGCATCTTCTAATTGCTTTTCATTTTCTCTTTATCATCCCGTAAAAAAATGCATGTCAGTTCAACCTTTCTACGTAATAAGGAGAAATATTTGTATCAGAGAGTAATGCATGCTTCATCAAAGTAAAACAAACCTTCATAAAGAGTTTTGAAATAAGACAAGAATAATATTTCTTTGTTTTCAAGTTCATAGAGTGACAACTACTATGACATGATATTTTTAATCACATAAAAACCATGCACCCAATGCAAAAATTACTTAAAATCAATCAAAACCCAATTAATATCACAATTAAAGGTACCGAATTGGAATACATGCAACATGACATTCCAACTTGATCTCCATCAACATGCAAACAAAGAAATGCACAATCCAAGTGTGTCAATAAAGGAAAGCAAACCACAACAGTGCAATGCTGCAGCAAATCAAACTATCATGTATTTGTGGGTCATTAACCTTATTAGCCTTTTTGTTTGGTTAAGTTGTATTTTGATGATAACTAAAAAGTTGTATTATTTAATAATTTAATAAGTTGTGTTGTGTATTTTTTGGATATTATTTTTTTTATCATTTTTATAACAATATTTATATCCACATATATTGGAAATACCTTCAAAATGGGTATTATTAATGAGCTAACATGTTTACCTGAGTCTATGTAGTATTGCATATCAGTTGAGACTCACTATAGTTTAGGGTTAAATTTGGAATTGCTTTTTGGACTACTGCGGACAAGGAAAGTCGGCCTAAACTAGTCTTTGGAGGTTTTGGACGCTTGCGGTCGAGCCTGGATGAGCAACGTTTGAATCTATAATATTTCTGGGCATTTTCAGGACGTTTTGAATGCACATGGACGAGCCTGGTCGAGGAAGATTTAAATTTGACATTTTTTGGGGACTTTCTAAACTATTGTGGACGAGGCGCAGACGAGAAGAGTCATCCAAAAAGTGTCAAAGCTGTCACTGAAAGTTCGGGGATTGAAAGTTCAAGGACAATTTTGTCACCAAAAGTTCAGGGTCAATTTTTTCATTGGAAAGTTTGAGGTCAAATTTGTAAATAAATTTTGGATGATAGCGGACAAGGTGATGATGAGGGTCTACGTCCGAAAAGTCCAGATTGTGTGCAACAACTACATTCCCAACGAATGGATTTCAACGGCCACATGCGGAAGACCGAAAAAGATTTTGAACGTTCGAAAACTCGCAGTCTATAAATAGAGGATCACTCCAAGCTCATCATAACAAATGGAGAATCAAGGCTAAGCCCTGCCAAATTTAAGACTTGATTCTAAACCACTAAGAGCATTGTAAATTCAATTCTCTCTACCAATAAACTTGCGAGTTATTATTGAGAGAATTCAAATTAGTTTTTTAGAGCTTTCAATTTCCGATTCTATATTGTGCTAATTTGTAAAGGGTCATTTCCCAAGAATTTATCACACAAAGGGTGACACCCTGCAGCTGTCATAGGCTTGATTAAAAGCCTGAAAGTTCAATCAACGGGTGACTTCCTACAATAGTCAAATTAAAGGTGGACGACCCGAAATAGTCAAAGGGTAATGCCCTTATAATTAGTCTTTGTAAATGGTTTTATTGGCACTTGTAAGCCAATTATTTAGTGGATCTCCAAGTGGAACTTGGAGCGCAGACATAGGCGTATTTGTCAAACTGTGTAAACAAATAGTTGTGTACTCTCTCTATCTCTTACTCTTTAATTTATGCATTTTATGTTTTAATTGAATACGATAAATCCTATATGGATTTAGAGATTAAATATCGCACGAAATTATTAGTATGCTATATTCACCCCCTTCTCCCTCTATAGGCATATATCGATTCTACAATTGGTATCAGGGTGAGTATTGCGCGATTTTGTGCATATTGTAAATTCTCTTGTAGAAATTTATTTGAATAAATTTGATTGAATTTTTGGGATAAATTTCTAGCTAGAACTTATTTGATAAATTTGTTTGAAATCTCAAATTGGATTGAATTTCTTGTTGAAATTTATTGGGCATAACTTTGATTAAATTTCTTGATTGTATAATTGATTATGGATTTCAATATGTTTGTTGAGGGTCAATGCACATCTACACCTCCATTATTTGATGTTAGTAATTATTTATATTGGAAGTGTAGGGTGAAAATTTTTATACAATCTATTGATTATACGTTATGGAAAAACATTGAAAATGAGATTAATTGTAATACCCCAATGACATTTTTCCTATATATATGACGTAATCGATTTTTGGAATAATTACGGTATTTCATTTCATACTCATACGTGTTATTTTATGACATGTAATTTTGGGGAAAGGTTATGGGATGAAATTTATGGGGAAAGGTTATGGGATAAATTTAAGTGGAAGAAAATTGAGATAAAACTGTTCAGGGGTATTTTGGATGACTGTGGACGCAGCGCGGATGAGGATGGTGATTGCAAGTCCATTACAGGTCATTCCTGAACTTTCGAATTAGGCCAGAATGAAGAATTCTCATCTTAACCCATTTCATACAAACTAGGTACATTTGGATGAGGGCGGACGAGTACGGGTATCGTCCGCATTAAATCTGTACAAATTCTGGACAATTTCAGATGATGCGGACGATGCATGTGGATGCTATATCCCGTCCAAATGTCACATTCAGACGACATGCGGACGGGTGAGGATGAAAAAGGGATGCGTTTGGATTGAATTTGTCCAAATTCTAGACACATTCGAACAACATGCAGACGAGTGAGGACAAGTAAGGGTGTCATCCGCATTGAATCTATACAATTCTAGGGCAATTTCGGATGGTGCGGATGAGGCATGGAGACAAAGTCTGGTGTCTGAATCTTCATTATTTACTGTGACAATGTCATTTCAGACGCTATGCGGATGACGTGTGGATGCCAAACCGCGTCTGAAATACACCAAATTTACAAATTAAAATAGAATTTGTGATTTTTCGTTGGAATCACACTCCCCGACCTGAGTGGCGAGCTCCACACCCAGGCCATGATTTTTCATTGGAATTGCACTCCCCTGACCTGATTGGCAAGCTCCACACCCAGACCACGCCTAGGCACGTCTTCCTACTCCAAAATATTGCTTCCTCCATCCTGTACAGCTCAAGGTTGCTCCATCCAGGTAAGCTCCATCCATTAAAGGTAATCCCCTTCTCCCTTCTCTGCATTTTTGGGTTGCTGTGAGATTGAAATTCCTGGGAGAGTCTGAGTGGATTTCTTGTGAACTTGTGAGTGTGCTGGAGAGTTGGTTAGGAGTGTAGAATTCTTGCTAAGCTAAGTGAAGTCTAGAAGTGAAGTTGGGGGAGCTACAGATTTTTGCTAGGAAATTGTTGTTCGTGGGAAATTCTTCAACAAGGGGTAAGGACTTGGGTAATGCCTTCGTTAGTGGAGACCCTACCCACAAGTACAGTATGTGTGTGTGTTGTGTTCTTGTTGATAAATTCTGTAAATGTTTTACTGTCAATTCTTCGCTATCATGATTTATATAAGTTGTACTCAATGCTTCATGTCATGAAACGTGAATAATGAACCAGTATGTTATGAATGAGTGACTTGAATGGATGAACATAAGAGATCTATGTAATTGATATACATGAATATGTTGCTAGCCAATTTCAGATTTGCCTTGTTCTATTTTAATGTTAATTCTTGTATTAATTGCTAATAGACTTAGCTTGCAAATATTAATTCTTTGGTTCTGGTTAGAAACCTTCTAGTTTTAGTTGATATAAATTATCGAGCCTGTTTTCATTTCCCATTGGTTAATAGTATTTCTATTAGTTGATTGGCTATTGTAATTAGATTCTCGGATTACTTTCTCTGCTTTATTATAAATGTTGTTATTCTTTGGTTCTGGATAGAAACCTTCTGGTTTTAGTTGATATAAATTCACTTAGCATGTTTAATGTCGAATCAAATTATCAAGCATGTTTTCATTACCCCTTAAGAGTATTTCCATGAGCTTGCTAGGATTGGTTATTGTAACTAGCTCTTAGTAGTTATTTCACATGTTCCACCAATGTGTTATATTCTTATTTATTGGAGAATGTTGAGCATGCCTAATGCCTTGAGCATATTGTATAAAATTTTAGTATAAAAGCATGTAAATTGTTAACGTATTCGCTGCTTAATTCATTGCTAGAAATAAACTAAATTGTAGTTGTATTTGTTGATTAATTGCTATTAGACATACGTTGAAATTGTCATTGATTTTACTGCTATGTTCTGTAAATTCAATTATAGATAGAAGCATGTTAAAATTGTCAATTCCATTACTGCCATGTTCTGTAAATTCAAGTTGTATTTTTTGTTTGAATCCATTGCTTTAGTCGTTATTTATTCGTATTCAACTTCTGTACTTCCTTGTTAATTGCTATTACTTATTGTTGTTCTTTCCATTGTTATTAGCTGTTGATGTTCTTTCCATATGACATTGACATGCATCATTGTAATAGAAACAAGTAGAGAGTATTACCTATGGGGTGAGTACTCACATGCATTACGTGAGAAAAAAGAATGACAGAAGAGCAGTGCAGGTCTAATCATGTAGCTGGACAGGTCTCCTCCCTAGTTGGGAACAGGACCAACTATCATAGGTGGTTAGTATTCGATAGGCTACCCCTTATCCATAGGGTTCCCCTAATTTTGCTTGCGGAATGAGTAACGAAAGAACAAATGAACAAAGAAATATTAGGTTTGGGGCAGTACCCAATGCAAGAATAATTAAAGAGTGGCATATACATGTTGGTTTACCCCATTTCCTTATTGGGCCCTTTAGGCTCACATAATACTTGTGGTGTAGGTGATGAATTGATAATGCCGGAAGCAGAGAGGGATGCATTTCCTATGGAAACTATGGCGTATCCAAATGAATCGTAAAACTAGTAGGTGAACAACTCAAATATGATGGATTCTATATTTTAAAGAGGGTTTATTAACGGATATGTTTTGTAAAACTCTAAATCGTGATTTCGCTTTAAAAACCCTGTTTTGAACCTTTATTATGTTTTCGTTGAACTCGGAACTTATTAATGCATTTCATAATGTTTTCTGCTTAACTCTGATTTAATTGTACATTGTGGATTTCCTTATTGGCATAAACTCTTTTATGTTGATTTATTTTAAATAAAAGAAAAAGAAAAACTTTTTTACTTGAAAAATTTAAGAGAAAGGTTAGGAAAGATATGACTTTGACGTGGATAAAAGTGTTAGTGCTTTTGATATTTGGAAATTTCTTGAGCTAACATATACAAGAACAAATCGATCAGATAAAAGTGAAGTAAGCTCAACCTCCAAAAAGGAAGAGGAAGTGGCCAACGTATGTTTCATGGCCAATGAAATTGAGGTAAACAATTCTTTTAGCTATTCCAATTCAAATAATGATGATGATGGTGATTTGATAAATGAATTGCTAGAAAGTTTAAATGAGCTTATAGATAAATGTAAGTTATTGAAAAAGAAGGATAACAATTTGATCAAAAAACATGCTAAGCTAGATAAATCTTTTAAGGATCAAATTGTTGAATTAAATAGCATGATTCATGATTCTAATGCTTCCTTTAAATCTCTTGAGCATGATTGTAGCAATTTAAAATTGTCAAATAATGTATTAAATCCTACTAACAAATCACATGAAAATGAAATTAGCTTATTAAATACTAAAAATTTTGATTTGATTACTACTGTTAAATGTCATGAGCATGAGATTTATGATTTGAAAATTAGGAATGATGAACTGAATATTTCTATCAAATCATGTGATGATAATATTAGTGAATTGAAAGGTAAAAATGATGAGTTAAATTCGATTGTGCTTAAATTCACTAATGAGACTAAAAATTTAAATATGCTCTTGAGTTTGTAAAGGGTTATGTTTAATAAAATTGAAATTGAATATCAACCATGTGCTAGGAAAATGACTTGTAATAATTTATTTATGTGCCCTACTATTTGTAATAGTTATAATTATATTGGACATAAATCATTTGTGTGTCTTTTGAAATTAAATACTAATTCTAAGTATAATTTAAATTATAAATCTTTTTTGAATTCTAAATTTGTGTGTGTTCTTAAAGGAACCAAAACTATAACAAAAAGACCCAAAATGGTTTGGGTACCAAAGATTGCAAAATGATTTTTGTTGTAGGTTGGAGATTCTCCCAAGGAGCTGAAAAGGAAGGATGGATACTTGAATATCCAACACAAGGGAGAATATTCAAAGATTGCCTCTAATGCATAAAGTGGCAATAAATTCTCTTAGAGGTACACAATTATTTTTTGTTGATTAAATTTGGATAATTGTTTTGATTAAGTTGTCTTGCTTTTTTGAAAATGTGTTTCTCCCTTAGATTGAAATTGAATAATGAAATAGAGGGAGAAAATAGAATTGTTGAGAAATGGTTTATATTACTGACTTGTTTTAAAAAAAAATTGTTTAAGTTTTGTAATTTGATGAAATGCTTCCGCTTGGGCGTTAACTTTGATATTTCACCATAAATTGTATATTGACCATTGATTTAGGGGGAGAACACAAAATTGGTTTTTATTTTGATGTTTTGGATGCTTCCCCAAACGATTTGATTTATTAATTTAAAAAGGAAGAGTTTGTGTATCTGATTTTTAAGGTATCAATAACTCTCAATTAGTTTGAAATCTCTTGATTGATATCAATAATTTTTTTTTGATTTAAACTTCTATCTATCTTGAATTTTCATCCCCAATGTTTTGAGTATATGAAATAATTAAGGGGAGAGAAATTATTTTAACTATCTTTGAAAGATAGAGCATCTCAATTAATATTTTTTAAAATGGATTTTATTTCAACACTTAGTATCATTAATGACTTTTGTTTTGAAATCTTTAAATTGATATCAATCTTTGTTTTAGATTCGAATTACAACAATTGATATCATTGGACATATTTTTTTTCAATTGGTATCATTTATAAAATTATTTTAGTTTGGTATCAATGAATCATTTTCTCTAAAATTGGTATAATCCTTTAAGGATTTTTATTTTGGTGTTATTAATAATCCCCAATTATTTGATTTTGTGCATAATGATAGAGGGAGAAAATTTGTTTAAAAAATTTTGAATTCATCTATGGATTGTTTTTCAATTGGTATATGTTTTGTTTAAGCTTGGATGTTTCATAATTTTTTTGTTGTGTTCCCTCTTATTTGCTTGGTGACAATTTTAAAGGGGGAGAAAAATTAAGTTGTTTTATTGTTGCTCTAAGGGGGAGAGTAAAAGTTTTCAAATTGGAATATATTCCAATTGGTTTTTTATGTGTTTAACATAGGGGGAGAGATAAGTGAATTGATTTTGATTTAATTTGGTATCTCTTATAGATTTTAATCTTTGGATCTCATTTTGAATTTACAATTGATATCATATCTTGGCAAAAATGATTATATTTTAACTTTGGATTTAAAATTGGTATAAATCTTTGAACAAATTGTTGTGCTTCAATTGTGAATCATCAATTGGTGTCATTGGTTGACTCCCTTCTTTGTTTGAAGTGTGGATAGATTCCTTAAATAAGGGGGAGAATTTCTTTTAGAAGAATATTTTTTGATGATTTATGTTGATAAAGGTTGAGATTGTATTGGACTCCTCTCCCCTAGGATTGCTTTTTGATTATGACAAAAAAGGGGAGAGTGTGTATACGTTGTTATATATATTTAAGGCGAAGTTTAGTAGCATGTTGCATGAGTTAAGTGTTTGAAAAATTGTATAACTTATTTGGAGATATCTAATTTGTAATATTATAAGCACATGCTTAGTTTGAAAGCAAACAACTTATTGGATTTTGTCATCATGAAAAAGGGAGAAATTGTTAGACTTTTTGTTAGGCTAAGTTTATTTTGATGATGACTAAAATATTGTATTATTAAATAATTTAATAAGTTGTGTTGTGTATTTTTTGGATGTTATTTTTATCATTTTTATAACAATATTTATATATGTGTATATTGAAAATATCCTCAAAATGGGTATTATAAATGAGCTAACATTTTTACGTGAGTCTATATAGTATTGCATATCATTTTAGGACTTAGTATAGTTTAGGGTTAAATTAGGAATTGCTTTATAGATGACCGCAGACGAGGAAAGTTGGCCTAAACTGGTCTTTGAAGATTTTAGACACTTGCGGTCAAGCTTGGACAAGCAGTGTTTGAATCTCTAATATTTTTTAGCATTTTTGGGACTTTTCAGACGCACGCAGACGAGCCCAAATGAGAAGAGTCATCCGAAATGTATCAAATTTGTCACTAAAATATTACAGACGAGTCCGGTTGATAACCCAAGATCTCGTCTAGAAATGCCTCCTCCTCCACATTGATATTAGTACCATCATCTGCATCACGAGTAAAACAATGAGCCTAATGCTTAGCAAGAAATAAAATAATAATATGTAGTCTGTCTTAGAGAAGAACTGATCTCCTCAACTTTTCATTTTAGTTTCACTTAACAGTCCAGATGTAGGGGATTTATCATTCTAGGAAGATAAGATACATCATCTAGTCTTGTGGCTTAACCGTCACTTCGACAAGAAGATACACCCATTAAGGGTGTCACCACCAAGAATCGTCACTTACTCTCCCAAATCTCGTACATTTATTTATGTTTATTGGTTTATTTCATAAATCCTATCATGATGCAGGAATGCCTTATAATATCCAGTATATAATTGTCCATAACAATAAAGCAGTCCACGTAATATATTAGAAAAAAATATTAAAGCAGGTACAATAGCTCATAATCAGCCAAAATAATCTCTTTTTATTTTCTAACATTTTTATCCACAATTTTTAGTAAATAGATCATATGTTAATTTAGCAAGGAATAATTTGTGAATTTATTCGTCCATTAATTAGCAAGATAATTTTGCATAAAAATACCAATATATGATTAGTTCAATTTTCATGAATCATTTATCACAAAATATTCAACAGTAATAAAACATCCAAATCCCGTGATGTAGGGTCTCCACTGGCTACCACATTCTATTTCTTAGCTCTTGATGAATTTTCTCACGGTTGAACTTCAGAAAATCCAAATTAGAATTCTTCCCAATTTACCAAAGTAAGGCTTCTCCCACACTTTCTCTCAAATTTTCTTACAATTTTTCCCTATTCTATCTTCCATTTTCCCTTCACACTCTCCTTGACTCTCTTCACTCTCTCTTCTTCCTTCCATTTTTCTTCATGTCATTCTCCTCTATTTATAAAGGAGAATTCATCACCAAAGAGCTGCCATGTTTTTGCAAGTGAAGGAGTTGGCAGAAGTTAGGCAAAATAGGTAGAAATTAGGCAAAACAGTGGCAACAAACGAAAAATCTCATTTTCCTTTGGAACCCATCGACATTCATGTCGAACACACTGGGGATATTGACCACTCCCACTATTTTTCATGTTGTCTGGTGCCACTGAAAAATTGAATCTTACAGTGCTACGTGAGACCGGTCGAAGTCTACAGTTGACCAGAACTCGCATGTCGCTTGCCCTCAAGTTTTTCACCTATTGACCAGTCTAACAACATGGCGTTTTCTTTTGAAACATCGCCATTTCTCTCCTTCATCACTTTTTTCTTTTAATTAATTTCCTATTTTTAATTTATGAATCCCAATATTCATCAAATAAATATCCAATAAATATCCAAATAATCTCTTATCCAAATTTACTCTCAATTAAGTTTTTTCAATTATCTTTACTTAATTTCGTTATGAAAAGTTAGAGTATTACATCCTATGACAGAATCATCCCAAAATCTCCAAAATTCATAAATATTATTATTTTTAATTCCAGATATTACATCAAGGTCTTGTCCACTTCTTTCATCCACTCTGCAGACAAGTTTCTTTCCATGGTCTTCACCTAAAGACATCACTTCCCTTGTTCCTTCCATCTGATGACCATTAATTTGCCCTGCCCCTTGTATCCTTTTCTCCCTCTAAACACTTCATATTTTTCATGTATTTAATTCCTAAATATTTTATCACTTATGGCGGTCCATTTCACATTTTCTAACAATCATGAACCAAATTTGACCTATTGTCATACCCAATTTCCTCTTAACTCTTACACCATTAAAATACCAAATATGGTGAAAAACCTAGATATTACAATCTCTTCCCTACCTTTTACAAATTTTATTCTCACAATTTACTTATTCTTAGTTCCCGACATTGCTATCCATTTAAGAGTCACACTTCCTCATAAGTCTTATATTATGATTATAATCCCATTACTCCAAAATCACCAAAATATTTTACACTATGATCAATTCCACTGGCCATGAGATATCCTAAATCACTACCTCAATTCTATAGGTTGTGAAGTCTTAAATTACTATTTTAATTAAATAAACCATGAACTAATATATCTCACCAATAAATTGACCGATATAATTCATTGCATTGTTTGAGGTACTTAAATAATTATAAATTCATCCAAAAGAAATTTTGATCACTACAACCCTTCCCCCGTAAATCTAAATTTTATACTCAAAATTTAGCCACATAAGTAACTCTAGATACCTAATGTCGTAGTTCCTATATCTTAGGAAAATAAAAAATATGATATGGCTTTCCCTTTTAACTTAATGTTCATTAAGGTTTCCAACCTCCTCTCGCCCTAATACTTGAGCCTAAACCTTCATTATGTATAATTCTTGAGTACCATTTAGTTGTGTAAGACAACTCCTTTTCTAGTTCAACAGAAGAAATGAACCCACTCAAGTGCTTATTTATTTGGAAGCAATATAAGATAACCCCTAACATTCCTCAAAACGTTTCCAATCCTTCATCTTCTTATTGTTTTAAGAACAACGCCCCCTTTCATTTTTTTGCTCATGTCATCAACGTTACAAACTCAATCAAAATTTTTAAATCATGAATCCTTATCTTACTAGTCCTCACACTTTAGAACCTTATATAGTTTGATCACTCTGGTACCAAAATGTTGAGGTTACCAAAAATATGTGTAGATTTTCCATTTGGCTGGCATATTCAACTATACGACCAAACCAATCCTACTTAATATCTCAGTATGTTGCTTATTGATTAATTCTAAAAAGAGTAAAACTCTTGGCACAACTTCCCTGTCCTTGTGGTAAAGTTGATGTTTCTTTGGTTATATGATTAGAAATTTGTTCCTTTGAACTATTGTCACATTCTGGCTTCGCGCCCTCCGAATAGATCTCTTCTTGTACATTAGACACCAAATAGCCTATAGAGCTTCATCATTTAGTTCCATCTCTAATGATCTCCAAAAGTTCCATCTCATCTTTCTTTGTTGTTTTCCACAATTCGGAAGGCCTATTTTCTATTCGCTAGCATTGGTCATATATGTAATATTCCTCTCAATCCTAGCGAGCTGTAATGCCCCGATAATTTTTTTAGTTTATATAATGTAATAAATTTTGAGAAAAAATATATATTATATTACGGGGAAGTATTTTATCGAATAGTACTATGTAATTATATGGGACATATTATGGAGTGATTAAAGTATAAATTTTAAAGGGAAAATGTGCATTTTTGAGTTTTCGGTTGACTAGCGGTCGACGAATTTAACTGAAATGAACTCTAAGTTGTATTTGATCTTTCAGTCGAGTTGAGGTTGAGATTTTGGACAAGTATCTCGACTGAAATGCATTCCAAATCTCATTTGGGGCTTTCAGACGCACCACTGTCGACTAGCGGTTGAGTTACAGACCTGAAGGATTTGAATCTATTGAATGCATTGATTTTTTAGTTGATGTGTGGTTGCATGTTTTAGTGGAAGTTCTCGACCGAAATCCACTTCTGCTTGTATTTTCAACATTTCGGGGTCGAGGATTTCAGACACCTCCCTCACTTGAAAAAACCAACTTAAAGCGAGAAATCTATTTTCTCTCGACCATTTTTCTTTTGCTCTCACACATTCTCTTTCTCCCTCCGAAATGACTTTTTTTCCTCCCCGAGAAGATAGGAAAACTTTCCATGTGGTCTTCCCCCACTGGACCACCCTCCATTGGTTTGGGTGCTTATTCCATCAGCTTTGGCCTTCACGTGGGTTTCTCCTTCAACTATAAGAGTGTGGCATGGGTACTTGCTTTAGAACTCTGTCCTACTAGTGGTGACCGAGAGTGCAAGAGAAGAGGTGTGAATGCTACATTCTATTATGTGAGTGAAGAGTATTATGTGAGCTGAGTGAAAGAAGTGGGTTCCTATTTTGGAAATCTTCTGGTTGTGTTGCTGCTCCGTGTGGCTGTTGCGGTCGTGAGGTTGACGAGCTACTGTGGTGACATTCTATTGATGGTAAGAAATTGAGTTGAGTTGTTGGCTGGTGGAGGCTCTACACCACAAGTAGAGTCTTTGTTGTTTCTTGGATTGTTTGATAATGTGCCTGTGGAAATTTCCTAATGACTTTTTGATGCAAATGCTATGAGTTGATTCATGGGAATAAAGATAATAATGAATGGTTGATTACTCTACTCATAGAAATCTCATAGTTTGGATGAATTGTTTTCTGGATGGCTTGATAAGGATAGATTGTATGGCATTTCTCTTGGTTGTAAATTCCCTGTCAATTGCTGCTAGAATAATGATTGATTTCATTATTGTTAGTTTTTGTGAATTCATACTCATTTGTTGGTTAAGGTTAAGTAGTTGTAACTTGTTTTGAATATTTTAAACTACCGTATTAGATGACCATGTTAAACATGTAGACTTTATTCCTTAGTTGTTAATACCTTGTTAAGATAAAAACTACCAACTTGTCAGCTCATGATTTCTAGGAAATATTCACTTACCTCTTAGCTAAAGATGGATTTTTACTGCTATAAATTGTATAGTTGGGTTTTGTTATTCTTTGCTAAGTTGTAACCCTTGCATAATTACGACCCCTAATATGTAGTTACCTTGTTAGTTTATTTATTTGGAGCTGTGAGTTTAAATCATGCTACTCTTTGACTATGGCATCACTAGTTAACTTTTACGCATTAGTAAATTATCTCAACTGTTCTGCTGCTGTTTACTATTAGATTTTAAGCATGTTAGGACATTGAATATCGAGCATGATATCACTATTATTTTATGTAAAAAAACTAAGCATGATTTGCACGTTTTTATTTAGCTAAATATCTAGAATGTTTCATTGTTATTTTCTGTCAAAAACTAAGCATGATTGCACGTTTTATTTTGTTGAATATCTAGCATGATTTGCTGTTATTTTCTATAAAAAAAACTAAGCATGATAACACATCTTATTTTGCTGTCATTTTTCTACCAAATTTCAAGTATGATAATACGTTGAATACCGATGTTCTCCTATAATTTGGAAATCCCTTAGTGATATAGAATTATGAGTTCTTGATGAGCCGATTGAATTGTTTATTATTGAAATTCTAGTATTTCGTTTACATGCATTATGGTAATAGAAACAATTATAAAATACCACGTGTACGTTGGCATTCATTTGTGTGAGGAACAAGATAAAAAAAAAATAAAAGTAAGGGGAATTGGAGGTGGGGAGGTGGTTCAGATCGTAACCAGGTAGACGTAAGATTATTTCATTCCCTCGGCGGGATTGGAGAGCCCATCTGCCCAAACGGGAGACTCGAAACAATACTCTTCCCTTGTCAGGTCGTGAGAGCCTGCCTATCAGAGGGTTAAATGCTGATTAGCAGTCACTTTCCTTGTGATGGATGCTCCAATTTCCCAGCTCAATGTATGAGTTGATATGTATATATATATATATCTATATGTGTGCGTGTGTGTGTGCTCCAATGTCCCAGCTCAACGTATAATTTGATATACATATATATATATATGTGTGTGTGTGTGTGTGTAACCGTAAGTAAAGAAAAGTTTGGGTGGATCTCATTCTGACATAATGAGTTAGAGACATACATCACATTGCATATAGCATTTCTTGTTAAGCCTTAGGCTCACAGTTTGTTTGTGGTGTAGGTGATTGTTTGAATATGGTTATTCCTGGAGTGGAAGAGGAGGTATTACCAACTGAGCACTTGGATTACTTAGCTAAATCGACCTGAGTGGGTCATGGCTCGTATGAGACAAAAATGTTATGGGTTGATAATTTATAAACGTTTTGTAAAACTATTAACTCATGTTTTGTAAAACTATTAATTATGTTTTTGCTTTTACTCTGATTTAATTATGCCTTTAAACTTGTCTCATTGACTTTAACTATTTACTATTGTATGTTTAAATAAATAAAAAAGAAAAACTCTGCCAATCATTAGAAAGGAAAAAGTTTTAAAAAATTAACGTGGGTTGCTACAGGCTCGCTCATCCAATCCTTGGCCACTTACTCTGGGCATGTGCAATAACACATCATACTATAAAATCAAGGTATATGCACCATCGAGTATATTCTTCATAGGTGAATGCATTGCATGATGACAAATAGGTTCTTGGAGTAGGTTTCATTGTTTCCTCTTTCCTGATCTTATGTATATGGTGTCTAGATCAACAATGGAAACAAAACTGCATATACTCATATAGTCTAGATCTCATGTAGATTTGAATATATAAATCTTAAAACTTCTATTTTTATCCAACTTGAATTGTTATTCATTGTGTTCATATAACTCCTCATTGGAAATGGTCTCCTTGGTCAAACATATGCGTCCACAAGGATTTGACTCCATGCAAGTGAAGTACTTAATATTATTATCATTATTATTTTATTTTTGTTTTCAAGTTTGTTGAGTCAATTTTTGGTCATCACTTATCGCAAAGAAAGTTTTGTCCAAACTATATTGTTTTATTTTTGTCTCCAAATGTCCATAATCATGTTGGAATCCAATAAAGAACACTTATTCATTTTTGAAAATTTATTATCAATCCTCGATACTCCAAATCTATTTCCTTCATCCTTGATACAAGTCTTCCCCTTCTTAAGTCTTCAATTTTACCAGTCCTTGTAATGCCTCATGGTCATCCATGACTAGTATCATTTCATCAATCTTTCAAACTCGAGGGGGTAACTTATCCAACAATCATGACTTGTTGCGTTTAGGATACAATAGTCAATTGCATCCAAAGGCGCTCCGATACTCAAACTTTGTTATCACCAAGCTTATTATCTTCAACATCTTAGGAACCATTACTTCCTGATATCCCAACTTATCACTTTTGTTGCTTCCTTAGCGTGGACCTTCTTAAAGGTAATAACCTCCTTAATAAGGTATCACTTAAGAGAGCGATTTCATCCTACTTCCAATATTTATCAAAACCCTAACACCCAAAACTGTTATTAACTTTATATTCTATAACTTCAATTCTTATTACTTATTTCTATGTTTTTTGTATCTCAATAATTAAACATGTCACTCCTCCATAGTCTTGTGGAAGCGTTGCCAACCATGAACGTTGACGCTTCTGAGATGTGCTCCTTCCTTCGTTAATTTTTTACCTAAACAGTCGTGCTTCATATATGTTTTGACTATGTTCCCACTAACAAATAGATATGCATTCACGAAGCTAACATATCCTCTGTGACCCGACACCATTTCCTTTGATTTGCATATGCTTCCTCATCTTTTTTTTTTCTTTGCAGATTATCACTCAAAAACGACAATGTTTTGATGTTCATGATTTGATGCGGAAGTGTTTGCTTATGGGGATCCTTGCAATGCCACATATTATAATTTGAACAACATCATTTTTTTACTATCTTCCATGGACATGTTTCCTCTTCCAGACACCTATGCTCCAACGACTTCAAATGTTTAACACACACTTTGTATAAGAAAAGATAGTGTTTATTTTATTTAAACCTTCCTTGCAACATCTTTCCCTTCCTCAATAGAATCTTTCTTGTCCACAACTTTCTCCATCCTCAATCTTAGCCATTAATTGTTCTCATCCAGCTGTTGTTGTATAATTCATTCTTCCCTTAAGGAATTCCTTATTAAAATATCATCATTCATATAACATGAAAATATGGTGTTCAATTGTTGAAGTTTGGCTCAACCTTTGAATGCTTCTTTTTGAACTAGCAGTTGCTGGGCGGTCGAGGCTTTCAGTCGAATATCACGTCCAAAAAGATAATAGTAGCGTTCTAGAAGAATGCGGCCGATGTTCTGGTCACGTTGAGGTCCAGTGATGCATCTACAAAATGGTGGAATTTAATAGATTTGTCAATTTTTCTTTGCAGTTGAACTACAGTCATAAGATTAGGTCAAGTTAGGAGACTGAATCTGCACTTTCCTTAAACTGGTAGAATTTCAATTTTGGAAAGTTAACTTTGAAAGCACATAACTTATTCTTCTTAAATTCTTTTGAGCTAAAATTTGAACCATGTCTCCTTGAATGAATAAGGAAAAGAACCCTTAAGTACTTTGAGAACATTCCTCAAGAATTAGGAAATATGTTGAAAACACTCCAGGTGGTTGGATTTGAAAAGTACGACAGCTTGCATTCCTTTTTGATTACTTTGCGGATGGAAGCTTGATGGATGAATGGAAACCACTTCACACAACCTCTCCCTAAAGAGTAGGGTTGTGGATGCCACTAAGAAAACTCACTTAAGCCTAAGTTAGATTCTGCCTTGTGATATAACTAACATAAGAAAGACTTTTGATGTAACTCACCAAAGTGTTTGAAAAAGGAATCACTCCAATTTCAAAATTAGCAAAAGCTATTTTGTATTCAAACTCCAGTTCTTAAAATATTAGCATTAGATGACTTTATATAGCCAATTACAAAGCATAAAATAGGAAACACACTAAATATTTTGTCCTGATTGGCCGATTAGTAAACTATAGTTTTGGTAACTTTTTAAAGCTATTATTTTGGTAACTTCTTGTTGGCTTAAGCGCCACAAAATGGTGACTAGGATGGTAGAATCTTTCTTTCAAAATTCACTACTTGGATGATTGCTAAATTGGTTGAACTTTGATCACTTGCTTGGTTGATTTTTATAGGTTTTCATATCTCTTTTTCCATTGGTCTTTCTTGCCCTTCAAGTGAGTCTTCTTGGCTTCTTTCCATTGTAACAAATGTGTGAGCTTCCCTTTGTCTTCATGGGTTGGAAGGTCCTCCATTTGGGCCATGATTACTCCATCTTCCAAATAGTTAGCAATATAGGTGTTTATGATCCTTTGGGCCATTGCTCTTGTAATTGGATCTTGTGGTCCATTATCCTCTTTTGAGGATTTGACCTCAAATAAAATTCTGATTCTATAGTGATGTCCTAATTACCAACGTAAGGAGATAGGTCTTGTACATCGAAGGTGGCGGAAACTCCGTATTCTCCAAGAATCTTTATTTTGTATGCATTATTGTTGGTCTTCTCTAACACTTTGAATGGACCATCGACTCTTGGCATGAGTTTTGAATTTCTTTGCTATGGAAATCTTTCTTTACGGTGGTGCAGCCAAACTAAGTCTCGTTTTTGAATATAACTTCTTTCCTTCTATAGTTGGTTGCCTTTGCATAAGCTTCATTATTTTTTTCTATAGTTTTTCTTGTTTTCTCATGTAGTTCTCTCATAATGTTAGCCTTCTTTGCTCCATTGGTATTACCAAGTTCTTGGTTGGGTAAGTTCACAAGATCCATAGAAGTATGATGGTTGAAATCATATACTAACTCGAAAGGAGTATGTTGCGTCCTTTGGTGCATACTCCTACTGTACATAAACTCAATGAATGGTAGATGTAAGTCCCAATCCATTAATCACCTATTTAGCATGCTTCTTAATAGTGCTCCCAATGCTTAGTTGATCACTTCAATTTGACCATCGGTTTGGGGATGGAATGATGCGCTAAATAGTAATTTGTTCCCTAATCTTTTTCAAAGGCCCCTCCAAAAAGTGCTAAGAAATTTGGTGTCACGGTCGGAAACAATGGAGCAAGGGATTCCATGCAGCTACACTACTTCTTTAAAGAACATGTAGGCCACATGAATAGCATTATCTAACTTTGAACATGCAATAAAGTGGTCTATCTTGAAGAATCTATCAACGGAAACCATGATTGAATCTTTTTCTCTTGTCATGCGAGGTAGTCCCAATATGAAATCCATGCTACCCTTGACCCACGGGTGTGTTGAAACTGGAAAAGGTAGATAGAACCCTTGGGGTAGAAGTCAACTAATGGCTTTCTAGCATACGATGCATCGCTCTACAACCCTTTGAACATCTTTGAGAAGGTGAGGCCAATAAAGTTTTCTTTCACCACTTCATAGGTCTTCTTTTCTCCAAAGTGGCTTGCTAATCCCCACTATGGGCCTCCTTAATTAGAGACTCTCAAAGGCCACACCTCTAAATACAAATCTTATCACCTTTGAAGAGATATCCGTTCATAAGATAGAATCTATTCTCTGGGGCCCCTTTTGACATTTTTCATACCATTGCCCGAAGGCTATATCGTCGGTGTAGGCACCCTTTATCTAATCAAAACCATGTAGATTTGTATCAAGTTTGGTGAGGAGGGAGTTTCTTTGAGGAAAGGTATTAGATAATACCACGATGTTTTCCCCTTTAGTCACGAGCATGGTAGATTTTGACATACTTTCTTTCCTTGACTCATAGTCTTTGGCCACATTTTTTGGTGGGAGTGGAGCTAGTTTGATAGTCTTGTCTTTAAACTTGAAAGTGTAGCAATTTATGAATCCTTCATGTGTAGCTCTTCTATCATATATTGTCAAGGTCTCCCCAAAAGTAGGTGGCTTGTGCTCATCAGAACCACGCCACATAAAACTTTGTCTGTGAAACTCCTAATAGAGAATTTAATGTGTGCTTGCTTACAAACCTTGATATCTTCTTTGTTGTTTAGCCAACTTAGCTTGTAAGGCATTGGATGTATGGTTGTTGCTATATCCCATTTGCTGACTTGATCTGTAGAAACCCCATTAGCACAATTTCCTCTGTCAATTATTAAAGAACAAACTGTATTTGACTTGGCAATGGATATGAAAGATGTTTCCTCTTTGACACTTGTCGATGCATGCTTTGGTGGTGAGTACTTTTCGGATAATCATGAGGAGAGTTCCCTCTTGAGCATATAAAGTCTCCACATGTGCTTCTTCTTCGAGTGCCTCTTGTGCTCCACTTTCATCTTCACTCTTAATCTCATTAGTGTCTTCCTTTATATCAAAACTCTTATATTCAGACATTGACGGGCATATTGTCTGATTCCAAGGCATTTGAAACACTTGATCTCTTTTGATTTGGGCTTTGGTGCTTCAATAGATAGTTGCTTGTCATCGCTTTCCTTAATAGTACCTTTTATGTTATCAAGCTTGGGTGGTGGCTTTGAGAAGCTTGTAGTTATTTGTGGAAGTCAGTTAGCCTTCTCTTTTTCCTTCCTTTTTCTTTGTCTCTCAACCTTTTAAGCTAGCTTGATCACATCCTCTAAGGCGGCGTATGGTTGTAGCTCGATGATGTCACCAATGTCATAATGAAGTCCTTGGATGAATCGTGAAATTGTTTGGTCTATCGGCTCTTGCATATTACACCTTGTTTACAAAACTTCAAATTTGGCAATATACTCACTGACGGTGGAGGACCCTTGCCTGGGGCTTTGCAATTGGTAATAGAGCTCTTGATGGTAGTTGCTGGGAATGAACTTCTCTTCCACAAGCCTTTTTAATAGTGTCCATGTTTGAATTTTTTCGCCTCATTGTCTTCTATTTGCACTAATGTTACTCCACCATATGCTTGCATAACCACTGAATCCAATTGTGACTAGTTGCATCCTCTTGAGTTCTGTGAGTTTGTAGCACTCGAATATCCTTTCCACTTGGCTCTTCCACTCCATATAGTCGTGTTCATTTCATGATCCATTGAACGGTGGGATGGATACCGGATGGATACCTTGACAAGATTTATGTCGTCCCTTTGTGTTGGTCTCACTTTCCTTAAATTGACAGAATTTCAGTTTGAAAAGTAAACTTGGAAAGCATGACGTAACTTGTTTGTCTTAAATCCTTTTGAGTTGAAATTTAAACCACATCTTCTTGAATGAATAAGAAAAAAAACTTTTCAAGAACTTTGAGAACATTCCTCAAGAATTAGGAAATATGCTAAAAACACTCCAGTTGGTCGGATTTGGAAAGTAGGACAACTTACACATCCTTTTGATGACTTTGTAGATGCATGCTTGATTGATGGATGGAAAACACTTCACACAACCTCTCCCTAAAGAGTAGGGCTACGGATGCCACTGAGAAAACTCACTTAAGCCTAAGTGAGATTCTGCCTTATGATATAACTCACACAAGAAGGACTTTTGATGTAAATCACCAAAGTGTTTGAAAAAAGAATCACTCCAATTTTGAAATTAGCAAAAACTATTTTGTATTCAAACTACAATTCTTATAATATAAGCATTAGGTGGCTTTATATAGCCAATTACAATGCATAAAATAGGAAACAACAAAATAAGAAACACACTAAATATTCAATCCTAATTGGATGATTAGTAAACTATACTTTTAGTAACTTTCTAAAGTTATTATTTTGTCAACTCCGTGCTAGCTTAAGGGCCACAAAATAGTGACTAGGATGGCTGCTTCTTTCTTTCAAAATTTTCCAATTGGATGGTTGCCAAATTGGTTGAACTATGACCACTTGTTTGGTTGATTTTAGTAGGTTTCCATATCTCTTTTTCCATTGGTCTTTCTTGCCCTTCTAGTGAGTGTTCTTGGGCTTCTTTTCATTGTAACAAATGTATGGGCTTCCCTTTGTCTTCATGGGTTGGAAACTCCTCCAATTTGGGCCATGATTGCTCCATCTTCCAAATAGTTAGCAATATGGGTGTTTATGAGCCTTTGGGCCATTGCTCCTGTAATTAGACCTTGTGGTCCATCACATGCTCTCTCCCCAACAAATTCTTTCCTTTCTGCAGGAGAATTTTTCCTTTCAATTTCTAATCAATGGTTCCTTTTTTGTCTGCTCTTTGCATCCAATGACCAAAGTTTTATATGCTCTTCTCAATTGTTTCTGTGGACGCATCCCTTTCTACGGTATTCATCCATTAGTTGATACTTCATATGCTCTTCCTTTTTTTTTAATCCAACGATTGATCTCTCTCCTGAATAGAATCTTTCCTTTTTTTGGGGGCATCTTCTCCCTTTCAAAATTCCAATATGACGGTTGATGCTTCATTCGTTCCTCCCATCCAATGACCAAGGTCTTGTCCACTTCTTTCACCCACTTCACGGACAAGTTTTCTCCTGCGTTCTTCATCCAACGATTAACATTTCCCTTGCCCCTTCCATTGGATGACCCTTAATTTGTTCGCCCCTTGCATCCTTTTCTCCCATTAAGCATTTCACATTTTCCACATATTTAACTTCTAAATATTTCATCACTTTTGGCACTCCATCTAACGTTTTTGAACAATCATCAACACCCCCTGCCATACCCAAATTCCTCTTAAACCTTAAACCATTAAAGTACCAAAAATGGGAAAACCCCCAAAAATTACAATCTTCCATTCCTTTACAAATGTTGTTCTCAAAATATAATTGATCCTTAGTTCTCGATATTGCTACATGTTTAAGAGTCACGCTCCCTCATACATCTTATATTATGATTATAACTATTTTCCTGTAAACTCATCAACATATTCTACACCATGATCAATTAAACTAACAATGAGATATCCTAAACCATTATCTCATTTATTTAGGTTATAAAGTCTTAAATCACTATTTTAATCCAAAAAACCATGAAATTATACATCTCACCATAAATCGATAGATATAATTCATTGCATCGTATGACAATAATTATAAATACATCATAAAGAAATTTTGGTCACTACAATTGGTGTTTGCAAGAGCTAAGGAAAGCTTTCGAGGAGGACATGTGTGACCACAAGAGCAAAGACATCTTTAGAAATGAGTGTCTAAGGGAGGAAAACTCTTGCAAATGATACATGTGATGATCCAAATCAAGGATTAACATTAATAGTTATGTTTAGTATGATTAAATGTGATTAAGTGTTGAGAGATGACTTTGAATGACAATTTGAGAAACAATTGAGGGTAATTTTGTAAATTAAAAATATATATAATAGTAGATACCTTAGAATATAGAATGGTGATGAGATTGGACTAATTAGATGTACGCTCATTAAGATATAAATTTTTACACAAAAGTGATAAAATACGTTATAAATGAGCATAATCATTGCTTGGGGTTAATTCAGTATGTTATAGTGATTATTAATTCAATTAATTTTAAGGATATAAAGTAGACATATAAATGAAGTGTTAGGCTTTGCATTGAAGGGATTTGGTTCTATGCAATGAAAATTATGCATGTTTGAAGTTGGGTAAGTCTAAAATTGCACTGTTTTGGAAAGATCTTCAAATGAAACTTTAAAGTATGAATTTGGAAAATTGTATAAAAACATAAATGTTCCTAATGCATTAACGTATGTAGATATATAATAAAAGTTGATATCCAATGAGTTTATGACACATGACACTTGTGGATTAGTGACTAAGTATGTGATTAAAGTGTAATTAATTAATGATTAAGATTAATTAATTGTAATAATTATAATAATCATAGGTATTAGCTTAGAACTAAGCTAAGGTGATTAGTTTCATTTAATAATAGTTAAGGATAATTAACCATGATATTTTGGTAAATTTCTATGGAATTAAGGGTAAAATGGTAAAGTTTGAATGACGAAATAGGGAATATGGTCATTGCACTTGTTGAAGTCTCTAGAATCGTAAGGGAGGCTGAAGATGAGCTTCATTTTCATGTTGGATAGAAGAGAAATATAGGAGAAAAAGGAAATAAAGGAGAAGAAGGAAAATAGAAGAGAAGGGATGAGAAGGTGAGGAAAAGAGGGAATTTACCTTCTATCCTTAGGAAACATTGTTCCACTCACCAAGAGCAATCTTTTGAGCCACAAATAAAGAGGAGGAAGTGAAGAATAAGTTGTCTTCAAGATTTAAGAACCTTAATCTTGGCATTTTATAAATTATGCTTAATATTGCATAGATATTCGTAGAAGAAGTTGTATAATTGAGAGATATATTGGTATATCTTGTGATATGGTTGTGGATAGTTGATGTATGTGAATAAACATATGAATATTGGTTAAGTTGGTTAATTAAAGAATGATGTTAATATTTTTTGAACCATTCGATATGTGTTTGATCATTTGGAGAAGAAAATATAGGATTTTTGGGTTAAAAGTTCTCAACCAACAATAGCATTATGAATGATATTGTTTGGTTGGAATATAGATGGATAAATGGTATTAATAAAGGTGATTATGACCTAAATTATGAGTAAGAATCAATAGTTAATAGTTGATGAATTTGGTACTCTAATATTGGTAGAAATTTTGTTGTAGTGCTAAAGTGAAAGCATGAGGTTTAGAATAAGATAAATATATCTAAAGTTAGTTTGGGGTTATCTATTATGTAATGAAGATTGATTAAAAGCATGAGATTGATATGTAACTTGATGATAAATCAATTCGATGAATTTGTATTTTATATTGCATAAGTTAGAAATCATGTTTAAAGTCTTATGCTTGATGAGTTTAAATAGATTTAAATGTATATTTGGAGGTTTATATAAGGGGATTATAAACCTAGAATGGATTAGTATTAATTTGGAATGAATATGGTATGAAATGAATGTGTTAAATGATGAAAACATGAGATAAAAATGGGGTGAACGACCAGTTGGTCGACCCCAAGTGAGAATAAGAAAGGAATGAATCTATAAGATATGTAGTCAACTAGTGCTGAGGGTGGTTGACCACTTATGTTGAAAAATAAAATCTGTAAGAATTTATGGTTGACCAATGCTAAGGGCGGTCAACCACTGCTATGTAAAAGTTGAATTTGTATGAGGAATTGTCGACCAATGCTGAGAGAGTGATCGACCAGTGTAGGTGTTTTTGGATATTTTTATTAGATTTTAAACCAATTGTTTACCCAATACCTAAACAATTTTGGGAGATGATTGGAGACATAAATAGAATATGCCTAGATAAATGGATGAGACCAAATCATGCATTATTAATGTCTGTTTAATAAAAAGATTTGCACGGTTCATATCCATCCATTATTATTATGTATTATGTGCATTTAATGTATGCATAGTGAGAATGCTAAATCATGCATCATGATATATTTTTATGTACAAAACATATTATCTTGGTGGTATTGTTGGTCATAGAGGAACCCAATATGCCTCGCTAGACTATGTATTGTGTGATGTACGTAAAGTGGGATAGTAGAAGGGGAGTGACTTTGAGTCCCCCTTGGATTGAGAGTCCCTAGCCCTCCAGAGATTTTGATATTCATGGACACACCTATTAGAGACAGTGACCAATATGGTGGGGTTTCATGGTCGTGTGCAACTTTACATATGATGGTGTATAATCGTTCATTTTGATAATCACATAAATGTTAATAGTCACGAATATGTTGACAGGCACGTACATGTTAATAAAATGATACTTGTTAAATATATGATAATTTAATAATAAATAGAGCATTGCACTGATTCACATTATCACTACATCTTTGTGAAAAGAGAGTTGTGGTATGCTTTTCAAATTTATTACATAATTATAGGTCATGGGATAACATAGTTAAACTAGTTAAACAGATTGTCATGGTATGTAGACTTTGATTCGTTTAATCATAAGCCTAGGGATTTGATATATATAAGTCATTTTGAGAAGTTCATTCATATAGAGGGACAATGGAAAGGGAAATTAATTATAAATGTCTAGATAGTTGATGTTGAGAAATTCAATCATGTAGAAGGACCATTTGTGATGGATATTAATAGAAATGTCTAGATAACATAAGATAGACATTACTTAGAATATCTAGATAGTTTGGGTTGGTTATTGATAGACATTAGCTATAAATGTCTAGATAGCTTGAGAATAGACACGTTAAAGATGTGTAGAATTGGTATTAAAGATACCATAGAAATATATGAGAGAGAAATTGTAAATTACACATTAAATGGAAATGTCCAAATAGTGATGGTGAAAGATAGACAAAACATAAAATGTGATACATAATATGGGAAATCACGATGGAATTAGAAAGAAATTATAGAATAAGTAGTCTATAGTGATTAGTGGTGCTTATTTGGAATATCACATAAAGATTAGAATGTGCATAAAGAGTAATTGCACAAGAGAATTGGGAAAGGTAGACTATGCTTGTCTAAATCATAGGCCTAAAAATTATTACATATGCACTAAACACTTTTTACATTAATAAATGTAGTACATAGTTGAGATATTAATTAGAATATCTAAAGAACTAGATAAAACATAGATTGAGATGTGTGATCAAATAGTTCATCAAAAGTTATGTTGGAAGTTTTGGATGTGAGGACTAATCATATTGAGTTTAGTACATGGTTAGTTGTGATATTGATATAGTTTGTTGGATCCTTAGATTAGGATTCTTATTGAGCTCATAAAACTCATGATTCTATAAGTTGATGTTTTTTAGGAACAAGTGGTAGCAGCTCAAGGTTAGAAGAGTACAATCAATTGGATTGATAGTTTGCACAACATGGATTAGAGTGTGAGTTTGGGATTATATTTTGATGTATTTTGTTTTAATTTGGCCCATGTGTGTAAAATAAATTTGGATTCAGTTTTGTAAATAAATAATGGTGTACAATTTTCCTATTTGAGAAGATTTCATTTTTGTGTGGCCTAATTACGCATGGTATTGTATGTGAGTTGTGAGCTTCCGCTACAAGATGTGAGAGTTGTGCTATCATTATATGGGAGGAAAATCCAGTTTGCAGCATAACTCCCAAGGGGATCAGGGGCTGTGTCATGAATACACGTCACTACAGAAGCATAGACTTATGTGACAACTTAAGTGACGCACGTGCCTAGTGTCACGACCCTACCTTTGAAGGGTTAGTGAGAGACTATTCAGCACTCGTTGTTAGGGAAAACAACAAGTCTGCCTATGAGGTTTGCCAAAGTCACTGATTGCCATGATGTTAGAGCTAGCTTTGTGTCTAACAAGAGAGCAGTATGCAAGCGAGATTAATTGAGAAGAGCGTCATTGAATAGCTTAAACAATATGTTGAGTTTCTTTATTTAAAGTGTTAATTTTGTAAATTAGTGTGGTGTTTAAACACGACTAAGTGACTTTTGTAAGAGGTTGGTTCAAAATGAAAAGTTGATAGCCACTACTGTTCTCCCCACTGTGAGTTGAAAGAAATTGCTCCTCCCTCAAATTGTTAACAATTCAAATTGAGTTGTGTTTGAAGTGTTTGATTCTTTGCGAGAGTTAGATTGAATACCATATTAATGTAGCTTTCTCTCCTCTATCCTTATAGGAAGAATCCTTGGGTAAAGTTGTAGAAACTCAACATTTCCAAGTTGGAGTGTCTCTTGGCTGTCAAGGTTGCCATTGAAGTTGGAACTGCAACTAGGGCAATTTCTAGACCAACTTGTGGTCCTTAGTTCTAATTCATCCGCCATTTTTTTGGCTCCTTCCATCAATCCATTATCATATAAAGGTTGATGCTTGAATTCTTGGGTATTATTTGTACAACAACTTTCAGAGAAGAGGAGGCAGTGAAGTGCCCAATTGAGGTGTTCATTGGGTTCGTGTTATCCTTCGTTTCATTGTTTTGTCTTCTGAGTGTTGTTCAATTGTTGGGTAAGAATTTACAGTTTTGTGGTCATCAATTCTTGGAGAACAGACCATCCCACTTAGGAAGATTTTCTTTCTTTTGTTACCTTCTGTGGAAGCATTGGCTGCTGCGGATATCTAACTTTGCATCGTTAGCTGTCCACATGTCTTCCTCTTTTTGCGGCCTTTCTCCTAGTCGTTGACTTCTTCCACTTCATCAGCATCCTTCTACTCCAATGGCATCATTCACTTCTGTTGAGCATCTTCTTCTCTAAAGATGCTAAAGATTTCCATCCAACAAACGTCCTTCGTTCATGCAATTCATCAAATGGTTGCGTCATTCTCATTAACACTGCGTGTGCCAAACACGTAATTCTTTTTCTATCAGCGAATGCTCACTCTGCCATACACACTAGGTGTGTCTGCCAAAACTATACACATGTCTCACCCTTTATTTAGACACTCTTTGAGTCATCCAATTCCTTTCCACGTGAGCCTTCACATCGACAAAAACCTACATCTTCTCTCGCTTCAGAAATCCTTCCTTATCATTTGACCCATTTTTCTTCACTTGATCTTCATCCTAAATATTCTTCCTTTATTCTATGGCCAATTCTCCACACCAAAGCTCCTCAAAATTTTCCATCCTTGATTTATTGTATTTCCTATGGTGCATCACCCCTAAGGTGCAATCTTGACCATCTCCTCCATGGTAGGAGTATACATGCTATAGTGGTGAGGATTCACTTGCCCAAAATAGATAGAAAAAGAATACAAGTGAATGACATAAATAGAAATGAATTTACCCTAACAGTATGGGTGGCATGGACAACATGTTATGGACAAGCTTGGCCCCTTACATTCTCCCTCACTTGAGTTGTTTACGTCCTTGTCAACTTTTCTTCATCTTGAACTCTTCAATCTTTTGCGCAAAGTTCTCAAAGTCTTCATCTTTCTCCTAAGTTACTTTCTCGTTTCCTAGCCCTTTTCATCTAACCAAGTATTCTGCACATAGGCGGCGACCTATTCAGACTTTTCTTTTTATAATGATTTCTTCAACTTCATTTTTCTCTTGATTGCTGATGGAGATTTCTCGTTTGGTAATGTTGTTCCTTGTCTCATCCTCCTCATCTCGATGGTATGGCTTTATGTTGCTGATGTGAATCTTTGAGTACAATTTTAGCCACGCAGGGACATTAACTCTATAAGACACTCTACCACTCTTTTCGATGATTTGGACTGGACCATCATATTTTCAGACAAGTTGCTTGTCTCTCTTTCCTTTAAAGTGAAGTTGTTTAGGTAAGAACTTAACAAACCCCATGTCTCTAGCTTTGAACTATAATGGACACCACTTTTGGTTTGCATACTTTCATATGTTTGGAGGCTCGTTCCAAATAGGCGAGCTACTTTAGCATTTTGCATCCATTCTTTGGAGAAGTTGTATGCCTTTGGATAACTCCCCAAATACGATTGATTTAGAGCATGTGGCATATTTGGTTTCCTTTTGCAGACTACCTCAATGGACTTATTTTTGTTGAAGAACTAAGCAAAATTATACCACATCAAGTAAACTTGGAAAATTCTTTTGGTTGGTGTTGATAACGTGTCTAAGACATTCTTCAAGTAAGTTGTTCACGTGCTTTGTCTGACCATCAGTTTGAATACGGGTGGAAATCGGATCGGTTCACATCAGGATACTGAACCAAACCGACTATTTTAGGTTGGTTCAGTTCAGTGTTGAACATAAAAAAATGGATATTGAAATCAATTTTGGTTGGGTTCTTGATTCTAATGAAGAAAAACAAGCTAAAACCAAACTAAATTGAAGTTATAATAAACACTGACTATGATCTACTATCTTCTGCAAAACGACATTGTATTAGAATGAGAGACACTCATTGTGGAGTGGGACATTGGTTGTTTAAAAAGGATGACATCGTTTAGGATGAGGGATGTCCATTATGGACTAGGACATCTGTCGTTCATTGTGTAAAAGGGCAACATCCTATTAGGATGAGATATGTTCATTGTGGACTGAGATGTTTTGTAATGACCCATTTTTCCTTTACTTAAAATGTTGAGATTGAAAACACATTTTCAGGCGCTAGAGGTATAACCGTATAAGAGAGAGTGACACCTCATGAACAAAAGGGTAACCATCTAAAGAACCCATACCTGCCAATGTCAATTTACGTTTATTCTATTTCCTTTAGTTTTAGTTATGTATCTAGGCGCTAGAGCTATAATCATACAAGAGAGAGTGGCACCTCATGACCCAAAAAGGGCAGCCATCTCAAGAACTTATACCTCATAGCGTCTATGTACATTTATTTCCATATAATGTTAATTTTTTTTTGAAATCTATGCATAAAAAATTTTTGTACATTTTAATTAAATCCATGATGCATGAAAATGCATATGATCAATAGAATGCACCATATCATTTACCTTTTTCATAACGTAACAACGTATTTCATTTCTTTATTTACCTTGCCATTAAAAATCCACATTTTAGTCTTTAATCACATCACTAACCTTATATATATGTTCTACATACTAATCACATATGAGCATACAAGTAATCATACCATATCATAATGATATCCTCATGTATCCAACACAAAAAATCATATATCAATAACAATACATTCCTAATTTCTTATGATGTAGGTCAAAAGACCACAAACACGTATATCTCTTACCTCATGATCTTTATTGTAGTTCAACACCTATGATTTTCTTCTTGAGTAACCACACCTTCAAAGTTAATAAACCTTCAATCATTAACTATCCAATGCATATAATACCAAAATATGCATAATTTCAAATATACACATTTGCTACCATTATTGTGCACATTACTCAACCACTTAACACTTACTTCATACACATAATTAAAGTAACACCTTTTTGAATTGCAATCCAATATGGATACATATTAAGATTTCCTCCAAATTTTTAACCATTGTTAACTATCCATAACTTTCTCCATTCTTAACCAAATTAATTAATTCCAAAACATACCTCTTCTCTAAAATGTCCTAAATTACATACTCAAATAGTTTCTTTTTACACGCTCAATAAGATAATCAACATGTACCAAACAACATAATTATCCATATATGACCATTTTCTTCATATTTTACTTTCTTTCACAAAATCATCTCCTTAAACGCAATGAATTCGTAAGAATTATACAAAAAAGCTCTTGGTACCTCGAAAATTCCATGAGGGAGAAAGAAAGAGAGCTTCTTACAATTTTCTCCTTAACTTTCCAAGTTCTAAGCCTTTTTCCTTATTAAATTTCTTCCATCTAGCCTTAAGCTTGAGGTGTTTTATAGCTAGGATGTGGTGGTGGTGAATCACCACACCCTTACCAATTAAAACATGACATTGCACCTTAATTCAGGTGACTTTTCATATTGTCAGTCGACCACCTCTCCAAATCTAGTCTACGCAAAACCACCCAAGAGCAATATATTAAATTTTGTTATGTTATCGGTTGACCTCTTCTCAATTATGGTCAACCACAAGACTGCCCGAGAGCAACCCAAATTGAATTTGTCTTCAATCTAGTCGACCACCCATAAATAACTCGACCACAATTCCAACAGAAACCCCCATTTTTCATAGTATACATTTAGTGGTCGATTAAACCTTCAAATGGTCGACCACTTCCCTTTTAAACTTACTAAAACATGAAAAATTCACAATCTCTAAAGGCTATAAAGCACCATTAACCATACCAACACTAAAATCATCCAATATAATTCCAATTGTCATCAAATATCACAATAATTAACATAGGCTTGACATGATAATAATTCGGGATGTTACACATTTTTCATCCGTTGTTTAAAAGGGATGACATTGTATTAGGATGAGGGACATTTCTCAACCCACAATAGATGTTCCTTAGCTTACAGCATACATCTTTTAACCTATAATGAGCATCCTTCAACACACAATGGACATACATCAGCTTACAATGGACATCCCTCAACCCACAATAAACGTCTCTCAGCTTATAATAGATATTCCTCAACCATAACGGATGTCATGTTAGCCTAAGAGCCATTAGGCTTAATTATTTTGATGATGAGTGCTTTAATTGAATTATAAGTTTTTTTTTATCTTTTTGTTTATGCTAAATTGGTTTATCTTTATATTTATAATGATCCTCATTAGAAATACCCCTTAACAATGATATTTAAATGTATAAACATGTATGTCTAAGTCTATGTAGCCTATATGTTGATTAGTAGAATTTAGAAGATTGAAATTTGGCAAAATACATAGTACAAGTTAACTTTGAAGAAAAGGTGGTCGACCGGCTATTTGTAGAAAGAGCCAAAACTTTGGAGGCGATCGACCAGTTTGAAGGTGGTTGACTAACAATAAAGACATATTGCTTGATATTATGAAACTGTTGAAGAAGTGGTCAACCGCTACAAAAATGGTAAACTAAAATATAAGACAGATTCAAGCCAAATTTTGCTATGCCTAACATCGATTGATAGGGAATAACTTGGTAGACCATCTGACTGTATTTTACAACTAATATATTCCAATGGTCAAAATTAGGTCGACTGGAATGGAGATGGTTGATAGGCTTAGTAGAATTCTATAAATAAAGGCACTCTAAAGCACATTTTAAGAAGTGAGAATCATATTGAAACACTAACAAATTTCATACTCGTATTCTCATAAATCAAATGAGTGCTTAGGTTTAACTCTCTCAATTCTCAACTTGAGATCTAATATTAGAAAGTTCAGTTCTAAAGTTGTATTTTCTATTTTTGTATTTTGTAAATTGATACATCAAGGGTAATGCCCGTAATAGTCAAGTGGAAAGAGTGATGCCCTGAGAAAGAGTCAATTGTAAAGGTTGGATGGACACCTATGAAGTCAATCATCGCTAATCGGGAAGGTTAAGTGATTTAAGAATCTCCTAGTTGGAAACTTGGAAAGCGGATGTAGGCCAGAGTTGTAGAACTGCGTGAAGAAATTTGGTTTGCATTCTCTCTATCCCTTACTCTTATATTTGTTATTGCTTGCATTAATACGTGTAATAAATCACTTAAGGTTTAGAGATAAAAATATCATATGAAAAAGTTAGCACACCTAATTTACCCCTCCCCCTCCCCCTCTATAGGCGTGCATACAACATGACACGTCACTCATCCAAAACAGACGTCCTTTAGGGTTTGCTTTATTAGTTTCTCTCTAAACTAAAATTAAGTGAAAATGACAAACCAACCATCGTACTTTGAATTCAATGATAAATCAACCACTAAACCATTTTTACTAACCAATTAATCACTAAACTATATAAAAAAAGATGCTACTAACATTTACCATTGATTTCAGCTACAGATCATGTAGTAATTTGCTGCGAATTGACCATGATCCGCTGTGGATTGACTATGATCCATGGCTAATTGATAGGAAGGAAATTCCTTTCTTTCACCTAGAGAAATGGTGAATCTTTACAAGTCAATCATTCTCTCCCTTTTTAGCAATTTTGGATGCTTGAAGACTCATTTTCCATCATTTTTTTGCAATGTATAGGTAGGAGAGATTTATTTTGTCATTGTTTACATATCAGAGCAAATTCGGGCAAGAAAAAATGGAGATCATTTCATCTTTATGCTTTTCTCTCCCATTTGCTTATATTTCGCAACATCTTGCTTCGCCATGGAAATTCTAAATGCAGACACCACGATACTGAGGTATTTTTGTAGACGTATTGCGCATGTTTGTTAGGAGAATATCAACATGAGTTCTGCAAAAAAAAACGCTTGGCGCAGCAAGGAGAAACCATTGCCTAAACGTACGGAGCTTCATGATTTTTTATTATGTAAGGGAAATTGAGAAACATTTTTAGCCCTGGAAAGTGGGACAAGCTACCTTCGATAACTTGCCGGTGTGTAGATTTTGAAAAGTTATGCAAAATAAAATGTTTTTTTTCCAAATCGATCAATTGAGCACAAAGTTATGGTCTTTCAAAGTTTTTGAGTAAACGATCTCATTTTTTTCCTGCCCAAATCTCCTCTGATATGCACCAAATGACAAAATAGATCTCTCCTACTTGTACATCATGAAAAAATGATGGCAAATGAGTCCTCAAGCATCCAAAACCATTGAAAATTGAGAAAAGTATCGAACCTTCAAAGATTCATCATCGCATCTATGAATTCCTAAAACTAGGCACGATGATCCAAAACAGATCATTGTCAATCAATGGCATATCATTGTCAATTCGTGGCGGATTGTGGTCAATCCACCACGAATTGTGGTCAATCTACTGCATAGCGTGGTTAATCCTCTGCGAATCATGGTCAATCCATGGCAAATTACTACACGATCCACCGCAGATCAAAATTAACAATAAATGTAACAACAATGTTAGCAACATATTTTTTCAATAGTTCAATTGTTAATTTGTTAGCAAAAATATTTTAGTGATTGACTTTTCATCGATCGCAAGGTACGACGGTTGATTTGTCATTTTCACTAAAATTAAATTACCCATTTTCTAGCCAGACATAGTCTATAATACTCTGAATTTTTATATCAAAATTTAATAAGAGTAATTGGAAAGTAATTAAGGGTATTTGGATTTATTAGATAATTTTTGGGGTATTACCAATGACATATTCATTAGATTATAATTTATGGAAATTAATTTAATTAAAATAAATATTAATTTAATGAATTAAATTATAATATTTGGGAGATAAATTAAAAATAAAGGATTTAAGTGAAGAAATTAAGAAATAAGGGGGATTTAACTGAAAGATTAAAATGAGCTTTAAAATAAATGAGAAAGGAAGGATTAATTGGTGGTTTGGGGAGCTAAAATAGTTCACGCTGAACTGGTTCTGTCCGATGAGCTCAGTTGGAAATCAAAAAGGAGATTTCTCATTTGGCCCCTAGCCATTTGCGATGAGGAAGAACAGAGGCATGGGAGAAGAGAGCCTGATAGAGAGAGCGATGGAGATCATGAGGGACGATTGCAGACGACAAAGCTCATGCGCGGGGCTGGGGATTGGAGATCTCGAGAGCGTGCTTTTTGGCAACTATTCGAGGTATGTTTGACAAGCTTTTCTCCTACTTTGTGTTCTGATGATCGGGCCACTTGTAGGGCATGGATTGGCATCGGCGTACGGTGATTTCAGCATCAGATCTGATCGGGTTGGGCTGCGATTGGGTCCACTGACCTAGCTGCGCCCAAATCCAGTCTGGCCGGTTCAGGTTGAACCATTATCTGCTACGCAGACAACCCCATGCTTCTTTCTAGCCTGGAATCTCACCCTGCGTGGTGTACAACCTCTTTAAAGCTGCTGCAGTGGATGTCGGGCATGCGGGAGAATCTCACTCTCTAGCTTCTGGGAATTGGCATAGGTGTCCCTTATGGTGTCGATATATAGAGCAGAGACATGGAGAAAATGAGAGGAAGGCTAGAAGGAGAGCTCAGGTGTTGAGTTGAGGGAGATCTAGAGATGCAGAGAGGAGAAACGAGGGTGGTAGGAAAGCACTGGAGTTGAGTTGCTAGCTGAAAAGGTGAGGTCTTCTCCTATTTTGTTTTGGCCCTTTAGTTTCTGTTTTAGACTTAGAATGAATACTTGTGAACTGCACTCCTTGTTGAGTGTTTTGGGTTATCTACCTTAGGTTATATATAGCCTTGTGAATGTCTTGTTAGTTTAAAAATGGTTATGCTATTTGTGGTGGGACGTGGGAATTTAATTGATCTTGTTAATCAACCTGTTGAATGATGAATGATGGAAGAGATAATTTGTTGGTTTTGAATGAAATTGGTGGCTTGCTGTAAAATATGTTATTAGTGATTATCATTGTGGCTACATATCCTAGTTTGATGGGTTGAACATACTCAACAATGTGGTTTTAAATGTGAGTCATGTTGATATAATATGATTGGTTGAAACTGTTGAGATTGGCAAGTTATCAGGATGAGATTTTGTGACTTGGATTAGTTACTGCTACATGCTAGTTAAACTTCCTTCATTTTATCACTTGAATTTTGATATGTTGGAAATGGTTTTGGTGCTAGTTGCTGGAGATAAGTTATTAGCATGTGTAGGCTGTTAATCTAATGTTTGAATAAAGAATAATGAAAGACTCTCTGTTGGTTATTGCCTAAAGTACGAATATGTTGAATTTAGTGTGGGTGACTGTGGGTAAAGCAAGGAGCAAACTGAGGAAGGAAGTTGGGAGTTGTGGTCCTTGTGTGAATTCTTTAACTAGGGTAAGAATTCAGGTGTGTTTTGGTCTGCGGAGGCCCTACCCACAAGTAGAGTGTGTGAGTTTTGGCATTTAGTTTCCTGTAATTTTCCTTGTCAAATTCTACTATTTACTTTACTTGCTGTGAATGTCATGCAATTTCCTTACGCGAATCAATGTTACTGCTTAGATATATGAGTTAAGCCTAAAAGTATGAACAAGTTGAGAGCTCATTGAGAATAACCCTATTCTTCATTGTTTACTGGCTGTCTATTTTACTTGTTGTGTAGTTAAATACCTCTGTTGTTATTTCCTTATGCATATATTACTTTGCTTCCATTTGTTCTATCGCCGTTTGTTATGCTTGTTAATACCTAGTGTAAATACTTACAATAATGAACTAATAGTAAATATAATTTAAGTATGTTTAATTGAGCATGTTTAACTAGTTGTTTAATTAACAGTCGCTAATCACTTTCTTGAGCACATTGATTGACTAGTTGGGTATGTAATTAGCATGTTTAATTAATGAGCATGTTTACTTACTCAAGCATGTTTAATTAGCTAGACTTATAAGTATGATTACTTAGAGCTTGTTAATTAATTAGGGAATTAACTAGACTTGAGCACGTAAATTCATTTGAGTAATCAACTAAACTTGAGCAGAGATTGAGCATGTTAATTTACTAGTTGAGCATGTTTAATTAACTTGATTATTTCTTGATGCATATCAATTAATTAAAGCAATTCACTAACTAGAATAATTAACTAGATTCAAGCATATTAATTAACTAACTTAACTGGAGTAATTAGCTAGACCTGAGCATGATAAATTACTAAGATAACAAGTGATCAACTCGTTAGCGTGTTTATGATATTAGCAGCATGTTAATTAACTTTAAATTATAAATCAATCCAAGCATGTTAATTAATCTTCGTTCATATCCTGTATATTGTATTTCCTGTAATTTCATTTATTGTAACTCCTATAATTGATGCTTTACTGTATTAGAGATAGAGAATATGAACAAATAATGAACTAAGTATGAACGAACTAAGAGTTTCAATTACGATGTTTTTACCCTTCCTTCTGCAGTGATATGTTATTGCATTCTTTGTGTTAATTGTATTATAATTCACTAAACCGGAGCATGTGTAATTAGATTAGAAATCTTTCATGAACATGTTAGTTAACTAGGCTAACTAACTCAATAGCCTGAATTGGAGCATGTTAACTAATTTCTCGGAATATGTTTAAATAACTAGAACATTATGTAACGACCCGGTTTTTCTTTTCCTTTAAAAATACGATAAATTTAAAACTTTTTTAAAATAACAACTTAAATTGCTATTAAATGAAATCAGAGTCTTCTTCTAAAAACCGAACCGTTAAATTCTTTCTCTTATACTATTACTTAAATCATGAAAATATATGAGTATAAATAGTTTTCCTTAAAAACGTAGCGGAAGCTTAAATAAAATAACTAATTACATTTATCTTTACAAAACCGTTTTGCTCCTGATGTTTTTAGTCTTTACCCTTTAGTGTTTAGCCTTGCCAACCACAACGTTCGCCCGTGTAAATCCCTCATCAACCGCTCCTCTTTAGATTAATCACAATATCACGATCACCTAGACTACAAGTAAACTGTAAGCTCAAAAAAGCTTAGTAAGGAATTGAAAACACAACAAAATGCCTCTAACTGATTATGTCGGAATGGGATCCGCCCAAGCCATTCTTTACTCACTGTTACATATATCGTACTCATGGATCGAGTTGTGAGATTAGGGCACCCTATAGGCAAATGGGGGGAAACTCAGCATCTAATACCCTATAGTAGACAAGCTTATCTATCTCATGGACGGGAAGATCTTAAATTTGGTTTACCGAGTCTACCGATTAGATCCGAACCATTAACCCGGCTGCTAACTCCCTCATGTACTTTATTAAACATTTTCTTCTCACATCATGAATCCCAACCCGGACGTGGTATTTCCTAAGGGTTTCTAAGACCATGAACTCTTAACCTAGTGACTCTAGCAAGCAATCTATACAAGTAAATATCCAAGATATCACAAAATTAACCTGTACAAACAATCACGAAAGTACAAACACACTTTAACTAAAACAGTCAACAACCACGACAACGAATATCAGAACCTATGATAGCTATCAATAGAAGAATAACAATTCTACTAGCAAATTAAACAACAAATATACTTCACGAGTCACTAGAGACCACAACGATTATCAATGAACCAATAAGTGCCTTAGAACCGTTATTGTGCTTTAACTCTAAACTAACAAGTAACAATGAATAAGACATTCTAAAATATTTTGATATTAACAATAAGATACGAAGTCTAACAGTAAATTAAAACAACATACATACTTTATAATTTGAAAACTAAACTGTAATATAGCTGCGAGCTAGAACGTGCGTGCATGCTTGACAAGTTGACAGTAAATTACAAACTATATAGCAACAAAATAAATGAATATACATAGGTCGGAATTCGCTAAATATAACTACAAAACCGCAGTGAAATAACAACACATTCTCAATAATTAAGACGTGTTAAACATGCTTCGGAATTGACAGAATTTAAATACGAAACAACAACGATTTATTAGCGAATTTAAGCAATTAAAACGTGCTAAACATGCATTGAAATTGACGAAAATTAAATATGAAACAGCAACAAATTCATATTAATTAAAACGTACTAATCATGCTTCAAAATTGATGGAAAATAGCTACGGAACAGCAGTGAAATTAAGCAATTAAAACGTGCTAAACATGCTTTGAAATTGACGGAAAAGAACTACAAAACATCAGCAATTTATCAACAAATATAAGTAATTAAAACGTGCTAAACATGCTTTGAAATTGACGAAAAAGAACTACAAAACAACAACGATTGAACAACACATTTAAGTATTTAAAACATGCTAAGCGCACTTTGAAATTGACAGAAAATGGTGACAAGACAGTAGCAAAACAACATCGAATTTAAGCAATTAAAACAGCTTATCATGCTTGATTTAAAGCTGTAAATCTAAGCGGGTAATAGTGAATAAGAACGTGCATCATTATTTTACGGATTCATACTAGAATCATGAAATCTAATAGCGAATTAAAACGTTCAATATGTTCAGCTCTTTACAAAAATGAAGCAATAAAACTATAAAGAATGAACTAACAACGTGTGAGATATGACATTCTACAATCGGAATAAAGATCAATACTAGATGAATATTAAGCATGCTTACAATTGAATAGAAAACTAACAATGCTTTCATACAACATTTTTAACTAAGCGTAACCGAAACTTTGCTACATATAGAATACGAATAGGAAAATTAAAGCACAACAACTAAAGAGATTAAATGAAACCTATAAATGAACAACTACTATATGTGAGCACTCAATATAAATCAATCCAACAATAGAAAGAACAATTAGTATTCTCACGAGTTAAGAACCTCTACTAATAAATCAAAAACTAATCCAAACCAAAACAATATCCATAATTCAATTCATAGAATTTTGATAAGGAAAATGCATAGAATTCACACAAGAAAAGACAATTGATAATACTTGTGGGTAGGGCTTTTAATCGCCAAAACTCTACACAATTCCTTACCCTAGATGAATAAATCGATTATGGACAGCAGCTCCTAGTTGAATTCCTCAGCTCATGGTGGTTTCTCTTCCACCCTCCTTCAACTAAACCATTGGAAGGAAAAATCACAGAACTCTCACTGTTTTTCCAACATAACCATAAGCTCACCGTGGCCACCCACACACCTACGAGTTCCAGGGAACTCTCCCTACTCTCGGCTCCCTGTATTGACCCACAAAGGAGAGAATTTTCTCCCGCCAAAGGAAGGGGCAGAGAGTATAAAACTCTCACCCCACAAGCCAAATTCTTCCTAAATAATTACCCGAACCATACCTCCACCCACTACCCTTCACATTCTCAACATTCCCCACTCTCCAGCAAATTTCTAAACAAACATCTAAACCATACCTCCACATTCACAACCCATAATTCTCGCATAAATTAAACAGACAAAAATCACACACCCATACCTCTTTCGGTAGTGCATAGATGTTGTGGTTGAACCACAACTGGACCAATTGTTAACCAAGAAGAAGACAAACAGCTGCTGGAGAAGTAGTTTTCCATTCAAAAGTGATGATTACAAGGAAATAATAGAGAAGGAAGAGAGGAAGGATTACAGAGAAAAGGAAATACAAACAAAGGAAGAAATAGATTCACTCCATCGACCCACAGCTTCCCAGCCTCTGCCCTATTTTATGTTTAGCGTTCCCTCTCTTTAGATTAGAGACACTTGGATGGCAGGACAGACTCCACGTAGCCCACAACTGGCTACACCCATAACAATCCTCCCCCCTTGAAAATATCCTTGTCCCCAAGGATATAGACATCTCTTCGCTGGTCTACCTTTGTTTTGTTTTGTGCTCGTCACTACATAACAATCCTTCCTTTTGCTTTTAAAAAAAAAAGTAAGCCAAGGTTGAGTGCCTGAGAAGTAGAGATAAGTTCAAAGGCATTCATGGTGACAGGGCCCCAATCTGTTCTTCTCTCTGCTTTGTTCCCACCCGTTGAAAACCATGGTGGACAAGTGAACTTAGCCTTGTTTGTTTGTTTGTTTATGCGATACTGCAAGGGAATCTGCAAAGAGCAAAGAACCAGCCCTCAGGACAAAAAGAAGCACATCACATGACCACAAAGCTGCTAGTGCTCCATCTTTTTAACTTGTAGAAGCGGAGCATAAAATCTAAAATCAGAACTTTCAGAACTCCATTAGAATTTGCTAGCCTCATCTTCTTGCAATTGCCTTTTATAGGCAATTTTTGTAAAGAATTCTCCACTAGGATCAAATATAAAAGTGGACAGACACAACAGTGTTTTTGACAGTTGCCTGTAGTATTGTAGAGTTGAAAAGGTACTCAATATCACTGCAAAACCACCCTTCTCCGCCATAGCTTCTTGTGTAGTTTTTAAAATTTCACTAAAAGGACCAGAAAGAAGCTTTTTCCTGGCGTGATGAGCCACCAGTTGGCTGCCATGAAACCTGTCCAAGAAGAAATGCACTCCACCTGAATCAAATAACAAGTTGTAAGCGAGTAAACGAGGAGCATTGTTCTCAAGGTTTTCTCCATAAGACAAACCAAAAGTGGCTTGGAAATGTTCTTCAAAAGCCAAGTCATTCTGTGAATTTGGTTCAGAAGCCTTCAATCCAATTAGTCTCAAATCCTCATCTTGAGCAACCAAATCATTTGCTAAGATGGAATTATATAGGTCTATTGGGATTGGAAACACTGTAAGAGAACCATACCCATTTAGTGTAGGCAGACAGGTCGTGGGGGTTCCCCTGGAATATCCATCACTGGGGAATGTGTTCTCCTCGCCAGATTGGTCACTGATAAACTCCAGTCCTGCAACTACGGTGTCTGTGGAGGAGAGAGCTAGAGCAACCACTTCCAGTGGTTCCTCGTTTGCTGCCGTGGAGGAGAAATCGGAAGCAACAACCTCCAGTTCTTCAACATTCGTTGTTGTGGATGTGAAAGTGGGAGCAAGAATCCCCAGTACGTCCACGGTTGGTTCACTGTTTGTAGCACTGGACTCTGGAACAGAAGGTTGGTTTTGTCTCTCCTCTGCTTGCCACTATAACAGTTGATTCAACGCTGCCAGTATAGCATCGAACGTGACGACATTCTCGGATTGTAGTTTCTTCAACCTTTCAGCATGCCATTTTGCTTTGGTTGCCGCCATGGTCAGCTGATCGGGTCGCTCTGATACCATTTTGTTGTGGTTGAACCACAACTGGACCAATTGTTAACCAAGAAGAAGACAAACAGCTGCTGGAGAAGTAGTTTTCCATTCAAAAGTGATGATTACAGGGAAATAACAGAGAAGGAAGAGAGGAAGGATTACAGAGAAAAGGAAATACAAACAAATGAAGAAATAGATTCACTCCATCGACCCACAGCTTCCCAGCCTCTGCCCTATTTTATGTTTAGCATTCCCTCTCTTTAGATTAGAGACACTTTGATGGCAGGATAGACTCCACGTAGCCCACAATTGGCTACACCCATAACAACAGATTCGCTGGAAAGGAGGCCACCATAGAAAATTCGACCTCGCTAGCAAACCATTCAACTCGATTTATAAGTTGGACCATGGCCTTCGGCTGGTCTAGCTCGAACCGCCCTTGATGCCACTGACTCGAAGACCAAGTCACAGCACTCAACGCTAAACCTCAGAATTTTGTTGCTCACCCTGCCCATCGTCCTTGAGCATCCCGAAAATCGCCAAACATCGCATCACCGACGCCAAATGAAGATCCAAGCTTCACATCGAACCATTCCGCGAAGTTCGTTCCGATGCCCTAACTGCGATTCGTCCCGCGCTATCCGTTGTACGTTGCTGCCGCGGCAGTTCGCCAGTCGTCGCCTCTCGACCCCGAGCTCGCCGTCGCCTCACTCGGTCACCGGCACGTCTCCCTCGTTTCTCCCTCTCCTGTCTCCCGCTCTCTCTCATTTCGGGAATGGCCGAAGGCCATTCCTTAGTTTTGACATGTTGAACCGATTCGGCTTGCTGAACCGGTTCAGCATATATCCCTACTTATTTTTAATCCCATTTTAACCTAATTAAATTTAATTGATTAAATTTAATCTAATCTATTAATTAACTTTAGAATACCCCATTATTAATTAGTATACTCCTCTTTATCATTTCATCCCTAATTCTAGTTACATCTTAATCTCAATTATTTATGTTGTATAATTCTAATAAATATCGTCCCGTTATATAACGTATTTATTTTTACAAAATTCATAATATTCATAAGGACGGGAAAATAACGGGGTTTGTCATTGGTAATATCCCAATGAATATCCACTTAAAATGAATACTCCTAATTATTATCATTTTTAATTAGACTTATTATATTATGAAAAATTGGGATATTACACATTAATCGTATCTCCCTTGAGTATGCAAATTAATTAGGATATCTAATGAGAATAATAAACGTAATTAATCGTTGAGCATGTAAATTAACTAGGATAACTAATTAAAATAATAATGATAATCTTTTTTAGTATGCTAAGTAACTGAGATAACTAATTAGAATAATAAATGTAATCTTCTGGGGCATGTAAATTGACAAGAAAATTAACTAGGGTAACTAGCATGATTATTAATTGTATGTTCCGACTTCATTTCTTTTATTGTTGTGTTCGACGAGTTCAAGCATGTCATAATTCATTGTATATAATTCCTTCATGATTTGCTAAAATTCCATGATGTTCGTTGTTGATTTACCTATGTGTTCGTTGTGTTCAATTCAATATCATAATTGCTTTCATTTCTGTACGCTTTTAATCTCTGCTACTCAATTATTGTCATTTACTTTCCTTTATATGCACAATTCAACTATTATATATGTTACGTTATACTACATCATGCATCATGTCATTAGAAAATGTGTCATTATGCATCATGATAATAGAAATCAAGTAGGGAGTGCCACCAAGTGGTACTCACATATGCATTATGTGAGGGGAAAATGTTAAGAAAATGATGAGAGAAAGAAGAAAAAGAGAGTTAGGGGCCAGATGGGTAGTAGATCTAGTCTTCGGCTAGGCGAAGCCCCTTACCTTGAAGAGAACGGGGACCTAGTTGCAAGTAAAGGGTTAGGTTCTATCAACTATTCCATCCCCTAAGAACCCTTCAAGCTCCAGCTCAAAGTACGAGTAAAGAACCAAAGAACCAATGATTTAATGATAATTTGGTTTGGGTCTCCCTCATTTCAAAATAACTAAAAAGAGGCATATTATACTACATAAACCCTTTTCCTTATTGGGCCATTTGGCTCATGTTTTACTTGTGGTGTAGGTGTAGATACTTGAATGCGAATGCACAGAATTAGGAGTCGAGGCAAAAACAATACATAAATCAAAATAACAGGGATGAAGGATTTGCATGTGTGGGACTCGTGGCTGGCCAGACAAAAAAGAGTAAAAGAGAACTCGGTTATAATTAAGTTGTACTTAATGGTTCAATTTTCATTTCTCAATTACAGTATTTAATTGTTTAGTTCTCATATCTCAAACAATTTACACTTCTGCTATATTTTAATAAATCAGTTACGTTTTCATAAAAGATTTTAAAACTACTTCTGCTATGTTTTCATGAAAAGATGTTGACAGTGTGGTTTTGCACTCTGATGTTATCTTAGAAAGGTTTTAATAAAAAGTTTTAAATTTTAGTGAATTTTAATAAGGATTACAAAAAACTGGGTCGTTCCATAGCCAACACTCAACTTTACTAACTTTAAAATTAATTGCAATTGTGAAAGCAAGACAATAAGTGAAAACTACCAACTGCAACGGATAGACAACTCATAATAGACACTCTAAACTTTGACTAGGACTCACTGATGAGAGTTTGGATGGAAAATAGTACAAGTATTAGTACAAATGAAAGAAAGAAAAGAAACAAATCATGTGTAGTATGAAATTACTTCACTAAAATAGAACCAATAGATCTTGATAACCTTAGGGAAACTTGCAATTACCATGGAAAAACATATCTCCATCATCAAGTAATGAATAGAACTCCAACTTTGAACAAACATGTAAGTAATTGTAAGTAATTGTTGGCTAGTTTAGACGAAACACAAAAGACATTTACGTCTCATAAAAAAGAGATAGTAGAAGAAAGCTCAGTTGATTTTTTAACTATGAAACCATTTAGTGAAAACAAAGATGTACATTAAGCTTGCTAGAATGGCTATCATTAAAGAATTATTTTCTATTCTTGTTGAAGGAAAAAGTTTTGTAGATTTGTTAAATGAGTTCGGGCTTAAATTTAGTGTTTTTGGTCGTGAAACTTTTGCAAATGATATTCTCAAGCTTTATATAGAGGAAAAGAGCAAGTTGAAAGTTCTTTTTTTCCCAATTGTCTGGAAAAGTATGTTTAACCACTGATACATGGACTTCTATCCATAATATAAATTATATGGTGGTGACTACTTATTTCATTGATGCAAGGTGGACTTTGCATAAAAAAAAATTGTAATTTTTGCATCATTCCTAATTATAGAGGAGAAATTGTTGCTATAATTATGAAAAAATATTTTTTGAATTAGGGAATAGAAAGAGTTTTGACTATCACAGTTGATAATGTTTCTCCTAGTGATGTTGCTTTGAATCATTTAGTTAAGACAATTAGAAACTGAAGAGGTTTGGTACTTGATGGAGAGTTTATGCATGTCAAATGTTTTCCTCATATTGTAAATTTGATTGTTTGTAATAGCTAGAAATAGCATAATGTTTCTATTATGAAGGTTTGCAAAGCTATGAAATGTGTCTGGTCTTCTCCGGTGAGCATGTAAAAATTTAAAGTATGTGTCAAAAGTGTGAAAATTACATGTAAAAGTAACATGTGTCTAGATGTTCCAACTCGATGGAACTCAATATATTTAATGTTGGATACTGTTAAAAAATATGAAAAAGATTTTATGAAATTGAGGGAATATGACAATCAGTTCATGTATGAATTTCTTAAAGATGAGAATGTAAGTGTTCCTCCCTCCGATAAAGATTGACGTTCTGTCTATGAATTTATAGTATTGTTAAAGGTATTTTATGACTTGACTTGAAAGTTTTGTTAACTATGCATATTACTTCCAATGTATTTTTCTCTGAAGTATGTAGACTCCATAGAAATTTGTTGCAAGTGATAACTCATTCTGAAAAAGCATGGCATTTGGCATCCAAGATAAGTTTGAAAAATACTGGGGACCTATTAAGTTGGTGGAGAATGCACTCTTCAGAATATCCAACTTTGAGTAAAATGAGAAGATATGTGTTTGCTATTCTTATTTCTACAGTTCCGTCAAAGTCGACTACATTCAACTGTGGTTGTAACGACCCAGATTATTAACCATTCTTAAGTTTATTAAATCAAGTTTCCATTTTTAAACATTCTTAAAAATTCTCTCTTAAAAGTATCAGAGTGAAACATTTGATCGTTACAAACACTCGTTTTTATCATTCATAAAATAGTGGAGAAATACTATTTAAGATTTGTGGAAGCGGTAAAATTTGTTCTTAAAAAAGTATTTCTATTTAAAGGAACAGAGAACTATAATTAACAGTTTAAATGGAAGATGAAATTAAAAATGTTAGTTTAAGATACAAGGTTTTGAGTTTCTAAAATAAAGTCTACATAATATTCCGATAAATATTCAAGTGTGGGAAAAGGGGAAAATTAACATTCGTGAAAATCAAATTACTTGACATTAACCCTTACAAAGCATTTCTCTTTCCTTACTTGTAGTCATGCTACTACTCGGCCTACGTCCCGTCTAGATACTCCGCAGGCTCCACGGGTACTGCCTCTTCCGCTGCTCCTGGTATCATTACTTTGTAAACCACAAGTAAGGACGTGAGGTTTCTCTCAGTAAGGAAGTGGGGAAAACAAATGCAAATGACTCTTTCTTTAGTTTCTTTTGGAATGGGGGCCACCCAGACCAATTCTTCTCTTACGTATTTTGTTACTTACTCGTACATCGAGCTGGAGATTGGAAAGATCCAGGGTGGGGCAGTAGATCTTTGTTCGCTTTAGTTACCTAGGGTAAATAGTCTCGCAATCCCGACGAGGGAAAGGTAATATCTTTGTTATTCCTATCTACCTAACTAATCCATACTTACCCCCCATCTCCTAACTCCCTTTGTTCTTCTTTACCTTCTTTTACGTCTTATTCCACACTCAAGGCGTATGGGTACCATCCCAAGGTGGTACCCCCTAATTGTTTATATTGTCTTGAATGCATGGGGACTCTCTTACTTTGCCTAGCACATATAACACATATAGGGATATCATAAAACAATGCTAAAGGAGACCACAATAAAATAACATAATGCAATGCATAAGAAAAACAAAGTGTATTTATGCTATAGTAACATACCGACAGTTGAATTAAGTTTTACCAACCATAATTAATCAAACTCACAACTTAAAGATTGCTTAGAAACGATAGGATATTAAAACATGCTTCATTATCGATCAAGGTTAAAGAGACTAATGAGTTATCAATAAATCATGCTATTAAATGAGACTATGCCGCTAAACCAGGTCATACTATTAGATGAAATTGCACTTCTGACAAAATCATGGTATTAAGCAAAATTATACTAGTAAACGGAATCATGCTAATGAATGAAGTGAACGAAATCATGCTATTAACGAAGTCATACTATTAAACAATATTTGATGGCTCACGAGCATTAATTTTAGCAACGAAATGAAATAGCGGAAATATGCTTCTTAAAGAGAAAGTAAACAATAGTAACAATCTCAAGGAGAAATGGTGAATCATACTCCTAAATCCAAAATAAACAACAATATTCCTAATGGCGAGGCGAAGTAATGGGCATGCTTCTAGAATGGCATTACAACGGGAATATTATTGAGTGAAATAGCTGACATAACAAGGTAAAACAAGCTCTTTAATGATCAAAATAAAGTAGCGAACTTGACAAGATCAAGTGACAAACACATGCTTCTTAACAATTAAACACAACACCGTGTAATAGACAATAAGGCATGCTTCTTAGATGATGATAAATGGCAGGAAATAAATGTTAATCATGCTTTTAAATCTACTATTAAGTAGAAAAATGCTAAAAGAAATAAAACAATGAACATTATGTTATCATCATATGGATGTTCAAAGTGAGAGAACCATTCAGACACTTGAGGATATGTTGCGTGCCTGCATTCTTGAATTTCATGTTGGGTGGAGTAAAATCCTACCATTGGTCGAGTTCGCATACAATAACAGTTTCCAGGCCACTATTGGCATGACACCCTTTGAGGCTTTGTATGGGACGAAATGCAAATCTCCCTTGTATTGGGACGAAGTTGGTGAAGCTGAGCTTTATGACATTGAGATAGTTCGAGAAACGGCTGAGAAGGTGGCCTTGATCAAGTAAATAATGACGGAAGTACAGAGCCGCCAAAAGAGTTATGCAAACAACCGACGACGAGACTTGGAATTCAACGAAGGGGATAGGGTGTTTTTGAAGTGTCTCCCTTCAAGGGTATTGTTCAGTTTAGCAAGAGGGGAAAGCTTAAACCTCGATATGTGGGGCCGTATGTAATCGCCGAGAGGATAGGACCAGTCACATACATGCTACAGTTACCAGATTCCATGGCAGGTGTACAAGACGTCTTTCATGTATCTATGCTGAAGAAGTGCCTTGGTAATGCAGCCGTATTGGCCCCCCATGATGATAATGTCATTGTGTAGCCCAATTGAAGCTACAACAAGACACTCATCCAGATCCTAGACTCAAGAGTAAAGGAACTACGATGCAAGCGGATCCTACTAGTCAAGGTTCTATGGCAGAATCATAGTCGTGAAGAGGCCACGTGGCAGAAAGAAGACAATATAAGGGGGGGTAGGATGTAACAACCTGATCCTAAGTTTTACGTTAAAACGATGTAATTGAAATTAGAGGTGAATATTTACGTGATATATGTATTTACATTGTCCCTAGACGCATCAAGTCGTGACGTATAACTTCGTAGAAATTAAATTCAGGCAAAGACTTAGATGAAAACACAAAGAAGATGGATTTTCAACTGTTGGGACACCTACAAACGGTGTTGCGGACGCGAGGTGTCATCCGCAACACACCTGGAGCGTCACACAGTCTTGGGGACGACTCGGGATGCCATCTAGCGTCCTAACCTCACTGTGCCGAGGAGTTACGGATGCCGAACGTGGACGATGTGAACGTAAATAAGACACGTGCGCATCAAATTTGTTAAGTCGAGAGACTTGCGGACGAACCGAGACGACTGCGGACACCTTGAAGAATCATCCACTTCACCTCTATTCGATTTTAGGGCACATTTAGATGAAACATTTGAACAATACGAATGACACATGGCGTCCGAACCTGGACTGTGAACGATATGAACAAAGGGTAAAGATGCCAATTTCTGTTCGAACTCAGCTTTTACCTTGGAAGATTTGGTCTTGTGGACGATTGCAGACGTGAAGATTACGTCTGCAAGCATCCAAATCATCACAGATCAAAATAGAATAATATTGAAACATAATGAAAATGATGCTAAACCATTGGGAACGCGGCTCTGTGACACGAATTAGCACATCTCAGGCAACCAACATTGATTTGTTCACTGCCAACGCCTGCTCGATGTACGCGTTGTCTTCTAAGGATGGGTTTATCTCCAACTTCTTCATTCCTTCCTTCCCCATTCTTAAGCTGAGGGTTTCTTGCTGCAAGGGCTTTCTGGTGGAGAGCTGGTGTCAAGGGGAGACAAAGGAAGGGGCTGCTGTTTAAGGGAAGAGGTATCTTCAAAGGTAAGGATTTGGGTAGTCGTTGGCTTGAGGAAGCCCTACCCACAAGTATGTTGTGTTGACTGTGATTCTTACAATCAGTAATCATTTTTGTCACCTTGTGAACATATTGTTCTGCTGTATGGTTTAGTTGTTCTTAGGCCAGATTATTGGTTGTACTTGTGTTACCTTGAATGCCAATTAGCTCATAAGAGATTGATAGTGTGTTGGGTGTTAAGCTTGAGTTTTTCCTGTAGTGATATCATTGATAGTAAAAGCTATTAAGTTGATAGAAGAAAGTCGCAAAACATGGATTAAGCCTAGTAGCTAATGCAAGGAATGACTTGAAATAACTGTGCAGAGATGAAATGAACTAGGAATTAGCATCTGTTGTAGTTTTTATTTTGAAATATACCCTTGCTATGATTCAGTCCACTGTATATATACTTTATTCATTGCTAGCTTTGTGATAGAGGCATGTCCCATTGATCTACTCCTCTAGTAAATAACACTAATTATTATCCACATTAAAAGCACGAGTTCATCGCTTTGTTCTCAACTTATTGTTGTTGTGATTATCATATTGAAGCATGTTTTGTATTAGTTTATTGTTGTTTTTTTTCAGTCATTGAGAAGCATATTGAAGCATGTTTTGTATTAGTTTATTTCTATTTCTTTTCAGTCATTGAGAAGCATGTTTTGTATTAGTGTATTGCTGTTTCTTTTTAGTCATCGAGAAGCATAATGAAGCATGTTTTGTATTAGTTTATTGTTGTTTCTTTTCAGTCATCAAGAAGCATATTGAAGCATGTTTTGTATGAGTTCATTATTGTTTCTTTCTAGTCATTGAGAAGCATATACTGTTGTTTGTGATATGTTACTATTATAGTTGATTTACACCAGGTTGTTGTCTATTGAGGTAGTCTTAATACAGTGACAACTAACCCTATCTTGCAAGTTTGTCTGGTTAAGCGCAGTGGATTAGAGCAGAATGGGAATCTCTGGTCTATTGACGGTGATGACAAAACCTCTGAGCTGGACATAGATATCTCAGTAGTGAAAGAGTTTCCGGATGTGTTTCCTGAAGAGTTGCCAGGGTTACCACCGGTTCGAGAGGTTGAGTTCCGCATCGACCTAGTTTCGGGCGCTACTCCAGTTTCTATTCCTGCATACAAAATGGCTCCGGCAGAGTTAAATGAATTGAGGAAGCAGTTGAAAGAACTACAACGAAATGGATTTATTCGAAAAAGTGTGTCCCCTTGGGGTGCTCCCGTTCTATTTGCTAAGAAGGCCAATGGAACGTTGAGACTTTGCATAGATTATCGAAGATTAAATCGGGTTACCATGAAGAACAAATATCCTTTGCCTAGAATTGACGATTCGTTCGATCAACTTGGCGGTTCACGGTATTTCTCAAAGATCGACTTGAGGTCTGGATACCATCAGATGAGAATTCGTGAAGAAGACATCCCGAAAACAGCTTTTCGAACAAGGTATGGATATTTTGAGTTTCTAGTCCTACCTTTCGGCTTGACCAATGCTCCAGCAGCATTTATGGACCTAATGAATTGAGTCTTCAGGCCGTATCTAGATCAGTTTGTTGTGGTTTTTATTGATGACATTTTGGTGTATTCAAAGTCTCGGAGTGAGCATAAATAGCATCTTAGAGTCGTGTTACAGACTCTTAGAGATCACCAGTTGTACGCTAAGAGGCGCAAGTGTGACTTCTGGATGTCAGAGGTCAAATTTTTGGGACATGTAGTTTCATGTGAAGGAATTTCGGTTGATCCTGCAAAGATTGAGGCAATGGTGAAGTGGCAGCCTCCGAAGAATGTAACTGAGATACGCAGTTTCCTTGGACTTGCGGGTTACTATCAGCGATTTGTGGAGGGGTTTTCTTCATTAGCAGCACCATTGACTCAGTTGACTAGAAAAGGGGTGCAATTTGAGTGGAGTGCTAAGTGTCAGAATGCCTTTGAATAATTAAAAAGTAGATTGACAAATGTACCGATTCTGACCGTGCCTGACAACAGACACCCTTATGTTGTGTACACCGATGCCTCAGGGGTTGGTCTTAGATGCGTTCTCATGCAACAAGAAAAGGTGGTTGCCTATGCATCGCGACAGTTGAAACCCCATGAGCAAAATTATCCAACTCATGACTTGGAGTTGGCAGCTATAATTTTCGCTCTGAAGATTTGGAGGAGCTACTTGTACGGTGTGAATTTCCAAGTGTATTCTGATCATAAAAGCCTGAAGTATCTCTTCACTCAGCGAGACTTGAACTTGAGACAGCGCAAATGGATGGAGTATTTGGAAGACTATGATTTTAGTTTGGAATATCACCCCGGCAAAGCTAATAGGTTGGCAGACGCCTTGAGCCGATATCCTCAAGGATCCATGTCTTGTCTTGTCCTCGAGGAGTGGAAGCAATCTGTGGTCATTGGAGATTTTGACTTTCAGTACTGTGAGTCAGAGGGTACTGCTTGTGTGTACAATGTCGTAGCCACTCCAACGTTGCTTCAGACGACTAAGCAATTGTAACGACAAGATGGTGAACTCAGGGGTATAATTGAGCAACTGAATAACGGTGAGCAACTTGATGGATGGCAAGTTAACGCTGAGGGGACTATTCTTTACCAAGGCAGGATAGTAGTTCCTGATATTTATGATTTAAGGCAGTCTATTCTTACGGAAGCTCACAAGTCTAGATTCGCTATCCACCCTGGGAGTACAAAGATGTATCATGATTTGAAGCGACAATATTGGTGGAGATGTATGAAGCGTGAGGCTGCAGATTTTGTGGCTAGATGCCTAACTTGTCAACGAGTGAAGGCTGAGCATCAGAGGCCAGCAGGACTATTACAGCCTTTGCCTATTCCAAAGTGGAAATGGGACGGAGTTGCAATGGATTTTTTCACTGGTTTACCTAGAACTCCAGAAAGACACGACGCAGTGTGGGTCATTGTAGATCGTTTGACTAAGTCTGCCCACTTCATTCCTATTCGAATGGATTATCCACTGTCGAAGTTGAGCAAGCTATATATAGACAACATCGTCCGCCTTCACGGTGTTCCCATGAGTATCGTTTCTGATCGTGATCCTAGATTCACATCTAGGCTTTGGAGGTCTCTGCAAAAGAGATTGGGTTCAGGACTGGATCTTAGCACAGCACACCACCCGCAGACTGATGGACAGTCAGAGAGGACTATTCAGATCTTGGAAGATATGTTGTGAGCTTGTATCTTGGATTTTGGTGATAGCTGGAGCAATCACCTGTCGTTGGTCGAATTTGTTTACAACAATAGTTACCAAACTAGTATTGGTGTGTCTCCGTACGAGGCATTGTATGGAAGACCTTGTCGTTCTCCATTGTGTTGGCCCGAGGTAGAGGAGAAGAGCATCCCAGTTGGGCAGAAAAGAGTCTTTCTCGAGCCAGAAATAATTCGAGAGACGACTGATAGGATTCGGGAAATTCGAGAAAGGCTTAAGACTGTGCAAAGTAGACAAAAGAGCTATGCAGATTTAAAGAGGCGTGAAGTTGAGTTTGACGAGGGAGATCTTGTTTTTTTGAAAGTTCGACCAAGACGAGGTATTAGTCGGTTCGGGGTGAAAGGGAAATTAGCCCCAAGATATGTTGGTCCGTTTCAGATCATTGAGAGGATTGGGAGTGTAGCATATAGGCTTGACCTACCTCCCCAGCTCGGCTACATCCACAACGTTTTCCACGTGTCTCAGTTGAGAAAGTATACACCAGATCTATCCCACGTCATTCCTTGGACTGACGTTCCCATCCAGGAAGATGTATCATATGAAGAGGAGCCAGAGCGAATCTTAGATAGAGATGTTAGGATTCTTCGTCGTCGAGAGATCCCTTTTGTACGCGTGTTATGGAGAAATCATACAGAGCGAGAAGCTACGTGGGAGATTGAAGCTGACATGATGAGGAACTATCCTTATCTTTTCTGATGTACGAGGGGTTTGATTTTAAATTTTGAGACGAAATTTCTTTTAAGGAGGTTAAGATGTGAAACCCGAGAATTTTCAAGGAAATAGATTTTTCGGATTTGAAATTTGGTCACAACGTTGGAAAATTTACTTGATTTGGAAGGTCAATTTAAGAAACGAAATTTAAGAGCTAGATCGGGATTAAAGATGAGATTTTGGAGATAAGTTATATAGATATAAGATGTATATTTATGTATATACATTAAATGGGCTAGGAGAAAAAGGATAGGAAAGGTTGAGGTTTTAAATAAAAAGTGAAAAAATAAAAATAAAAAAAGAAAGAGAGATATATTAAAATGAAGGGTAGGATTTAACCCCCCGCCCCCCTCACATCTTCGAGCTGCAGAAAACGAAAGGGGGAGGGGAGAGTAACCTAGGGTTGCCGGCGGACGAATTCGCGGGAGAGGGAGCTACGCGGACGGCTCGAACTCGGCGACGACGTCCGAGTGTGCGACGAAGACTGGCGAGCGTCGTGCAGGGGTGGCCTGCGACGGGTTCTGTCTGAGCGAGAGCGGGTGTCGGCGACGGAGTCTGAACGGACGATTCTGACCGTGGAGGAACTGTGAAGCCGACCGTTGGGGTTCGCCAGAGAGATTTCTTCTTCCATTTTGTGATTTCGGTGAGTGAATGTTAGTTTAGGTCAGATTCCAGTTTTATTTACAGCTTTGTTTCAACCTCCCACCCCTGTTTTTGGACAGTTTTGGCGTAGGAGATTGAGTTGTGGAGGGAAGAAACAACCGGTTTCCCAATCTTCGATTTTGGTGAGTAGTGCAGCAACTAAAGACTTGTTCTGATTCTGTTTTGTGGGAGATTTGGTTTCAATATTATGGTTGCTATATTGTTAGGTTGTTTTAAGTGGACAATGGCCATAGCATGCACTATTCTTGTTCTGTTTCAATCCAGTGGTGAAATTGTGATGCATTGGGTGTTGTCTTCGTTGATTGAGGAGCGTAGGTTGTTTACTGTCTTAATAATGGGGCTTCGATTTTGGTCTCTGTATTGGATGGGAAGATGTTGACAATGTACTCTATTTTGTTTTCAAAATGGTGTTAGTCCGATTGGCTCTCAATGATATTATGTTGTGGAAGGAAAGGTGATGATAATTTTCTCCCCATTTTTTTTGCCACGGTTGTAAGTGATGGGTATTGGGTTAAATGTTAAGGCATTGATGTTGACTCTTTTCATTGTGCTACCTGTCATGGAGTTGGAATATGTCATTTTGATGTTAGTTGTAAGATCATAATATTCCGTTTTTGGACAGAAGAAAACCTAGAGGATATGTATGGTTGCTATGGTTTTTTTATATATAGTATGTTGATAGTTGTGAGGAGGACACATGTTCTATGAACTTAGTTTTAAGTTGCATCTGTTGGTTATGCTCTGTTCAACGTTGGTTCATTGAATAAAAAGGGGAAAGGTTGGGTTAAAGTTAAACTTGGAGTTTAAGGGATTATGTTAGATAAAGCCTGGAAATTTTGTTGAGGTTATTAGATATGTCGCTTACACATTGGTTGGACTCTTACCCCGATATGGGATCCTTCCACTCATTGTTTTTGGCATGTTGATTTCAATTATTGTGTTTGACATATTTTTAGGCTCTGACGAGTTTGAGGACTTCGAATTGATACCTGAGGTTACTGCTCCTTCGAACAAGAGGAGAGATCGCCGACGAGGTAGGGGTTTTATACTTAGTTGTTTTGCACTGCATTGCATCGTTTTCAAAACCGTATTTTGTGGGATACCACATATGAAAAATCTGACGGGGACTATTCGACAGCACGTCAGCCTTTTATATTATTTATGTACGAATGTTTTACACGTTTACTTTCGTGCATCTGATTTCATGGTTTGATATACTGGATACTGTTACGGGATTGATGGATCCTTTTGGCACTTTGGACTGTCCGGGCGTCAAAGTATTGAGAGGCCATCCCCTGTACATCTCCTACTGCGTGGAGATGGTTTGTTTGCGTGCTGTGTGAAATTCCAAAAACCTGATCAGGGTTATCACAGGTGTGTCATTGACGGAATTTGCTCATGACACCCTGGAATCACGGGCGTGTCGTTGACGGAATTTGCTCATGACACCCCGGAAGACGGGCCGGGTCTACGGACTGCCGTCATTTCTCTTCCTCCAGCCTCATGAGGTGTTGCCCAGAAACGGTCGCCACCTTTCTGTCCGTTTGTTCGGGGGATTCCATGAGTGTTCCTCCTTTTTCACGGATTACGATATCCGGTATAAAACACGACGGTGATATTTTAACATATAGCTGTTTATGTATACAACCATGTTTTCTAAATATCTCGTCGGGGGCTGTGGGCTCGGATTTTCTAAAAGAGAAAATGATTTTCAAATGTTTTGGGAAAACATGCATATTTCTCGAAATTCATAGTTTTCAAGGAAAATAGTAAAACAAGTTTTACATGCGTATTACCTTTAGTATAAGTTCCATACTGAGCTAGTCACTCACCCCACGACTCCCACCACTCTAGGCAAAGAGAAGATTAATTAAACTCGAGCAGGAATCAGACTGGAGATCTTGTTTTATTTGTTCTTCTTCGTTGACTAGTTAATCTCTTATTTATCGGTAAGCGTAACGAGGGATGACTTTAACTTTTGATTTAGATGACTGTAAAAATATCTAACTTGGTTGGATTTTTTGGATTGTATGCACAGTATTTATTTGGATTCTTAAGATTATTAATTTTGTATTATTAATTATTCTCGCAATCACTAAATGGACTGTGGCTCATCACAAGTGGGTCGCGGCTGGGTATTTATACAAGTCTTCCGTCATAATTTAACAAGCCTTGGGTTGGGCGACCGGGTCTTCTACGAAGACCGGGTCGTTTGGCCCGATGTTTCTGTTCGGCCCCCTTCCGGGTTGTGATAATTAGTAAGAGAGATATGTGATGAGTGAGATTCGATACTTGTTACATACGGTGACCTTGTTGAGGACTCTATAATTGATAAAAAGCCACAAGTTATCATTCATCTTCTTTTAAAACAATACATGTGCTCAAAATGGTGCTTTTGCCAGTCTAATGAATCTTGCCTCAAGTAGTTCATCAACTTTTTTTTCTCAATTCTAAGAGATCTAGTCGGACCATTCTATAACATGCCTTTACGGGGGGTTTAGTTCTCATGATTAATTTAATTTGATGAACGATGTCTCAGCGTTGGGGTAGTAATTTGGCAAGCATTCCAACATAGTATCCTTTTACTCTTCATGTACTTCTATAATTTATGTTGCCAATACTTCTTCTTTTCCTTTATCCATGACTGAAGGGGCGATGGTATAGGTTAGATCTTGATTTTTCAGTCCGTTCTTGAATTGCATCACATATATTATCTTTATGTCGCTAGTGTTTGGTTGTGTAATGATTGTGGGGACCATTATCGAATTGTTTCCTATAATCACCAAGCATTGGGTTGATGGGAAGGGGATGACTTTGTGTTCCATCAGGAATTTTATCTCTAATATAGTATCAAAGTCATCCATATATTCTACGACAAAATAAATTGACCCCGTCCACAGAGTTTTAGTTGAGCTCTTCCTACAACCCCAATTACTAGCATTGCTTTTGCATTGACTGTTTTCATTTTGCCAATATTCTTTTTAAGCTTAACACCTAGGCAGCGAAATTACCTTTTTGTTATGAAATTGTGAGTGACTCCCATGTCAATCATAGTGCTTTTGAAAATTTTATTATTGACAAGGGTCTCTAGATACATGAGGCCTTTATCAAGGGTCTTTTTAAACTCTACCTATAAGAAAATCATTGGCCCTACTTGAACAACTTATATGGGCTCTTCTTTGACAACTCCCTCAGTTGGGTTGTTGTTATGAATCAAAAATTGTAGAGCTGTTAATGCTAACCTTTATGAGTATTCAACAACTCGATGAGGTCTCTTACATAATAAACATGATATAAGTCTATTCATTTGTCGCTAATTACTAGTTCATTTTTTTGTTTTTTGGCCATCCCTTGAGACATATGTCTTCCTTAAGTGCTTCTATTGGGTCTTTAGGATTTTGTATTGTTTGAATTGTTAGAAAAGTTTCTTCTTGTAATGCCCCATTTTACTATTTTTTTCAAAAATGATTTATAAAACATCTTTAGCTTACTTTGAAAACCCTTAGCATAGCATAAGTCTTTTCCTTGTAAATAAAAATAAAATCATTTATTCCATTTTGAAGAGAAAACATGATAGATTTCTTCATTTCTCTTATATGAATACTAAAACACATCATAAAACACTTTCTAATAGAGCAGTTATTTGAAACACATTTACATAACATCATTGTAAACCATATTTTACAAAAGATTATATTAAAATTGTCATAAACCATACATAAATTTGTTTGAAAAATTTATATATAGGAGTATTGAAATGACCTGTAACTTTTCTCCTTTCAAAAAAGTGTAAAATTTAAAACTTTAAAAAACATCTTTCTTTTATAAAACAGTGGAAGATTTTAAAAACAATATCTGAAATCATTTTCTTAATACATTTTATAAAACACAGCTGAAGAGTATATAATACAACCTTTTACAATTCGAACGCTTTACAAAACCATTTTCTCTCTCTTCAAAACCTTTAGCCTAGCCAGCTACAAAATTCGCGCATGCAAATTCTTCATCAACTGCTCCTCAACTTGTTCTCCTATGTTCCTATATCACAAGTCCTAATCTAATGAGCCTAATGCTCAGTAAGTGTAAAATAAACTACAACGATGCACATGCTATGCTAATTTTAAAACTTATATGCAGTTTCTGTTTTCGTTTCACATTTTCCTTTATCGTTTTCTTTTTCTTTTTCTTGCTTATGGAACTATGATGAATTGTGGTGAGCTAAACATGAGCCTCACAGTGAACTATTAACCATGATGATGAACATGTGCCACCATGGTGAGCTTCATCTTGATGATGAGCGTGTGCCACCATGATGAACTTTTACCTCTTTCTTTAGCCATTCGAGAATGAGTAGGTGACCTTCAACTCGACTCTAACCCCATTTATTTTCTTTACCCATTTCTTTTTACACTTATCTATCTCATATTAACTGTTTTGTTTCCATTTCTATGGTAAAATGGATATTTCTACAGCCCAAATGATGGTCGTACGTTTCGGGTGATTAGCCCTCCACGAACACCATACACTTAGTATGTGTGAGCATCCATTAAATTATCTCCAAATCCATGCATGTAAAACCATCTTTCCTATCATTTTGAAAACCATGATGCATGATGCACATGAATGTATATAGTCTAGCATAATAAAATCTCTAAACATGCTCATCTATTAAACACATCATTAAAAGAACCTAATTCTAATAAACACCCAGCAAACAACAATATAATTTACGAACATGCTCAATATCTGGCTATCCTAATCAAACAGTAAACAACTTAATATCATATAAAATGGTAAACAGTCGACGTACAATTCTCAAATCTTGCGATGTAGGGTCTGAGAACCAAAGCATAGACAATATCACTTACCTAATGTCCATAGCGCATTTTAGTACCTAAGTGCTTCCATCTCCAATACCTTCAAATTAATAACATTTAATTATCACAATTATCCACTAGCAACCATTCATAGAGTTACAACTTATACCTATAGGAATAATAATTCACTTGTCTACATAATTTCACCATTCTACGCTTAATGCAATTTCACAACCTAAAATCAAACTTAATCACCTAACGGCTTCTCAACTCCATATTTCAACTGAATTCTATTCATAGAATCAAGAAACATCAAACCATGGAGAGTTTTATTGAACCAACTAAACACTTTTCTAACAGGCCAAACAAAACCCAACAACATATCACTTTTAACATTGGCAGAAACTTAACGTAAGGATGTAAACACAACCTACAGAACACCATCTCTATAGTAGTTATCATCCAAGAACAGAATTACACAACACTAGTCCATTCCACAAAATAGAAATCTCACAGCATCCATCAACAGAAAATGCATTAGACAGAAACCATAAACAACACTTAAATCCAACAAAGAAGCAAAAACTTCTGATTATTTTTCAACAAAACCCATCATAGAGAACATAACCAATTACACAGAGTTAAGCATAGAAGGCATTATCCAACCAATAGAACCTAATAAACCAAAATCAACAAGCAGATAAATAACCCAACAGAGTAGTAGTAATATAGCCTTAACCACTTCATCTACTTTTACATATTCTTGCTTAAAATCCATAAAGCTGTAAAGGAAATTCAGTTACCCTAAGAATGCCCGAGCATAGCTTCTTCTTCCTTTTTAATTTCTCCACTTCAACTTTTGCCTTTGGCCCTTTTTCTTCACAACCTTAACAAACTCCGCTAAAACCTTAATATTAGATATAGATGCAATAAGTACATTCAAAAACATAATTCAAACACTAACTCAAGAATTTATAGGAAGATATTCAAAAGAATATGAAAAAACAAATACAAATGCCTTTATTAATAATGCTTTTTTGCAACTAACAAATTTACAACTTTGTGATCTATGTTACTTAGAAAATTTTATTTTTGAATTTAAAACTAAATATTACAATCTTGATGACAAACATAAAGAGTTAACAAATGAATTATTCTATTAAAAAATTACCATCTGAAATTCATTTATTTGTTGAAGAAAATTATCGCAAAGGACTAAAACAAAATGCCATACCAAATTCACTAGGTGCCCGAATCACACTTCTAAGAGCATGAATGCAAGAATCCGTACTACAGAAATTGCGAAACGACAAGCAAAAATTAATTTATGCTGTGATAAAAGAACAAATAAAATAGGAAAATATAGATGTTTGGAAAAAAAGATTTAAAAAACATAAACAATGGCAAAAAATTCGTTATAATAAATACCAAAACTATATGTGGAAAAACCCTCGCAAGTATTTAAGAAATAGAGAACAATTCAAAAAGAAAGTAAACACTCGACCTAATAAATTCTGTCACACTAATAAAAAAAATGTACTTTTTGGCTTTGCCATGAGGACGAACATTATACCAATACATGTCCACAAAGATTTAATAATAATACTAAAACACAAACTTTGAAATTGGCTTATGAAATCAGTTATGACCCTATTGAAGACTCAGGTATTAGTTCAGATATTGACATTTATGCCTATGAATCAGGCATCTCCACCACTAGTTCTGAGTAAACGATTAACCTTACGAAATCCTAATGCTACTTTTATTAAAACAACCATTCATAACAAAACATATTTTACATATATAGACACAAGTTCCACCCTATGTTTTGCCAAATGCAACGTTTTAACTTCTTGGACCAAATTAGATAAACCTCTTAAAATCATAGTCGCAGAAAAATCTATTAATCAAATATGGTACATAGGTCATTATATCCCTATAATTATTCAAAGTTATTCTTTTATCACCAAAACTTTATATCTTCACGACTCTGGTGTCGATATCATTCTTGGTAATAATTTTTTTAAATTATATCAACCTTTTATTCAACAACTTCGTACTATTTCTTTTCATTTTCTAGGGGGTAAGGGACACCCTTCAAAAAAAGTAACAACCAAAATTATTACTCAAACAGAAATAGTCAAACTTATAGCTCCTGATGCTTTAAACACTATTCAATTTTTATATACCACTCAACAAATTTTTGAAAACACGTTACAAACAATTTGTAGTGAAAATCCTTTAGATCAATTAAAAAATACTGATAAAGAAGAAATTATAATTAAACTTAGAAACCCACTTGATGAAATTAATGTGCCTCAAAGACGAATAATTTAAAACAGAATGTAAACATCTATTAGATTTAGGAATGATATGGGAAAGTTTATGTCCATACAATGCACCAGCATTCATGTATAAATTAAAAATGAGATAAAACGAGGAAAAAGACGAATGGTAATAAATTATAAAAAAAAATGAATGATGCCACAGTAGGAGATAATTATAAATTACCATGAAAAGATTACATATTAGAAAAACTAAAAGGAAATACTTGTTTTAGCACTTTAGACGCCAAATCAGAATATTTGCAATTACGTTTAGCAGAAAATACTAAACCCTTAACAACTTTTAGTTGTCTACCACATAAACAGTACGAATGAAACATATTACCTTTCGGATTAAATCAAGCAATCTCGTTATATCAAAGATTTATGGATCCCAATTTAGAAGAATTAGAAGATATTTGCTTAGCCTATATTGATGACATTATTATTTTTACTTCATGAAGTAAAGAAAATCATATTAACGCAACTTTAAAAGTCCTAAGTCGATGTAAAGAAAAAGGATTAATTATTTCTTAGAAAAAATCAAAATTATTACAAACTGAAGTAGAATATCTAGGTTTAAAAATAAATCATAATGGAGAAATACAATTAACATCAAATATACAAGAAAACTTACATAAATTCCCAGATAAATTACAAGACTGAAAACAAATACAAAGATTTTTAGGATGTCTAAACTATATCTCTGAATAAGGTTTCTTGAAAGAACTAGCTAAAGAAAGAAGATCATTCTAGAAAAAGTTATCAGAAAAAGTACAATGAACATGGACGAATCAAGACACTGATCTAGTTAAATATATCAAACAGAAATGTTAGATTTTACCAATACTATACAATCCTAATATAAAAGATATCCTTATCATAGAAATAGATGCATCACAAGAAACTTGGGCTGGATGCATGTTAGCTTTAATAAATGGAAAAGATATTAATCTTGATTAGACTGGAAATATTAATATAAAAGACACAAACATTGACACATAACCTATAATTAAAACAGACAAATATCTTGCAAAATTATGCAAATATATTTCAGGCTTATTTACTAAAACAGAACAAAATTATTCTATTCAAGAATTAAAAACATATGCATGCCTTAAAATCCTAAAAAAATGGAAAATTGAATTATTAGGAACCGAACAGACTCCAAATACCTCACAAGTTTTTTGGAAATATAAACTACAAGAAGATTATAGAAAAGGAAGATTAATTAGATGGCAACTTCAACTACATCAGTATCAACCATATATTAAATATATCAAATCAAAAAATAATAGTTGCATATACACTTACACGAGAATGGAAGCAACTGTAAAGGTAGCTCGAACATGAATACAACTACAGGTAAATCTAAAATTAAAATCCATATTAAATGCATAAAGCAAAAAGCTTCAAGGCATTATTAGAGCTGCGGCTCAACAAATCTTACTAAATATTCTTATCACAGCATTTTTTATCAACAACACTTAGTGCTACATATATTATTCTTATCATATCATTTTTAATCAAAAGCACCTAGTGCGACAAACGTTATTATTATTCTCACCAGATCAGCCAACTATATCAAACTACTTAATCATGGACATACAAGTTCCCATTATGCACATGACATGGAGTAGACAATATCTTAGTGATGAAGATATATCACAACTACTTTCCAATCTTCACGATCTCATAGAATACTCGCAAGCACCAAGTAAGGAACAACAAAAACTATTCTGTGAATACCTCTGGATCAAAAGAAATTATGACGAGGCATATAAAAAAATTAGCCGAGGATATTATCTGGGATTAAAAGCTCAATGAAAAGTCAAGAAAATTAAGATTTCAGCTTTTGAATATTTGTATATTAAACATTTTATCCACAAAAATAAAGACCTATATCTCGACTATTTACTTTCATTGGCCAAAAAGAAGCAATCCATGGGCAAGTAAAGGAGTCATCATAAATGCTATCAGACTAATTATCAATGCAAGATTATCATATGAAGTAGGAGATAAATATAATGAATATCGAGCATCATGTAAAAGATTTTACTTAAAACAGAAGAGGCTAGCAGAAAAAAAAAAAAAAAAGAAAGAATCTATAGTCATTTGCGATTACAATCACCAGAATTCTACCAACTTTTTGACAAATAAACTATTCTACAACAAAGACAATGTGTAAAGAGAGCACTCTGATAAAAGGAAAGCCAACGTGGAAGACTTATAAACTTAAGTGTTTGGGGATCAACAATTGCTTTCTGGTAGGAGGATACAGAAATGGATTCACTCCCTTCACAGCAGAGCCAGTCGTTAGCCATCCATCTTGAACACTTGCTCGCTGCCCTATTTTCAGCAACCATCAGCCTCTACCAATTTTTTTCACTCATCTCCTCCATCCGTTTCAATTGCAGAAGCAACGAATGATAGAGTGCAATCCATAGAAACTCATATCAGTCAAAAATAGAGAGAGAGAGAGAGAGAGAGAGAGAGAGAGAGAGAGAGAGAGAGAAGGAATATAATAGAATCAACCCAACATTCAGAACAACACAAAAAAGAGCATTCAGGACCTACCTCGCTTGCTTCTGAAGAAGCCTTGCTCCAGACGAACCCGAGGCACTTTGACAATCCATCACACGAAAGCAATCCACACTTTCATTCTTGCGGCCTCAACTTCTCGAGCCCCAACTGATATGATCCGGCAACATATGAAGGGATTGGATTCAAGAGACAACATTGAAGGACTCATGACGAGAGGGAGGACGAAGGCAATGTTCATGCATTTACAAACTTTAATCAAAGAAATGGATGTGAAAGACATTATTAATGAAGAACAAAAGTCTATGAATGTCCTAACTATTAAGGGAGAGTCCATGGAGGTCCAATAAGGCATGGGAAGCAAGCCTATATTGTTAAATTTGAAGAATGGCCCAACCAGCCCATGGAGAAGCCCAGTAGCGGCTATAGTACGAGTGTCGGTAGAGTCTAAGTGTGCGCTCCACCCATGCCGCAATACGTACAATGCGCGCACCAACCCTACAGTGCGCGCACCGACCAAGCCGCAATATGTGTAGTGCATGCACAGACCCTACAATGCGTGCACCAACCAAGCAACTGTTGGTTTTTAGGTTCCCTCGCACGGAGAAATTATCGATGTTCATAACAACTGTAACGTGCATAACCTATGTATCATGAAAAACAATTTTGACATGAACATAAAAACAGAACATTGTTATAATATATTAATAATAATATGCTTTTAAATCTAATCTTAAAGATAAAGAATGTTACCTTTATAGCTTACTTCACACGGGTACAAGATCAACCTTCGATCTTCTCTGTCAATCCTCCTCACCTCGAATAAGCACATCTGGGCGTGATGAACGAAACAAGATCACACTCAATTTATGATAGATCGTATTCTCAACACATGAGACGATCTATTTGGATTTAGAAAACACTTTTCTAAAGCCAACACGGAATACAAAAAGTTTTCTCTCAAAATGGATTTCTTTCTCAAAGACTTCAAAAACTCAAAACCCCTTTTTGCTAATGAAATTTGACCTCTATTTATAGTGGTATTTCTCCATAATGATCATTATGACATTTAGAGAAAAAACCACTACAAATTTCATTACATTTATAAAAATGTTATGAATATAAAAAGTCTTGTCACCATAACTCAACACTTAGCACATTTAAGTTATAACATATTTATAACAAAAATGTTATGGAAAACAAAAGGTCATTAAATCAAATTTGACATTGATTCAAATTTGACAAAATCCATTTTAAAAAACTATTTTTAAAAGTTACTTTATATTTGTTACTTTATTGAATAATCAATAATTCAATTGTTTCATTTAATGAAACATAACAAATATATTAACTTTGATAACTTTTGTCATTTTGTCTTAATTAATTGAATAATCAATAATTCAATTATTTCATCTAATGAAAAAATAATAATAATAAACTTATTATTGAGTGTATTAAATAATTAATTCATAATTAATTATTTAATCTTATTTGTTCATTTTTCTATTGTTCGAATAATAATAGAAGGTGACGAAGTGACCGATGGACCTATAGTTTTAAGCTCCAATAATATTTCGTTAATTAATATAAACTCTAAAGTAATTCCACTAAATACTTAGAGTTGCACTCTCAAAACTATAGAGTATTTTTACTTAAAGTAATGTCCATTGATATAGTCATTACATATATATTAACCCTCTATTTAGATTTGCAATAGAGCTAGGTTTATAATCCGTTAACCTCTCATATTACTTCTTTATCCTTGACTACCATTAATTCTTAATTGAATAATTAATTCATAACGATTATGAATTGCGCGCTAATTATTCAATCCTTGAACTAACAAACAAGGGAATCTATAGGAATGGATTTCATTGTATCGATATTAACATTCTCAGCTATTCATTTTAATTTACTCCCAATATACAAGGTATACGAATCGTAACTTGTACAAAACTTTACCGAGTAAATCAAAGAATAAATTAAAATAAAATAGGAGTTTATTAAATACAAGAAATTAAGATCATACACATATGACCATCATTATGATAAAATTAATTGTTCTATATTTAACGGAAATTATTAGAACAATATAATTTTATCTGGTCCAGTCCTATATAATCATATTATATAAAACATATTTATCTTATGTCACTACATATATAGTCGGGATATGACTATACATTCTTAATGAGATAAACGATGTTTATGACTATGAACTATTTGAAGATTTCATACTTCAAATATAAGTCATGGACATATTTTGGTTATTACTCTTTATATTTTATCCCACATATATACAATATATATGTTAATATAAAGTTAGTATAAATAACCAAGGAATTTTCTATGAATTTTATAAAACATAATATCAATCAATATAAATTTATTCATATATTACAAAAGTGTTCTATTACTTTTGCTTGTTAGGCATATTACTCCCAACAGTGACAATATGTACAGTGCGTGCACCGACCCTAAAATGCACGTATCGACAAAGCTGCAATACGTATAGTGCGCACACCAACCACACAGCAATATGTACAGTGTGCGCACCGACCCTATAATGTGCGCACAGACCGACCTTATAGTGTGCGCACCGACCCTACCGTGCGCGCACCGACCATACAGTGTGCACACCAATCGCACTATAATATGTACAGTGTGCACGCCGACCATAAAGTGCGTGCACCGCCGACCAGCTTTTGACTCTCGAATGCCACTTCGGAATTTTTTCACCTATCTTTGAATTTTATCAATTCTTTTGTATATTTAATGTAATTTGAACATGTATGCACGTTCCCTTGAGTTGCTTATAAATAGATGGACAAGTCTTCAATGTAAATTATAACTTACAACTTGAAATTTGAGAGCATTTTGCAATCTCTTCTTGAGTTCTCTTTGGAGGGCTTGATCTTCTTCAATTGTTGCTTATGAAGATCAGACTTGATAGCTTTAGTCAACCAACAAGTTTGGTTCAAGTCAAGCTCCTTTCTTTGATAGTCTCGATTTTTATCTCTTTATAGATAACGGGTCAAACTTCTAATATTTTGAATCATCAAGGCGTCTTGGGAAAATTTTTCATTGTTGTCGGGTCTCAGATCTTTCATATCCGTGGTTCGCATCATTTGGTATCAAAGTTAGTTTGCCTACGGTTCAAAATTTTTATCTATACTATTGTTTCTTTTATCGATCTTTTCTTTATCCAAATTCAAAAAAAATGTTTGTTTTGTATTCTTTGAACTCCTCTAGTTTCGTGATTTCGTTCAAAATAAAAATATCGTCTTCATTTTTTGTCTTCTTTGAAATTCTCAAGTAAATTGAAATTTTTGTCTTCTTTGAAATTCTTAAGTATATTTTAATTTTTGTATTCTTTGAAATTCTCAAGTATATTGAACTCCTCAATTTCATTCCGTTCAAAAAAAAAGTATATTGAAATTTCTCTAGTTTCAGAATTTCTTTGAAATTTGTTATCATTTGATATTATCATCAGATTTCTTTGTCTTCCAATTTTAAAATTTTTCCAAAAGAAAATTCGATTCTTGTGAAGTACCTTATTTGTTTCAAGATTTCACCTTTCGGTTGGAAAGGTTGGATTCAAAGTTTGAAAGGTTTGAAATTTTCTTGCAACATTTGTTTAAATTTTGATTGAGTTCCTTTCTTAAAGAACTTAAAGAAGAGATTGAGTGGTAAAAGGCAAGAGAACAAGTCTATATTGTAAAAGCCAAAATTACCAGAGTAAACACGTGAGCAAAAAAAAAGCTCCATTTGTTTCTTTTACGCACCATTTACTTTCTCGCAATTTCTTTTCCGCACTTACTTTCTTGCATTTACTTTCACGCATTTACTTTACAATACTTTATTTTTCTTCTTTGTTTAATTTACTTTTCTTTAACTATTTTTGTTTGTATTAACATCATGAGTGAAAGTGGAGAAGAACAAAGCAACATTGATCTAAAGATGTTCATGAAAGCCATGCAAGATCAATATGCGATTCTTGTGAGATGAATGGAGCACATTGAAATACCATCTCCTACTCTGGCTCGTGAAAGAAGGAATAACTATGAAAATGAGTTTGAAATCCAAGAAAGACCTTTTCAAAGGGAAAGGTATGATAGAATGGATTGAGAGGATAGAGATCTAAGCCACATCAAGGTAAAGATTCCTTCCTTCCAATGGAAGAGTGATCCTGAAGCTTACTTGGAGTGGGAACGGAAAGTGGAGATCATTTTGACTATCACAATTATTCGGAGGAAAAGAAGATCAAGTTGGTTTCAATGGAATTCACCGACTATGCTAGCATTTGGTGGGACCAATTAGTAAAGAATCGAAGGCGTAATAATGAACCTCCAATTTGCACATGGGAGAATGTTAAGGCTATCATGAGAAAACGGTACGCCCCAAATCACTATCATAGAGATTTGTGTAGAAAACTTCAAACCTTAACGTAGGGGTTTCGAAGTGTGGAAGAATATTACAAAGAAATGGAGGTCACCATGATAAGAGCCAACATTAATGAAGATGCGGAAGCCACAATGGCAAGATTTATGGGGAGGACTCAATAGAGAGATTGTTGACATTGTCAACTTACAACACTATGTCAATATGGAAGAATTGCTCCACAAGGTGATCAAACTAGAGAGACAATTAAGAGCCAAAAGGAGTTCGAAGCTAGGAATGACCTCAAATAACTCTTAGAGACCAAACTGGAGGGGTGATAAACCAATTCCCAAGGAGGCTTCCAAAGTTAAAGCTTTGGCTGAAAGCTCTACTTCATCAAAGGGAAAGGGTGAAACTTCTACACCAACCCGGACAAGAGATATCAAGTGCTTCCGATGCCAAGGGCTTGGGTATTATGCTTCAAATTGTCCAAAGAAAATAGCGATGATTTTGCTAGATAAAGGAGATGTGGAAAGCGTAAGTTCAAGTGATGATGAAATGTCACCGCTAGAAGATGATGATGTAGATGTGGAGGCTCCAGTCAAAGGCGAGCTATTAATCACAAGAAGGGCCTTACATGCACAAGTTTGTGAAGATAGTGAAAACGCCCAACACGAAAACATTTTCCATTCCAGATGCCATGTTGAAAAAAGTATGCAGTTTAATTATTAATAGTGGGAGTTGCACGAATGTAGTAAGCACATTGTTGGTTCAAAAGTTGAATTTAAATACTCAGAAACACCCAAAGTCGTACAAGCTCCAATGGCTAAGTGATTATGGTGAAATCAAGGTGACAAAGCAAGTAAGTATTGCATTATCGATTGGAAGATACAAGGATGACATTTTGTGAGATGTAGTTCCAATGCAGGCAACCCACATCTTGCTAGGAAAGCCATGGCAATATGATAGGAAGGTCAAAAATGATGGATTCAAGAATGAATGCTCTTTAGTTCAAAATGGGAGAGGAGTGGTCCTGACACCTTTGCCACCATGGGAGGCCAACATTGACAAAGAGAGAATAGCAAAGGAGTTCAAAAGTCACAACAAATTACATGAAGAAAAGGGAGCACCAAACATCGAAGTAGTTGAAAATTCCAGGGCAAGGGAGGAGAATAAAAAAGGCAAGAGTGAGAAAAAATATGAGGAGAGAAAAGCCAAAGTAAAAGAAAGGAAAAAGAGCAATGAAGGAGAAAAGAAATTTGAAGGAGAAAAAAAGAATGAGATGATTTTGTTGATGTACATGGATGTTTATTTGAACACTAACAAACTAATGAATTCTCTCACAATGGAAATTACTTCTCTTTTGCAAGAATATGAAGATGTGTTTCCGGAAGAATTACCGAAAGGAGTTCCCCCACTTCGAGGAATCGAACATCAAATTGACTTCATCGTGGGCTCAACTATTCCAAACCGACCAGCAAATCAAGCAAACCCAGATGAGACCAAAGAAATCCAACGACAAGTGGACGAGTTTGTGGAAAAAGGGGCTAGTGAAGGAAAGCCTTAGCCCATGTTTGGTACCAGTTATTCTAGTCCCCAAAAAAGATGGAACCTAGAGAATGTGCATTGATTGTCGGGCAGTCAACAAAATCACGGTAAAGTATCGACACCCAATTCCTCGACTTGATGACATGTTGGATGAATTGCATGGTGCATGTGTGTTTTCTAAAATTGATTTAAAGAATGGATACTACCAAATTCGTATGAAGGAAGGGGATGAATGGAAAACTGCTTTCAAAACAAAATATGACCTTTACGAATGGTTAGTTATGCCGTTTGGTTTATCCAATGCACCCAGTACGTTTATGCGATTAATGAACCATGTTTTGAGACAATTCATTGGAAAATTTATTGTTGTTTATTTTGATGATATACTAGTGTATAGTAAAACTTTCGAACAACATATGGAGCATTTGAAATCTATTTTTAATGTGTTACGTTTGAATCAACTGTATGCTAATCTAAAGAAGTGTACATTCTGCATGGAGTTGGTAGTTTTTCTTGGTTTTGTAGTAAGCTCAAATGGAGTAGCAGTGGACGAAGAGAAGATACGCGCAATCAAGGAGTGGCCTACCCCAAAGAATGCCAATGAGGTACATAGTTTCCATGGATTAGCAAGCTTTTATAGGAGATTCGTGTGAGATTTCAGTACCAATGTTGCGCCTATGAATGAGTTAGTTAAAAAGAATGTCGAATTTAAATGGACTGATATACATGAAAAAGCTTTTAATTTATTGAAAGAAAAGTTAACTAATGTTCCATTATTAGTTTTGCCAAATTTTGATAAAACTTTTGAAATCGAATGTGACGCATCGGGAAAGGGAATTGGAGGTGTTTTGATGTAGGAAATGAAGCCGATCGCATATTTCAACGAAAAGCTTAGTGGAGCAGCATTAAGGAACTGATGCATTGGTGAGAACTTTACAAACATGGCAACACTACTTGTGGCCCAAGGAGTTCATCATTCACTCGGATCATGAGAGTTTGAAGTACCTAAAGTCCCAAGAAAAATTGCACAAGCGACATGCCAAATGAATGAAGTTCATCGAGACCTTTCTGTATGTCATACACAATAAAAAAGGTAAGGACAACGTCGTAGCTAATGCGTTGTCAAGAAAGTATGTCCTTATCACTTCTCTACAATCATAATTATTGGGGTATGAATTCATTAAAAATTTGTATGAATCAGACTTGGATTTTTGTCATGCATGGAAGGATTGTGAGAAAGCTGCATGTGTTGATTTCTATAAACACGATGGGTATTTGTTTAAAAAGAATAAACTTTGTGTGCCCAAATGTTCAGTAGGTGAATTACTTGTTTGAGAAACGCATGGAGGACTAATGGGACATTTTGAGATTGACAAAACTTTGAACATTCTAAGTGAGCATTTTTTCTGGCCTAAAATGAAATATGATGTAATATCTATTTGTGACAAATGCATTGCATGTAGGAAGGCCAAATCAAAGATAAAGTCGTATGGGCTATATAGCCCTTTGACAATGCCCGACCATCCTTGGATAACCATGGATTTTGTGTTAGGGCTATTGCGGACCCAGGGAGGTAAGGATAGTATTTCTATGGTTGTTGACCATTTTGGCAAAATAGCTCATTTTATAGCTTGTTCTAAGACTAATGATGCTATGCATGTAGCAAATTTATTCTTTAAGGAAATAGTTCATTTGCAAGGAATTCCAAAAACTATTGTGAGTGACAGGGATGTCAAGTTTTTAAGCCATTTTTAGAGGACGTTGTGGAACAAGCTTGGAACAAAACTTCTATTTTCCACCGTAGCACACCGCCAAACGGATGGACAAACCAAAGTGGTCAATTGAACATTGTCGACATTGCTAAGGGCAATAATCTCTAAAAATTTAAAGCAGTGGGAAGAATGTTTGCCACACGTTGAGTTTGCATACAATCAAGTTGTCCATTCTACTACTTCGTTTTCACCTTTCGAAATAGTTTATGGATTTAACCCCCTTACTCCACTTGATATATTACCATTACCTAATAATAATTTTGTTGATCTTGATGGCAAGAGGAAAGCTGAGTTTGTAAAGGAATTACACGCACAAGTACGAGACAATATCCAAAGGAAAAACAAAAAATACACACACCATGCCAACAAAGGGCGACAAGAAGTGATATTTGAGCTCGACGATTGGGTTTGGGTTCACTTACGAAAGTAAAGATTTGTAAGCTAGTGGAAAAATAAGATACAACCATGAGGGGATGGACCATTCCAAGTCTTGGAGTGCATAAACAATAATGCATACAGGATCGATCTACCAGACAGGTATGGTACCATAAGCAATGCTTTTAATGTCTCTGACTTATCATTATATGATGCAAGAGATTCGAGAATGAATCTTTTTGAAGATGGAGGGAATGATATGATATAGCAACATATGAAGGGATTGGATTCAAGAGATAACATTGAAGGACCCAAGATGAGAGGGAGGACAAAGGCAATGTTCAAGCATTTATAAACTTTAATCAAAGAAATGGATGTGAAAGACATTATTAATGAAGAACAAAAGCCCATGAATGTCCTAACTATTAAGGGAGAGTCCATGGAGGTCCAAGAAGGCATGGGAAGCAAGCATATATTGTTAAATTTGAAGAATGGCCCAACCAGCCAACGGAGAAGCCCAGCAGGGGCTACAGTGAGCGTGCCGCCCATGCCGCAATACGTACAATGTGCACACTGACCCTACAGTGCGCACACCGACCAAGCCGCAATACGTACAGTGCACGCACCGACCCTACAGTGCGCGCACCGACCAAGCTACAATATGTATAGTGCGCACACCGACCATACAGTGCGCACACTGACCACGCCACAACATATATAGTGTGCACACAGACCGAGCCGCAGAACATACCGTGCGCACACCGACCCTATAGTGTGCGCACCGACTGAGCCACAAAATGTACAGTGCGCACACCAACCATACAGTGCGCGCACTAACCGCGCTGTAATATGTACAGTGCGTGCGCCGACCATACAGTGTGCGCACCGCCGACCAGCTTTTGACTCCCGAATGCACTTTGGCATTTTTTTTATCTATCTTTGAATTTTATCAATTCTTTTGTATATTTTATGTAATTTTAATATGTGTGCACATTCCCTTGGGTTGCCTATAAATAGATGGGCAAGTCTTCAATGTAAATAAGAACTTACAACTTGAAATTTGAGAGCATTTTGCAATCTCTTCTTGAGTTCTCTTTGGAGGGCTTGATTTTCTTCAATTTTTGCTTGAGAAGATCAGACCCCCCGCACCTCACGTCGTCGCTCGCTACCTGCCGACCAACACATTCACGTCGCGGGAGCCACACTGCAAAGCCCAACTCCCTCAAATCATTCACCTTCTCCCTCCCTAGTCACTATGCCTGTGCCATCTAACTCCCTTCATTTATTTAGAAACTAAATCAGTTCTAGGAGAACCTGTTCAAGGAGAACCGGTCACCCATGTTCTTTAAAACAACTAAACTTATTCTTCCTCCCCTTATTTAATTTCTTCTTTTCTCTCTCCATTTAATTAACCCTTTATTTTAATTATCCAATTAATTATTTCTTTTACTTAATCTAATTCAATATATTTTTATTTACTCCTTCATCTTCATTTTAATTCCTTTTAGTTAATTAATTGGAATATAATATATTAATTATGCATACTATATATTAATTGACCCACTTCAAATTCTCAACTTATTCCAACTATCAATTAACGATTGGGTATCCAATTTGAATTCTCTGATCTTGTTTCCTAATTTCCTAATTTAATTTTCCACAACTTATAATTTAATATCTTCTCATTCTAATTTTATCGAGGGCCAGAAGTTTCGGGTATTACAAGTACAGTATCCTAAGCCATAACCCACTGGTTTAGCTATACTTCATCAATTGCATTCTTGCCAACATCAATCCATAATTGCTAACCTTACAAGATTTAACTATGAACCTAATACTCATTAAGAGATATAAAATAATATGCTCGTGAGATGCAATTATATGAATTATGCAATTATTTCAATTTTTTAGTCTTTCTTTTCTTTCACTGTATAGTCTTGTCGGTGGAGGTAATTAAGTGTAGGGAAGAGTGACACCATTTGGTCCACTAGGATAGCCAACTCAAATCCTACCCCATGTCGTCTATTTATGTTTATATAGTCCATTTTTTAGCCTATTAGTCAAAATCACATGCAATGAAATCCTTTTCATTCATTTCTTAGAAAATATTTTTGTGATGCTTGTCAGGTGCATAGAACAATGCTAATGCACAACATTAAGTAAAGATCCTATAACATGATAACATATCAAACAAGACTTTTTCTCACTACATGTCATTGATGCACACTCAACAGTTTCATTTAACTTAATGATCAATAGTATTCTTATATATTTTATCGCATAACAATCATGTTAATATTATTCAAACAACCAAGTTGATCATTATACTATCCTCATAAATCCCAACGTTTCAAACCATATCACAATATCAACACTATGCACAACATTTCAACCAATGTCAAAATCCTACAATAGCATCTTGCGACATAGGCCAAAGAGGCCAAAAACATGGAAATATCTTTTACTTTGTGCTCTTATATTTTCACAACAACTTAACCAATATTATTCTGAATTGCAAAACCTAAAACATGATAAGCTTCATGATAGCATTCAATTAATATCCTTAAAACTTAAACATACACAAATTTACAAGTTCTCATCATTGTTTTTATCCAACTTAAAAAATTCATAACTCCATATATACTTAACAAATTTCATAAATTCTAGATCCTCTACTTTCCTTGAAGTGTTAAATATAACATAGTAGAATGATTTTAGCTTAGAAACTTATTAAGACAACTATTAGTTCCCAAATACCATCCACCATTTTCAACTCACAACTTATCCAAAATCTTAAAATTCCTTTTAAACCATGAAGAAAGCTTATCTTACCTTCAAAAAGTCAAGGGAGAGAGAAATTTTCTTAAGAGCTTCTTGATCTTCAATAGAAGTCCCGGTTGGAGTTTCTATCCTAAAAGAAACCTTCCTTTGTTATATAAGTACTCCTCAACATTAGATGTCATACTTAGCAGCAAATTACATGCTTAGTCAGCATGTTTATCCTTCTTAAAATGTGACACCTAAGCCTATTTTTTGTAGACTTTTCAAATTCCCGAACGACCACTCCATAATTTTTGATCATCTGCACTTGTATATTTTTTTAAAAAATTTGACTACAAGACATGTAACAACCCAATAGTAATTTTCCTGTTACACGATGTAATTGAACTTGTTGATTATGATATGTTTCAATGAGGGATGATCATGGAATGAAGGGTAACTTCAAAAATGTTGGAAAAATATTGTCCAAGCTTTTTCAGATGCTTGCAGACGCCACGCGGATGAGAATTGACATCTGCACGAACACTTGAAGATGAAGGTAGGGCGGCTCCTCACATCCTAAGTGACTCTGTCGTTTTATGATGTAAACTAGAACCATTCTATTATTGATCAAGCCTCAAAGAATATCATAAAGTTACTCAAGGTCAAGTATAGGTGGAAGTTTAAGAGAAATGAAAGAGAAATGGAAAGAGTTTTCAAAAACTGTCTTTCTTTGACCTCCAATGAGTATATGAATATTTTGACATTTAAGAAGACGTCAATGCAAGAAAAGTTCTTCATAAAGATTATAGCTAACTTCCTAAGCTCTCTTAGAACATGTTGGATTGTTATATTCAAAATTCATTTGCTATGTCAAAAGCCCACATAAAAGAAAGCAAAAGTTAAAGAAAGTTCAAGTTTCCAAACTTGGAGACCAAGGCAAATCAAGATATGATTCGCTATTTTCCTTGCTATTATTATCTTTGTCCTAATCATTCAAAAGCATGTCCTGTAGCGTTATGTAGTTATATATCACCACTGTTTTACTAATTGATCGAACGCACAATTAGTAATTATTCTCTACTATGTTATTAGTTACTTAATAGCATGATTAGTTATTTGTTTCTGCTATCATATTCATCGTTTAAAAGCATGCCACCTTGTTCTAGTTTATAATGCTTTACTAATTCTCATTATCGTCTAAGAAGCATGCCTCGCTGTGTATTATTCACTACTGTAAATGATCGATAAAATGTATGTTCACTATTTTATTTTAGTACTTCACTGCTGTATCAATTCGATAAAATGCATGTTCACTATTCTGTTTCGATGCTTTACTATTGTAGATGATCGATAATATGCTTGTTCGTTGTTTTGTTTTCCATACTTCGTAATTATATTATATTCATAATCGTTACATTGCATGTTTTACTGTCTGCCTTGAGATTTTACTGCTGTTTATTACCCCTTTAAGAAGCATGTTTCGGCTTTATTTTGTTATTTCTTTCGATAATCATAAGCTGCTCTATATCGTCAAAGTTCGTTCCGTTGTTAATTTACTGTTATATGATTTGCTTTCATTTAATAGCATGTAGGTTGTTAGCCCTTAAGCATGTTAGAGAAATTTATTAATGAAATGCTTCCAAGAATCTCTTGCAAAGTTTGTCATATGTGTTCCTTTTGGTTGCCTATGTATATATGGATGCACTTTCTTGTTTTTATGTGCTTTGAATCCTGCTCTACTATTGTTAATTTTAGAATCTTCAAAGTATTGTCATTATTTTCTATGTATGTGTTATTTAGTTTGTAAGTGTCCTCATGCATTCACGTTAATAGAAACAAGTAGGAGGGGTGGTACTCACATGCATTGGAAAGGAAACACGATACAAAAATGAAAGAAAAGACAAAAGAGAGTTGTGGGGCGGATGGGTAGCGAATCTAATTCACAGCTAGGGGAAGCCCTCTACCTTGACGGGAATGGGGACTTAGTTGCAACTAAAGGGTTAGGCCCAACCAACTATTCTATCCTCTAAGAACCCCCCCAATCTCCAGCTCGAAGTACGAGTGAAAAATGAACGAACGAATGCAATAAAAAGAATTGGTTTGGGTGGCCTCCATTCCAAAAGGAACTAAAGAGAGACATATGGACTTGTATTAACCTATTTCCTTACTAGGCGTAAACTCACGTCCTTACTTGTGGTGTAGGTAATGAGATGGTTGTGCCATAAGCAGCGGAGGAGGCCATTCCCGTGGAGCCTGTGGTGTATCTGGAGGAGACGCAACCCGAGTAGTAGTACGATTTTAAGTGAAAGAGGAAGAAGTAATTTTTGTAAAGTATAACGTCAGACTTGTTTTGTGAACGTTAATTACCCATTTTAAACCCTTATTTGAGTACTTATTCGGAATATTATGTAGACTTCACTTTCAAAACTCAAACCTTGGATTTTAAAGTAAGGATTTAAGTGATGCTTTAAATTACGTTTCCACTAAATTCATTAATCATTGTTTTCCCCGATTGAATTCACGGTTTTAGTAGTTGGTAACGATCAAATTTTGGCACTCTAACTTTTAGGTTGAAAATATTTTTAATGAACGCTTTTCCGTCATTTTCCAAAAGTATAAAATTTTGTATTTTTAAGACAAGTAAGAATCTGAGTCGTTACAGTTGATATCGGAGCAATTCTACTCGTACGTTTCACCGCGGATAACCCAGATTCATCGGGTAATACCCCTCTGACTGTGAGTTTTTCTCTTATGTTATGGGATTGTTTATTTAAATTAACTGCACCATAGTATAGAAATGTATAGAATTGTGACTAAGAAATATGTTTCCCTTAAGCACTTCCCTTAAACTCATTTGTTTGCAATATAACGTAGATACTTAGGAGATTAGAAATGGCTAGAAGAGGAAGAGGACATATTCTTGGTGTAGGAGATGTACTCTAGGCACCTGATCGGCATGAGGATCATGGTCGGGACAAGAATCTTGAGCGCATAGTAGCGATTGTGGAGCAACAGTCCCAGCAAATTGAAAGGCAAACCCAGTTTATGGAGCAGCATTTCCGCTATATGGAAAGGTTCATGGTCCAAGACAACAAAAATGATAATGGGAATAACCAAAATTTGCAAATACAACTAGTTTAGAGAGAGGCCGGGTGGGAGAAGTTTCAGAAGCTCTTGCTTTAATGGAGACGTTTCTGACATTTCAGAGGCTGAGGAGTGGATACGCTCCATGGAGGATAAGTTCTACTATGTGAAGATCAATGAGGAAGAGAAAGTTAAGTGTGCTACCTACTACCTGAGCCAGCAGGCCCGATTTTGGTGGGACATAGTCAAGGCCTCACAAGATGCAACCATTCTCACTTGGAAGAATTTAAAATACCTGTTCAACGAAAAGTACTTCGACCACACCATCCGTACCTAAAAGAAGATAGAGTTCATGCATGTACGCCAATTAGGAACTGTGGCCGAGTATGCCCAGCAGTTTGAGGCTCTATCTCGCTATGCTCCACATCTAGTGGTGACCGAAGAGCACAAGGTGCAACATTTTGTTCAGGGACTAAGACTTGAGGTTTGGGAAACGGTTATCGGAGCCGGCACTGATGCAGTCCAGGGCTTTGGCCATAGAGGGAGTGAAGTTCATAGCGGCTAAATTGAGAGAGGCTAGTCAAAAAGCGTGGAAGGCTAACTCCATCCAGCATTCACGAAGTGATTCTTCTACGGGCCAAGAAGTTAAGCGACCAACTTGGGCCGAAGCATAGTAGAGGATAGATAAAAGGCCAATAGTCCCAACATCTAGCACCCCGCAGCAGAATGCCTGTCCAAAATGCCAGAAGGTGCATTGGGGTGAGTGTCTGGCTGGCTCTGAGAGATGCTATTCTTGTGGGAAACTGGGGCATAGAGGCAGGGTTTGCCCGACCTGACCTCGGGGTCCAAGAGGAATGGCCCCATGAGTCTCTACTATGTATGGGACCGACGATGACTAGCCAACAGTAGTAGTAGGTATGCCCATTTAAATGATAATTATGCATATAATTATGATGTTCCCTCCTCTAGACAAAGTAGGAATTTAACCTTAAGATAAACAACCTATCTAAATATCACAAGGACAATCGATGTAAATAAGTGTGCCACCTATGTTCTCTTCAATTTGGGTGCTACGCACTCGTTTATCTTCACCAAACTTGTTTATCTCCTTTGCCTTCAAGTGATCGACTGATTACCGATGGGATGCTCAAGGATTGTGCAGTGAATATCAAAAGTCATTTATTTTGGGCCTATCTAATCATAATGGATTTAAAAGTCTATGTTGTCATAATTCAAATGTATTGGTTGTCTGCACATTAGGCTATCATTAACTATAAGAAAAAAGAAGGTTTGCTTTTGTCCTCTGGGTGGTGAATGACATACCTTCCAAGGGGCTAAGGAAAAAGGAAAGTTTGCTATTATCTATACACTCAAGGCAGACAAACTATTAAGGAATTGATGTAATGGGTTTCTAGTCAATGTAGTTGATAGTACCACAATCACCGAGTCCAAGTTATAGGATACCGCGGTGGTACGTGATTTCCCGAATGTCTTTCTCGACTATCTTCCTTGTTTGTCCCCAGACCATGAAATTGAGTTTGAGATGAACTTGCAGCTCGGTACGGACCCTATTTCTAAACATTCGTATCGTATGACACCCGCTGAACTGTGAGAGTTGAAGGTACAATTGGAGGAATTGGTGAACCAGGGATTTATCCAGCCGAGCTTTTCTCTTTGGGGCGCACCAGTGCTATTCGTCAAGAAGAAAGACAGAACCCTAAGAATGTGCATTGACTACAAGGAGCTAAATAAAGTGACCATTAAGAACAAGTATCCCTTGCTGTGGATCAAAGACTTATTTGACCAGTTGAGTAGTGCTTGGGTCTTCTCAAAGATTGACCTCTGGTTAGGATACTTTCAATTGAAGGCTAAGCCCGAGGATATATTAAAGACTTTGTTTTGCACACAGTACAGACATTACGAGTTCTTAGTGATGTCTTTTGGGCTGACCAATGCCCCAGTGACCTTTATGGACCTGACGAACCAAGTTTTCTGGGACTATTTGGACAAATTTATTATCGTCTTCATTGACAACATCTTGATCTACTCTTAATTGAAAGTGGAACACTGCAAACACTTGCAGGTGGCCTTATCCATCCTTAGCCAGCACTAGTTATACACGAAGTTTTCTAAATGTAAGTTCTAGCTTAGCAGAGTTGATTTTCTGGGCCATGTAATTTCTAGAGAAGGTATATCAATAGACCCAACAAAGATGCAAGTAGTAGTGAACTGGACACAAAAGAAAAATGTCAGAGAAGTGTGGAGTTTTCTAGGCTTGGTCGATTATTACAGGCATTTTATTGATGGATTTTCTGAGATCGCTCTACCTCTCACTAGCTTGACTAAGAAGAATACCTGATTCTGGTGGTCTAGCGAGTGTGAGAACAACTTCCAGGAGTTGAAGCGCAAACTGAATATTGCCCCAGTATTGACATTGCTCACGGAGGATGGTGACTTTAGTATTTATTGTGATGCATCGAAGAGGGAACTAGGTGGGGTTCTTATGCAACACGAGAGAGTTATTACCTACACATCCTAAGAGCTTAAGGTCCAAGAGAAGATTTACCTCACTCACGATTTAGAGCTCGCAGCGATTGTCTTTACTCTCAAAGTATGGAGACACTATTTATATGGATAGCGCTGTGAGATTTATTCAGATCATAAGAGTCTCAAGTACAACTTCACTTAGAAGGAGTTGAACATGTGTCAACAATGATGGCTTGAGTTTGTCAAGGACTACGACTACAAAATTAAATACCATCCAAGAAAGGCCAATGTCGTTGCGGATGCTCTGAGCCGCAAGACTTCAATGATGAGCCTAATATGTGAAGGAATGTCCACTAAACTTTAGAGGGACCGTCAGGAACTAGAGGTACAAATGGTTCCAGCACCTTTGGACATGGTATTAGCCAAGTTAACCTTGATGTCGTCTATTATCGAACATATCAAGGAGGCTTAGCAAAATTATGGGGTGTGTAAGGATTCCAAGCTGAACTCAACCTTACTGAAATATTAGGATTTCTCTACATCCGTTGATGGCATAGACAAGTATGAGAACTGGTGGTATGTGGCAAATGATCCGATTGTGCGACAACAGGTCTTATGAGAAGCTCACTCCTCCAGTTTCTATACACACCCTGGATGTAATAAAATGTATCAGGATCTGAAAACTCATTACTATTGATCGAACATGAAGTATGATATTGCCAAATTTGTGTCACAATGCCATGTATACCAGTGCATTAAGGCCAAGCATCAGCGACTAGGTGGGGTGCTCCAACCAGTGACGATTCCTGAATGGAAATGGGAGCATGTCATCATGGACTTTGTCACCTGCTTGCCCAAGACAACTAAAGGTCACGATGTCATTTGGGTAATTGTCGATCGGTTGACTAAGGTATCCTATTTCCTGCTAGTTGCTATGACCTATAAGATGAATCAGTTTACCGATATATATATATAAGGAAATCATCCGACTTCACGGTGTTCTGGTTTTTGTTGTGTTAGATCAGGACCCACGCTTTACTTCGACATTCTAGAGGAGCTTAACTAGAGCTATGGGCACAGAATTGAAATTTAGCATGCCATTCCATTCTCAGAACAACGGCTTAAGTGAAAGAACCATTCAAACACTCAAGGATATGTCGCGTGCTTGTATTCTCAAATTCCAAGTTGGATGGAGTAAGATTCTACCTTTGGTTGAGTTTGCATACAATAACAGCTTCCAGGCCACTATAGGTATGACACCCTACGAAGCTTTGTATGGGAAGAAGTGAATATCCCCTTTGTACTAGGATGAAGCTGGTGAAGCTACACTCTATGGCCCCAAGATGGTGCAGAAAATGGATGAGTCTGTGGCCCTAATTAAGCAAAGGATGTAAGCAGGACAAAGTCTCCAAAAGAGCTATGCAGACAACCAACGACGGGCCCTAGAATTTTATGATGGGGATAGTGTGTTTGAAGGTATCTCCTTTCAAGGGCATTGTTCATTTGTTAAGAGGGGAAAGCTCAAATCCATATATGTGGTACCCTATGTGATCACAAAGAAAGTAGGACTAGTTGCATATAAGCTACAGTTGTCAGATTCCATGGTAGGTGTACACGACGTCTTCCATGTATCTACGCTCAAGAATTGCCTTGGTGATGTAGTCGCATCAAATCCTTCTAATGATAATATCATGGTACAGCCAAACCTGAGCTATAATGAGAGGCATGTCCAGATCCTTGACTCAAGAGTAAAGGAGCTATGACACAAGTGAATCCCGTTGGTCAAGGTCCTATGGCAAAATCACATCCGCAAAGAGACTACTTGGGAGAAAGAAAATGACTGAGGGCTAAGTACCCTGAGCTGTTTGGTAGCTAAATTTTGGCACCAAAAGTTTTGTAAGGGGGTAAAATGTAACAACCCGATACTAATTTTCTCATTACGTGATGTAATTGAACTTGGAGATGATATTATATAATTCATTACATACCTATACTCGTTAATGATGACATGTTTCAATGAGGCATGTTCGTGGAATGAAGGTGGGTAACTTCAAAAATGTGGGAAAAATATTATCCAGGTGTTTTTGGACACCTGTGGACACAACATGGAAAAGAATTGACATCCGCACCAACACTTGAGGAAGAAGGCAGGACAGCTCCTTACATCCTAAGTAACTCTACCGTCTTGCTGACGAAGGTGCGGACAATGCAGACAAGGGCAGGACTCGTCTGCATCAAATCTGTTCAAGTCTGGAGACTTTCAAATGCTAGTGGACGATGGCGGATGAGGGGAGGCATCGTATTAATTGAATCTATCCAATTCTTGGACACATTCAGACGACAAGTGCTGATGTTGAATGGCATCCAAACCTCGACTGTGCATGGTACAGATGAAAGTGGGGATGCCATTTCTCGTTAGTGACAACAATTTTGCCTACAAACATTTACATATATGGACGAATGTGGATGTGGTGTACACGTCTGAACCCACCCGAATCATTGCAGATCTACGACAAAAATAATTTTAAATCAGAAGAAAATGATGCCTAATCAATCAAAACACTGCTCTTGACACATAATCCCACTCCCCACGATCCCGACCAGCCAGAAGTGGTTGCTTACACCCTCCTTCCAAATGTACTATCTGTCCCTAGGAGGTGAGCCATCTATATCTCGCCATTTTGTTCATCTCCAGGACATCCTTCTTTTCCTTCGTCTAGTCCCTCCCCTTGTAAGGAAAACTCTTGCGTGAGGTGTGATCTAGGAAACAAGGGAGTCCTACCGTCTGTGTATCAAATATCAACAAAAGGGTAAGGAATGGGTAGTCGGTGGCTATTTGGAGGCCCTACACCCAAGTAAATGTGTGTGTGAGTGATTGTTTTGCTATAGAAATTTTGTAGTTTGTAGTGCTTTAAGTTTTTGCTGTGTAGTTGCTTGCTATACATTATTAGTTGCCTTAACTCTCACGTTTTTCTTTAGGTGCTTTACTAGTTGTTGTGTTTTATTTATGTTAAATGCTTGCATCCATGTGGAAGTGTTACTTAAACTTGAAGGAATCAAAGAAAGGATGTTTAAAATAGACGAGAAGTATGAATGAATGACAAATGGATTTCTATTGTTGGTAGTAATGGTGATTTCATTTTATGAGTTCCCTTCCATTTAATAGCTTATATGTATAGATTATTCGTTATATGTTCACCATTTCATTTAATATAATGTTTGTTGACGTTGTAGACATTCCAAAAGCATGACTATAGTTGTTTTGTTTTCGCCATTCTTGCTGTTATTTTTATCATTTAGAAGAATGTTTTTGCTGGTTATGTTTGATAACCATTACAACCGATTTTTTATCATTGAAGAGGATGTCATTCATTGTATTATTTGCTAATAATCACTACTGCTTGTAGTCATTAAAAGGCATGCTCTGTCTTCTATTTTCAATCGTTTTGTTGCTGTGTTTTATCATTATGAAACCCTTTTTACTGCCTTCATTCGATTTGTGGTCATTGCCATATGTTATAGTTTAAAAGGCATGATTTATAAGCATAGTTTACTATCTCGTTTGTTATTAGTCTCTATCATTTTTAGATGTTTGAATATACATTTCGCTAGTTTGATTTATGAATTTTTCACTATATAGTATCAATTGTAAATCATGTTTCACAACTTTGTTTTCAATATTTTTGCTGCTGTTTATAGTTAATCTAAAAGCAAGTTTTCGTTGCTTTATTTTTCACTAATTCCTACGGCAAATGTTACCATTCAAGCCATATGTTTTCACTGTTTGGATTTAATATTAATATTGCAGAATTTAATTGTTAGGAAGCACGTTCTACTGCTCATTACATCATTTTCATTCGCTGATATATTAGTCGATTTAAAAGCATGCCTCACTTTTTTTTATTCTGATTCTCTTGCTGCTAGTTGTGACGTTGAGAAACATGATTTCATATTCTGTTTCATTATTGCTACTATTATTTATTGTTGTTAGAGAGCATGACTCGTAAGGACAATTCACTATTTTTATTTTGATTCCTTGGTGTTGATTGGGGACGTTGAGAAGCATGATTTCATATTCTGTTCTATTATTGTTACTGCTATTTATTGTCATTAGGAAACATGATTCATAGGGATGATTCGCTATTTTCCTTTTTATTATTCTCTGTTGTCTTAATCATTGAAAAGAATGTTCTGTAGCGTTATGTAGTTATACATCACCGTTATTTTACTAATCAATCGAACACACGATTAGTAATTATTCTCTACTGCGTTATTAGTTGCTTAAAAGCATGATTAGTTATTTGTTTCTGCTGTCATGTTCATCATTCAAAAGCATGCCAACTTGTTCTAGTTTTCAATGCTTTACTAATGCTCATTATCGTCTAAGAAGCATGCCTCGCTATCTACTATTTGCTACTGTAAATGATCGATAAAATGCATGTTTCTTGTTTTGTTTTAATACTTTGCTGCTGTAAAAATTTGATAAAATGCATGTTCGCTATTCCATTCTGATGCTTTACTATTGTAAATGATTGATAATATGCTCATTCATTGTTTTGTTTTCCATACTTCGCTGTTATATTATATTCATAATCGTTATATTGCATGTTTCACTGTTTGCCTTGAGATTTTAGTGTTGTTTATTACGCTTTTAAGAAGCATGTTTCATTACTTTATTTTGTTATTTCTTTTGATAATCGTACATTGCTCTATGTCGTCAAAGTTCGTTCCATTGTTAATTCACTGTTATATGATTTCATTTCGTTTAATAACATGTAGGTTGTTAGCCCTTTAGCATGTTAGAGAAATTTATTGTTGAAATGCTTCCAAGAATCTCTTATTAAGTTTGTCTTATGTGTTCCTTTTGGTTGCCTATGTATATGTAGATGCACTTTCTTCGCTCTTCTATTGTTAATTGTAGAATCTTCGAAGTATTGTCATTATTTTCTATGTATGTGTTATTTAGTTTACAAGTGTCCTGATGCATTCACATTAATAGAAAAAAGTAGGGAGTATCACCTTGGGGTGGCACTCACATGCATTGGAAAGGAAAAATGATACGAAAATGAAAGAAAAGACAAAAGGGAGTTGTGGGGCAGATGGGTAGCGAATCTAATCCGCAGCTAGGCGAAGCCTCCTACCTTGACGAGAACGGGGACTTAGTTGCAAGTAAAGGGTTAGGTCCGACCAACTATTCTATCCCCACCCCTTAATCTCTAGCTGGAAGTGCGAGTGAAGAATGAACGAACGAACAAAATAAAAAGAATTGGTTTGGGTGGCCCCCATTCCAAAAGGAACTAAAGAGAGACATATGCACTTGTATTAACCCATTTCCTTACTAGGCGTAAACTCACATCCTTACTTATGGTGTTGGTAATGAGATGGTTGTGCCAGAAGCAGCGGAGGAGGACATTCCCGTGGAGCCTGTGGTGTATCTGGAGAAGACATAACCCGAGTAGTAGTAAAACTTCAAGTGAAAGAGGAAGAAGTAATTTTTGTAAAGGATAACGTCAGACTTGTTTTGTGAACGTTAATTACTCCTTTTTAACCCTTATGTGAGTACTTATTCTAAATGTTATGCAGACTTTACTTTCAAAACTCAAACCATCGATTTTAAATTAAGGATTTAAGTGATGCTTTAAATTACGTTTCTGCTAAATTCATTAATCATTGTTTTCCCCGATTTAATTGACAGTTTTAGTAGTTGGTAATGATCGGATTTTGGCACTCTGACTTTTAGGTTAAAAATATTTTTAATCAATGCCTTTCTGTCATTGTCCAAAAGTATAAAATTTTAACCTATTTTTAGGACAAGTAAGAATCTAGGTCGTTACAAGACTTCAACTGTGGATGCAAATCAATCCTCATTCGAAAAATCTTTCCTTATCCTGATGTGTGCCTGGTCGACTACAATACTATTCGAGGCACTTTTCCTCTTGGACTAGTCGCCTAGTTTAGAACACATGTTCTATCTTCTGGACGTTCACTCCCGAGACATGTTTCCCCTCCTGGACGACCACACATATTAGCAAAAGCTTGCTTACTTATTTTTTCAAAAATACAACAAATCCTAGACATCCACTCCAAAGACGTATTTTCACATGCGGACACTCGCCATCCTATACAACATTTATTTTCAAGAAAACTATCCAAACGTCTACAACAGTATTAAAAATTCTCATCCCAAAATGAAAAACAACCAAAATCATCCAAACCTCAAACTCCACAATATTATAAGTTAATCCACATATACCAACATCCTCAATAATCAATATTATGACAGAATAGTTAAAAATGGTTAACACATAATTTACATTTAACAAAATAAAATAAATAGGTATTACATTCCTCCCCCGTTAAATAAATTTTGTCCTTAAAAATTGCTCAACAACATAGTTATAGATATCTTGTTTTCATATCATGTTGTCAGTCCCATGTAGCCTCCTTCGTTGAATGATTTTACCATAGAACCTTTCCATTGTATTGAAGCTCTTTAATCCTTGTATCCATGATTTGAATTGGTTTTCTTCATGACTCACGTTTGGTTGAATATCAATATTTTCTTGCATTACATAGAGATGAATCACCAATGCACTTCTTTAACATTGACACATGAAAAATATCATGAATTCTTTCCATTGACAATGACAATTCAAGTTGATACGCCATTTTTCTTGTCCTTTCTGTAATCCGAAAAAGTCCAACATATCTTGAGCATACCTTCCCTCTCTTACCAAATCTCATCACTCATCACTCATTTGAATGATGAAACCTTTAAAAATTCCAAATCACCCTCGTCAAACTTCAATTCATGTCATCGACAATTGGCATAACGTTTTTGTGAACTTTGTGCAATTAACATTATTTGTTGAACTATGACATCTGAAATGGTAGGAATAGACATTGAGAATGAAAATCAGACATCCCTTATGGCAAAATGGCTGTTCAAAATTTGGCAGGTGGACCTTCAAATGGAAGGAACATACGTCCTTTATACAAATAGACATTTGTTATAGAATTGAACGTAAAAAAATGAGAGACGCATATTCTTAGCAAGGGAAGAACGTCTCTTTTATAGATTAGACATCCCTTATAGAAGGTAGAACGTCCCAAAGTGTGGCAACCCTTGTATTGAGTGCTGGATGAGGAAAGAAACAGACCTGAATTTTTCGAAGGCACAACTCAATCAATACATGACCAAATAATCGCTTAAAACTTACCCCATAAATGGAATTGAAGTCCTCTAAAAATCAAAGGCAAACATTCATTAGAAGAATTTATGACGAAAAGGAATAAGCTGGTAGAAATAGACACCCTTGGTTGTGCCTATTGACTTCAATGGACTTTAGGGATTGAAACACTCCAACTTTGATTTTTGTGAGTTTTCTAATCCTTTTCTAAGGATGTCTACCTTTGGAATGAAATGTAGAAATGAGTAGCAGTAAGAGAAATCACCTAAAACTCACAAGAACAGAATAAAACAAATTTTGATACCAAAATTCAATCGACTTAACAACAAATGAATTTGGTCGAGTAGGGGGAGCTTCAAACCTTTGGAAAAGAATTATCTTTATTTGAAAAATGTTCTCCCCACGGACAAGCCATAAAGGGAGCTTAAATTCCCTCAAATTACGGGTTCCCTAAACACAAATTCCAAATATTTCCTAAAAGCAATAAACACAAAAAATGCATGCTCTCGGCCACTAGGCTAAACAAAGAGAGCATCCCAAATAACCATTAATGTGTTACAAGAAAATGTTCCAATTAAATCCATAAAATTGATCTAGGCTACCTTCTTTGAATCCTAGACCTTGTTGAAGTATCTTCCTTCTTTTTTGTTGGCATTAAAACTTCCATAAGGATCTGAGGAAGTGTTGGATGTGACGGCACCCTGGTGTCATGGTTGAACTTCCATGTGAGCAAGTGTTTGATTTTTCACTTATGTTTCATGTTGAATAACTCCATAATACTCTAGATGTTGGGTGAACAAAGAGGATTATTCCAGTATACTCCTTCCTTTGATCACCTACAAAAAGAACACTAGAATTAAAATTAAAAAATCTCCATGCTTGGTTGTAAGTTAACTGGTCTCTTAGCACATCATCCTCGCAAGGTTGAAAAACATTTAACCTCAAATGCAAGAACATATATTACTCCAATTTTCATATCCCACCATAAGAAGAAAGATCTTGTAGCATTCGACGACCACCCTCATGTCTGCTTATTTTATTTTGAAAATTATCAAGGGCACTTTGTAATACCCCATTGTTTTCTCCATTTTATAAATGTTATGAATTTCTCAAAAACTAATATGTTATATTACGAGATGATATTTATCAAAATTATACCACATAAATAATTGGGTGTGAGTTGAATAGAAAATGTTTAGTAAAAATTGTTGAAACTAGACTTTGGGATGCATCAGGACGTAATTCCACGTCCTAATTGTCCCCTGGTGGACGATCGCGGACGAGACTTGTGGACATGTCCTCTCATCCGCACATGTACTGTTGACTCCTAGATCACTTTAGATGAGACGAGGATGTGATTTCTCATCTCCAATCTTCTGGACAAGTACAGACGAATGTGGACAATGATGGAGTGCATCTGATTTGAAGCTATCTAAATTCTAGATAGTTTCGGATGCACCATACTAATGCCATTTTTTATCTGAATGGCTCTTTTAGACGAGTCAAGGATGGGTGAAGACGTTATATTTCGTCCACAAATGCAATTCAGTCAGTCCATTCTAGCATTTCGGACGTACGTGGACACGAGCTGCCTTGTCCTATAGTGTTTGAAAGTGCCTAGGTTTTTGAGAAAACTACTTTAAGATGGCACTCTACTATTCATTCCCATTTGTTTCCCATGCACGCGACTCCCCCCTAGTTATTCGACCTCCCCCAGCATGTGTAGACTAATTTACAGCCTTGATTGGAGTAGTGGTTGGGAAGAGGTATGTTCTTTCTAGGTTTTCTACATTGTCTTGAGAAAAGCTTGACCCTGTATTGGAATGTGCCTTCACTTTGTGAATTTTACAGAGTATTGTGTGAGGGAGTGCTATGACTTTGTCATTTTTGGATTTTAAGTTTGAGAGAGGAAAGAGTTGAGTGAAGTGGTGAGTTTGGAAGCTTTGCTACTGGAATATTATGACTCTAGATATTGATTGAGTTTGATAGCCTCTTGTTTGGTTGTTGCATAGACTTGTGAAAGAATTTGTGTTGGGTTACACTAAATGAAGAGAAGAGAATGATAGCTCCAAATTGTTGACTACCTTGCTATGCCTTGTTTACTATTAGAGATTCCTAGTTCTTGAAGCTATATTTGATCTCCATTTGGCTTTTGAAATCTATCAAATATTCCTAATCTGTATTGAACCGTCAATCTATTGTAGTTCAAGCTTGGTTGTTTTATCTATACAATTGTCATGTTGCAATCTTCATGTTCATTTCTATATATAGCAAACTCTTAAATGAGCATGGTTAAAGCATAGCATGAAATAGTGTTAGTTTTCTATTTAATTTCAAGCATGTCTAATATCCATCTAGATATTGTTGTTACTATGATTTTTATAGCCTAATATCTCGCATGTTGTTGTTCACTCTTCATGTCTTCACTGTTGTAATTCCTGTCAAAATAGAGCACATACACATTTTTGCTTCGCTGTCATATATAGTAGTTTACTGTCAAAATGTATATCGTGTATGCATGTTTAATATGCCGCTACTATTGCTAAGTTCTGTCAATTTTTGAAGCACTTTAACACGTTCTAATTGTTGTCAAGTTTGCTACTGTTCTAGATTTTATTTCCTGTCAATTCTAGGATATAATAGCATGTTTAAATTGTTGGAAACTCATCATTAAATTGTTGATTATATGCTGTGATTTTCTATTAGGATTCAGAACATATTGCACTTTTTAGTTCACTGTTATGTTTAACTCTCATTGTTAATATTACAAGCATGTATGCTCATCGTTATTCTATTGTTATATGTTGGTAATTTACTATCAAATTATGATGCACAAATGTTAGGTTTAATTCACTATATGTTTCATAATTTACTACTGAATTATAATTCTTCTACGTCAGGCTTAATTTGTTGTTATGTTTCGTAAATTACTGTCAAATTATAATGCATGTATGTTAGTTTTAATTCACTGCTATGCTTAGCGTTTTGCTATCAAATTCAAGCATGTATATTCATCTCTATTTTGATGCCATATTTGTATCCATTGTTAAATTAAAGCATGTATGTTCGTTTGATATTCACAGCCAATCAAAGCACGTTTGTATGTTTTATTCCGTTGTAATATTTTGTATTGCTGTCAAATCGAAGTACGCATGCAAATTTATATGTCACTGTCATATTCATATTTTATTGTCAAATTACTAAGCATGCTATCTTTCATTTCGCTATTCATATTCGCTGTAAACTCTCTTTATTTCGCTGTCCATATTTATTACTAAGTGTTCAATGTTTTGTTGTTGAAATTCATGATTTGGTTTCTATAATTTATTCCATTGATATTCTAAAATCCTTGGTAGCGTAGATCCGTGGAACGATAAAGTGGACTATGTCATTTATCGTGTATTGTTCATATTGTATTGTCATGCATTCATGGTAATAGAAACCCTAAGAAATACCACAAATTGGTTGGTATTCATTGTGAGAAGAAAACGAATGATAGAAAAGAAATTAAGGAAATTGGAGGTTGGAGAGATGGTTCGGGTCTAACCGGTAGACTCGAAACCCTATTTACCCTTCCTTATACGAGTTGTGTGAGCCTGTCTACTGTAAGGTGTTAGATGTTGAATACCTTCCACTCTCTCCACCAAGAATCTCCAATCTCCCAACTCAATCCACGAGATTATGATATATGTAACCGTGAGTAAAGAGCGGTTTGGGGCGGATCTTATTCTGACACAATGAGTTAGAGGCATTTATATTACATATCTCAATTCCTTACTAAGCCTTTGGGCTTACAATTTACTTGTGATGTAGGTAATGATCAAGAAATGACAATACCCAGAGTGGAGGAGGAAGCATTCCCCGTGGACGACTCGAGTTATCCAGCAAAGTAGACCTGCGAGGTTATGGCTCATAATAAATAGAAGTTTTAATTTGGAATGATTTTCAATTCGAACAATGGTTTGTAAAACTTTGGATTTCTGTAAGTTTAATTGTGTTTCTGCTTTACTCTGATATTTTAATGACCTGATTTTTCATAACCTTTTAAAATACACAAAATTTAAAACTTTTGTAAGATAATTAAAATTTGTTATAATCAGAGTGCAAGCAGAGTCGTTCGTGTAACGACCAGACTTTTTGAAATCCTTTAATAATGCGTGAAATTTAAAACTTTAAAAATATCTATAAAATGAATCAGAGTGAGCGCTAAAGTCAGACCGCTACTAAACCTTTTCGTTAAACTCGTCGTATAAAATTCAGTTAATGAAATTCTTTATTGCGGAAGCGTTGTAAAATCTTTTATTTAAATCATAGTGGAAGCATAAATGATTCTTTTAAAATGATTAATAAAATATTACTTTAATATGACAGCTCGTTCATCTTTACTTTAATTAGTCAACTAGCTGCAAGTCTCACCCATGTAAATCCTTCATCTGCTGCTCCTAGATCTGTCTATCATTTGTTCTCTCGTACTTGTACCTACATCACAAGTAGTATCCTATGAGCCTAAAGTTCAGTAAGTGATATTTACTTATCATGCTACTATATGCTCATGTTGTGCATCTTTTAAATCATCGTTTCTCTTCTTTTCCCTATCTTCTTATCTTTTACATTTTAATCATTGTGTTCGTCTTCTACGTTATTCATCGTCTTCATCTTTTATGTTTTATTTATTGTCTTCGTCTTTTACCTCCGATATAGCAGCGATGACATAATTTGAAAGCCTGTTAATCATTGGTTGTTATGTCTCGGCATAATCCAAGGACCTTGCAACAACTACGAGCAGCAATGGCATAAGCCGAAAGATTGCTAGCGACATGGCATAATCCGAAAGCTCGCTAGCGGTCCTACCACACAGGCTAAAATGACCTCGCATCATATTGTTGCCTTTTTCTTTTCTTTTACTTTATTATGGCTTATTATTCATTTATTATCTATTTCTTTTATCGTTCATTCGTTATCAGTTTCTTTGTTTGCTTATTACTTTTATGGCTTATTATTCGTCCATTATTCGTATAGTTTCGTTTGTTGTTTGTGAATGCATGCAAATTTCTGTAAACGTAAATAAAAATTGAAATGTTCTCCAAAAGCAGTAAACATCGAAACGTGCATTTAAGTATTATAAACAACGAAATATGCTTTTAAAAACTGTAAATAATGAAACGTGCTAATAAAGTCGTAAACAACGATACATGCTACTAAAACTGTAAACATTGAAACATACTAAGAAAGCGGTAAGCAATGAAACATGCATCTCTTAAACTTGCGATGTAGGGTCCGAAGACCAAAACACATACATATCACTTACCTCACTCAATTAAAGTGTTCAACGCTAGATTGTTATGATTGTTATTCTTTTCTTCTTTTTAGTACTTTTACAATTTAGAAATATCTAGTCATTACTAAAATCATTGACTCTACTCATTAGCTTACTAATTAATCCTCACATTCATTTTCCAATTATTTAAATGCCTTAGACCAATTAACAGATCAACATAGCCCACAAAAATATAAAACCAAGGTTGCATCTTAACGAGTTTATATCGACAAAACTAACACTTCTATACTTATCAACTTCAACTATTATTCATGCTTCACAAAAGAATAAAAGCAGTAGTTAAACAGATTATCTAAATCGATTACCAACTTAACAACTCATTCCAATTCCAATCAACTTAACAACATATTCCACTTCATAATAACCTAACATATTATTCATTCCCAATAAATCTATTCAGAAATCCAATGGAGTATAAAACCAAGAAGCTGCACATAACAAGTTCACATCCAATAGATTAACGCTACTAACATATACCCAAGAAAGGAAACACCATTCAAGGACATATTAAACATCTGACAACCAATGTTAAACCCAATATGTTCATGCTTCCAAAGTTAACCAACATTTTCAGGTTCAATAATAGGATGTCCAAAATTACACATAAATAAGTCCAGATTCATCCAACAACAGACAACTAACATCCATCAACAACAATTCATTATCCATCATCCAGCAGCAATTATTCCAACACAACAGACCACTACAATCCAATCAACTAATAGAACCGAAGACCATCACGGAACTAGCCAACAAGATTATTCTCTCCGTAGAAACCCACATTAACAAAACCAAAATTTACAACAACTGAATATTACCCAAATCTAACAAGCAGTTCAGTAATCCCACAACATATTCTCAATGAATGTGCTTTAACTAATTTGACAGAGGAAGAAATTCTCAGCCAAACATCCGAGAGCAGCCAACCTCTCTTCAATAATCACCTTTCGACCAGCACCTCAGTGCCACTCCAGAAGGCTCCAGCTCTCTTGGCTACCAGGAGGAGAATCACCCGATCTAGAACACTTCAAGTAGTTTTGTCCTCTGTCCAGGAGACAACCACTCTGCACTTCCGAGAGTGTAGCTCCCGCACGTCCAACCAAGTCGTTTTCTCTCTATGCAGCTTTCCAGAAGCTGCTCCCCACGTTCACATCGTCGCTTGCTGCAATGTATGGGCCAGACTCGTTCGGGCCAGACCACATGCTGGACCCAGGCCTTCGGCCAGTTCAGCCCACCACCAATCCTTCCTGTCGATCCATTGAGAGATCTCCGGCCGAACACCCTGCCCGACGCGAGATCCGTGATTCAACTCTCTGCAGTGAGCTTCCAACCAACAGTCTGACAGTACAAAGAAAAGGAGGAGGCAACCCGGTGAAACTTACCCTGAATCGACGCCAGAAATCGCCTGCGGGAGCTCCGACTTCATCTCGTGACTTCGTCCATTCTGCGCCCTAGCAACCGCCTGCCCTAACGCCATCACCCAAGCCTTCGCCATCGTCGTTCCGTGCTCGTTGTCGACGTCTCACGCTCGAGCAACCCGATCTCCCTCTCGATCTCTCCCTTCTCCCTGTCCCTCTCTGTTCGTTCTACTCAAACGGCCGAAGGCTAGTATAAAATGCCCCCTTTTAAATATTTTTCCTTTTATTTTTAAAAACTATAAATTAAAATCAATCCACACTTAACTCCACCCGAACCGAATCAGCGAACCGGGCATCCAACTTGAACCTAATCAATTTAGTTTCTCTTTTTGTACGTAGTTTATGACGACCCGTCATTTTAAAATTCATTTTTCTTACTAAAAAATTTTGCAATAAAAAAAATCTTATTTTTATGAGTAATAATGATAAAAAAATCCATTAAATTGATAAAACGGAATCAGAGTCATAGTGGAATAATTATTTTTACAAACTAATTCAATTCCAATTCGTAAATCATTTCTTTATTAGGGTGAGCCACACCACACATGTCTACTTCACTTGATAACTTGCTTCCTCCACAGGGAACACCTCCTTCTCCACTATTGGATTAATCAATTTTTTAGAATTATTTACACCACAAGTAAACTGTAAGCTCGAAAGCTTAGTAAAAAATTGAAAATGCAACATGAATGCAACTAACTTATTATGTTGGAATGGGATCCGTCCCAAACCGTTCTTTACTCACGATTACATATATCAAACTCGTGGATCGAGTTGAGAGATTAGAAAACCCTAGCAGGCAATGGTGGGGAATTTAGCATCTCATACCCTAGGATAGACAAGCTATTATCCCAAGGAGGGATTTATCTAATTTGGTTTTCCGAGTCTACCGATTAGAACCAAACCATTACCTGGTCTCTAATTCCCTTACGTACATTATCTTCATTTTCATCTCACATCATGAATACCAACCCAATTGTGGTATTTCCTAAGGGTTTCTATTACCATGGACGCATGACCTAGCGACTCTAATATTAGAAAAATAAATCTATACAAGCAAACATCTAACATATAAGGAAATAAATTATGGAAACAATCATACAATATAAGATACAATCCAACAATGAATTCACGTAAGTCACGCTTAGCAACTAATAACGAAAGGATGTAATTCTAGCAACAAATACACTACTTGCATACTTCGAGATTCATTAGAGATTAACAACGAGTTAACAAAACATACTTTGAAATCCACAACACTTAATAACAATCATTCGATGAACTAAATAGTAGCATATCCATACGAATATATTTAGAATCCAATGAATTTAACAACAAAATAAAGATTAATGAACATGCTTAACAACCAATTTAAACGATAATTAAACTATGCCAACATGCTTAGAAATTAAAAGATAAGACATTGAATCCTAACCTACAATCATGCTTGAATTTACCCGGCGAATTAATCTAGTATACAAGCATTCTAATTCGTCAATTAAATCATAAAATGTACAACAATTATAAGTGATGAGATAAAACATGTTACGTGATATAAAACAAGATACGTACAAAGCATATTGTGGTTTACGATAGAAACTTATCTATTTAAAAATGAATAAATATAGTAACAGTCCTAGGGCAATCTACAATCGGCAATACTTAAATCTGTCCACTCTCAATGCAACAACAATAACTCATAATGTCTGCAGCCAATAAGTCCCAAATTTGGAGGAGAAAGAAATAACCAAAGAAAGCAGGGACCTCCAAATATTACTCTCAAAAGCATTGTGAAACGAAAGTTATGGACGGAATGTAATTTTTCCCCAAAACAGATTCTGCATAGACAATTCTGGCGACCTCCAATCAAACATCCATAAAATTACGAATTTAAATCCAAACGATGTCAAAATTATACCATTATCTTTTTATTCCAAAGTAGTTTATGTCCTAAAAATTTCAGAACCAAATTCGTAAAAATCACAGACTTATAAATGAAACAAATCCTTGCTCGGAAATAGGACTGCAGAAAAACATATTGGAAACTTTCAACACATCGAGCACATGTCCAATATTTCGATTCCAAACATAACAAAATCCATCCAATACTTCAAAGATCAATCAAGAACAACCAAATTCATAATGATAATCACGGAATAGCTCAGCACAATAAGAAGAAACAATATAATACCAACAAGGTCCGCAACACCCCAAACTTCAGAGATGCGCGACTAGTTCAGACCTCTCAAAGAAAGGTCACTCCTTCTTGGCTTTTGCTCGGTCTTCTAACTCCACACCCCACTGACATTCCCTAAAGAAATGCTGGAAGAACTAGCTAGAACCTCCTCTCCAAGATCGAGCAAGAAACGGAGAGAGGAGGAGCTTTGGTGAAGGATTTGCGGTGAAGCAAGAACCGAGCACCGGGTTTGTTTGGAGAGAACTCCTCACACAATTTTTGTAGCAGCAAGCTTATGGTTTCAAAATCTCGTTTCCCTCTTCATTAGGGAAGTCTAAATACCTCCCTAATGAATGTTCAAAAGAAATTACAAAAATGCCCTAAAATGAAATGACAAAAGTGACCCCAAACAATAAATCACAAAACAGGTCCGAGGTTGGTTTTTGGTCTTTGTAAATGGAACGTTTGACATATCAAACAAACCCTAAATATAACTCCAAATACCTCTTTGGAAAGCTATAGACGTCGGTAACAAAACATATGAAAAACGCTTTTTCATTTGACATCATTCGCGTCTATAAAAAGGTCAAATACTCCACCATGGTCGGATTGTAGGCAGACTTGTAACGTCTACCATTTCTTCTATAATTTTGCTTCCAAGTAAGTGCAAGCTTAGGAGCCTCTTTATCCTCATGCTTTGGTTCATCTTCAAGGTTCTTTAGCTTATTCCAACCTACAAAAATAACAACTTATTAATTAAACAAGAAGCCTCATGGCTCGGGTTTTGGTAGAGGGTCTTGGGGCGCATCAAACGATTAGTTCATTTTATCATACTTTAAAAACTAGAAATCATATGCTGGAGAATCGAAATATGCACAAGTGATAGTTTTGTCGACAACAACTATTGAACATGCTTGCACTTAAACTAGTTATACCTATTTTGAGCAACTACTTAATGAGTTAATCATAACCTACTAGTTTTCATGCTTCAAAAGTTCATTAATATGCTAACAATTTAAACATACAACACATTATAGATTGGATGGAATTGAAACAACAAAAGAGAAATATAACATGGTTTGACAATTAATATGGAAACATGAACAATTAAGAGTATACCCAATATGTGGTTAATATCAAGATACTAAATCCTAACCAGATTCCCAAACTCCAAATGGGGTTACATTCAATACAACTAAGAATAAATCAAGAATAGGTAAAACTACAATTAATAAATCAAGATATTGAACTCTACAAAATCAACTAAAACAATTACCATAGAATTCAATTAAAAGAACAAAACATAATATTTGGGGGTAGGGCTTTTGATTGCCAAGACTCACAATTCCTTACCTTAAATTTCGTAGCTATGGATTGCTCAATTCAAACTTTGCAAAAGCTAACTCTTCCACACTCACTTCCCTCAATTTCTTCCACACTAACCCTAACTTTACATAAACAACTCAACTCTACACAATTTAACGTATAAAACCTTAAACTCATACCTCCTTTTGATCAATCAAGCATCGAAGGCATTTATCAACTTCAAAATTGGCTGGAAGGGGTCAATTTTGGCATGTGGGCATTTTGTTTGTCACGGGAGTGGAGAGAAGTTGGGGAGAAATGACAACTTAAAAGCAGATTCCTCACAAATCTGGGCACTTGCAGACGACTGAGGACAGATTCCTTGTGTCCTCACTGCGTCTGCATCGTCACTGTACACGAAAATTTTAACACTTGCGGACGGCACTTGCCGTCCGCACCTATCATCTGTATTAGGGGTGTGCATAACCAAACCGGACCGGAACCGGCGGTTTCGGTACCAGTTCGGTGCAAGTTTATCTGGTACCGAACCGAATTCGGTTCTGTTTTAGCAGAACTGAATTTTTACGGTCCGGTTCTCGATTCTCGTTACCGAGAACCAGTACCGACCGTAGAACCATGAAGGCTGGATTGATTAAATTTAGGGCACCTTCCTCCCTGCTTCATACTTGTCTCCCTGATGACCCCGCACCTGCAAGCTCCAGTCGCGACTCCCGCGAGCTTCATTCCTGACTCTCGCGAGCTCCATTCCCACCTTCGTCTCCACTCCGACGGTGAAGCTCCCGAGTCCCAAGCTCTAGTACCGACTCCTGACTTCGTCTCCCGCTACTCTCTCAAGTCTCAAGTCTCGAGCTTCTGTCCTGAGCTCCAGTCCCGAGCTCCTCTCCTGAGCTCCAGTCCTAAGCTCCTGTCTCGATTTTATCTCCGGCACTCCAGTCTCGATTCTGTCTTCGGATCTGTCCCTTCCGATTTTCATCGCTAGCTCAGTCAGTTTATGAACCCTAATTGTGATTTCTGTTCTGTTTTGATTTATGTGATGTTGGTCCTCTAAATTTAAAATTGTGATTGTTCTTTATTGATTGTTGATGAATTTGTTGACTGTTGGCGTTCATTTGGCTACTGATATGTTGATTTTCTTCTAATTAGCGTTGTTCAAGGAATTTCCATTGTTGATTGACCCAATGAAAGATGCATATGATGTATTATTCAAGTTACTTATGTTTAAAAGGGTTATTTATGCTTAAAGAAGTCATGAAAATTGAAATAGAGAATTAGGATTTTTTTAGTTCTCGCTACTCTTTTCTTGTCTTCAAGAGCTGGAAATCAGTGGGTTTGATAGAATGAAGCTAGTATTTAATATTGGATTGTTGTCCATCCTCAACAACCATACTTACTATCAATGGTTGCAAGGAATTGGAAGAGATAATAAGAGAGTGGTTAGATCATCAGAAAGATGTAAATGAGGGCATGACACAAATCCCTCTTCCAAGTTAAGGAAACTATGGTTTTATGGCTTGCCACGTCTAAGATCCATATGTCCTTCATCAAGATCATTGATTTGCAAGTCTCCAAAGGACATTGACATACAAGAATGCCCAGAACTTGAGCAATGTCGCACCTTTGGGTAATAGATCTCCATCAACCTTGTCGACTCTAACAAACTCTCTGCTGGAAGAAGATAAAGTAGTAGATCCAGTCTCCCTTCATGCCACCTTTAAATTACTTGTAATTTATGGTAATGCATATGATTGATCTATGTCATGTAATTTCTAGTAATTCATTTTGCATGTTTATGGAAGATTATTATGTAGTTTCTTGTAAAGTACTGCATCTGTAAAGTATGTCATTTGGCTAGGATTTTTTTTGTTTTTGTATTTTTTTATAAACTTTTATTATAATATTTAAAAAAATATATGTATATATTCGGTACCGAACCGGAACCGATACCGAATTTTTGGTACCGAACCGGAACCTATACCGAACTCTCATGGTACCTGTTCTGGTCCTGGATTCCTCAAACTGAAACCGGTGCAATTCCCCTTTGGAACCGGACCGAATCGGACCGTGAACACCCCTAATCTGCATCTTCCGAATTGTCCCAGACATTACAGATTCAAAATGGATGATCGTCCTCATCATCCTCACCAGTCCTCGTCTGTCCGCAACAGCTCTGGACACTTGCGGACGCCATATCCCGCCCGCACTTCATCGTGCATAGTGTCCACAATATCCAAAATTCTTTACAGGTTCATTTAGACGCCATATGTATTCATCTGCACGCGTTCGCAGTCGTCTGCAAATCTGCGGAAGACACTTTGGGACGCAAAATCCCATCCTTAGTCTGCGAAGTCAACACTTTCGTGTTGCGGATGAGTCAAGGCGTCCGCATCCAACGTCCGCCGTCGTCCGCAACGACATAATGGACAATGAGGATGCCGAAACCTCATCCTTAAGCGTCCCCAACACCATTTTCCTAATATTTCCTTAACCACAATTAACTTAAATCTTGTCCAAACACTATTCATACAAACGCGTGACATAATTAACTTCAAAAATTGACGATTCATAGTTTAACGTAATTAAATCACAATTTCTACGAAAATAGAAAATACAGGGTATTACATAGTTTTTCTTTTAACTCTAATTAATCCGTTCATCTTTCTACCCAATTAAAATTTTCTTTAATAATTTAATTAAATCCTTCATTTAATTAAAGTATTCTTAACCCAAATCTGATTCCCGATTTATTTCACATGTCGCTTAATGATAATTGACGATTACATCTTTGGTAATACCCCGATAATTATCCAACTAATCCAAAATTCTCAATTTCTTTCTAATTATCCTTATTAAATTTCAATATAAAAGTTTGGGGTATTACAGTTAGAAACCATTTTCTTTGTTAAAACATAGAATAACCGTAAATCGTTTACAAAGAAAATATTTTGTTTTACTCTACTGCTACAAAATTAAATATATTTTAATTACAAACTATTTTATTTCTTACTCACTTAGCCTGGCCAATCACAAGCTCCTTCATGTGCAAATCCTTCATCAACTGATTTGTGTTGTGTTCATTGTTTTTCTTGTGCATACGCATGTACCTACACCACAAGTAAATTGTAAGTCTAAAAGACTTAGTAAGGAAAGGAAAAATGCATATGACATTCCTCTCTTTAGCTCACTTGGAATGAGTCTGCGTCAAACCAATCTTTTCATTATGTTTCATTCATTTGTTCATTCATAACTCGTACATCGAGTTAGAAATTGAAGGAACACGTATATGATGGAATAGTTTAATTAGCTTCTAACCCTACGTATGCTAGATCCGAACTACCCATCCGCCCTTCAATCCCCCATTGCATCATTCATCATCATTCATTGCATTTGTTCATTTTATTTTCCTCACTAATGCATGTGAGTACCACCCCAAGGGCACTCCCTACTCATTTCTATTAACGTGATGCATGTTAACATATTATAAAAAAATAATGAATTAAGATGAACAACAATTATATGAGGCAACAAATGGCAAACATAGCACAATCGAAGATAGGCACAGACAATAATAGAGAGCAACATACAATAATTTAATTTATTAAAAGGGTAAATGACAAATCAACCATTGTGGTTTATGATCAATAACAAGTCAACTACTATGGTATTTTTTTAACAAGGTAACCACTGACGTATGAGAAAATGACAAACCCAACATCACGATCACGTTCTCCGTTAATAAGTTAACGTGAGACACGCGGTGTCTCAAGACACCGTCTAAAGACTCCGTGAGACACGCGGTGTCTTGAGACTGCAAAGACACCACGACTCGGTGTCTTCCCAAGACAAAGCTAATACGCGTTGTCTGTAATTATCATTTGCAATGTATTAAGCCAAGACAGAAAACGCATGCACTTAAAAGATAACAGTATTGCAATGTTCATCGGCGTCTTGGGACAGTTGAAGGGACAGTTGATGAAGAATTTTACACGGGCGAGACTTATGGTTGGCTAGGCTAAAGAAAATAAAAGAGAAAAGTGTTTTGTAATTATCACGTAATTATTTATGTTTCCGCTACATTTTGAGAAAAAACATTTTATAATTATAGTTTTTCGCTGCTCATAATAATTTTTCATAACGAGTCTAAGAATGATTTTTAACGGTTTGGTTTTAAGAAAATGACTCTGATTTCAATTTAAAAGAATTAACGATGATTCAAGTTATTTTATAAAGGTTTTTAATTTAATACATTTTTATAATAAATAAAAATTAGGTCGTTACAAAAGCCAAGGTGGAGAGGTACTCTTTGAAGCCAAGCTCTGATACCAAATGAGGTGCCCCAAGTCTCAAAGAGTACCTCGGTCAAGTGAGGACTTGCGGACCAACTTGGTGCTCCCTTTTCTTTCCTTTTTCCTAAAATGTTCTTGCTATGTTTTTGTTATGGAGTTATTGGTACTTTTAAGATTATGAAATATTGATTGGAATTTGGTGATTTAGAATCGAAATATTGGAAGTGTGCATGTTTTAGTGAAAGCCTGTAATCTATTGTTGAATCTATAATTTTTTTAGCAGTTTGTTCCTATGTCCATAACTCTGTGGTTATTTAGAATTTGAATCTGAAATTTAATAGTTTGAAGCCCTATGGAATGTGGTTAATTGAAGACAAATTTGGATTAATTTGGATTTAGATTCGCGATTTTGTGCATCGTTCTTTGGAGGTCGCCAGAGCTGCCTCTAAAAAAATTGTTTTAGGGTAGAGTTTTAATTCGCGCATAACTCACATTCCACAACAAGTTTGAACATGAATTTTGGAGGAGATATTATTTTTATTGATGGCTAATTGCCATATAAATTTGAGGTTAAAAGAGAACGCACTTGGAGTTATAATTGATTCAATTTTGTTGCCCATATTTTGTGAAAGCTGATTGCCAATTTGCATTGTGTTGTTGCTTTGAGACTTTGGCGCACATCATTTGGTATTAGAGCTCCTATATGAAATTGGTGAACTTAAACTCCTAGTATTGATGGCGAGAGGTTGTAGAAATGATACAACTTATTGTGAAGAAGAAAATGAGTTTTTAGTTTCTATTCCTACTTTCAATTGGTTAGATTGGCTTGAAGTTTACACGGATGGGGAAGATGAATTGGAAGAATTTTTTTTAACTCATGAATTTTTAGATCGGGGAAAAGTTAAAATTGCTTCTTCGAGACTTAAAGGAAAAGCTAGCCTTTAGTGGAGAAGAATAAATTCATGGAGAAAGGATTTTGGCGAAGTTCATTGTGATTATAGTTCATCACCTTTTTCCTAAGCAAAATAAAAAAAAAATTGAAAATGTTTCATAATGCACATATCATGTTCATTATGCATTTCACTGCTTACTAAGCGTTAGACTCATAGTTTATGTCATGTGATGTAGGTATGCATGGTAACAAGGATAGAAGCTGTTGTTGGAGGATTTACACGTTATGGACTTGTGGCTAGTTAAACTAAAGATTGAAGAGAAAATGTAAAATGTTTTGTAAAGATATTGAATTATAAAAGAAAAGAATTTTATGTATTGCGCTATTAACGTTTTTTTATTAAGGAAAGTCTTCCGCTATGCCATGTACTAATTAAGAAAATATACTTTGGATAAATGATTGTTTCAATTAGTTTTAGTGTAGTGTAAAAGTTTTAAATATTACGTTTTTCCAAAGAAAGAACGTTTTAAATTGCAACATTTTATAGAAAAAAGGGAACCAAGATGTTACACGAACGCATGCCAACTCTACATTCATTGATAAATTGAGAAGGTTTTGAGCTATATGTTATAAGGAAGATTGAATTTCAAACAGTTGGGTTGGTTATCTCTTAGGAAAACTCGTCTCAGATCAGGTGGATGATGGTGAAGATGGGACTGTCTTGGTAAGCTTCGAAGCATATTTTCTTCTCAAAAATCTTTTCATCAAATCCCAAGTGTTGGTGACTTCTTCTTCATCTCTTTTTTGGTTAATAATCAAATTACTCCACCACAATGAAGCTTGTCTTCTAAGCTATGAAGAAATAAGTTTCACTATGGTCTTCTCTATAAAATAGGAATTCTAAAAAATTTCTTCCACTTCTTCCCAATTTAGGTAATCTTCTGACCAATCAGACCTGCTGAAGGTAGGTATAAAAGATTGTAAATCTTCTTCTTCCATAATGTAATTTATTGAACAACTTCAGCCTCTCGCCATTTCGTAAAATAGTAATGAACATGGAACAAAATCAGATATGACTCTATTAGCTTAGAACAGGATTGATCGGCTTTGATACTAAATGATGCACTAGCCGAAGCTTTGATTCCAATCCACGTAACAATGGAAGCTCTGATCAATGAATGACGAAGAAACAAAACTCTGAAATGAAAATATGGATGCGATATTGAAGGGAACAACACTTGGGTGTGAAGATCAAACATCCCTTAGAAAATTAGACTTCCAAACTTGGAGGGACGAACAAACGTAGAAAAATAAGAACGAATGTCTTTTATTGGAATTAACGTCCGCTATAGAGACGGACGCCCAAAATGGCAGGAACAGATGTTAAGAATGAAAATCGAATGTTCGTTATGGAAAAACAAACATTTATTCAAATAGAGTAGCTGTCCTTTATAGAAACTGACATCCATTATAGAAATGGACATCCAAAAATGAGAGATGGACATTCTTGGCAAGGCATAGACGTCCCTTATAGAAGGTAGAACGTCCCATATAGAATGTAGAACGTCCTAAAGCGTGGAAACCCATGTTGCGAGCGCCGAATGATACAAGAAAATACTCAAATTTACCAAAGTTGTAACTTAGTCAATACATGACCGAATATTTGTAAAGTTAGGATTAAAACTTACCCCAAAAATGGAAATGAAGTCCTTTAAAAATTGAAGGCAAATGTTTGAGAGAAGAATTTATGGACAAAAAAGAACAAGCTGGTCAAAATAGACACCCTTGGTTTTGCGTATCAACTTCAATGGTCTCCAAGGTTGGAAACACTCAAACTTGGATCTTTGTGAGTTTTTTCAACCTTTTTTGGGGATGTCAACCTCTGGAATGGGGTCGAGTAAGGATTATTAGTAAGAGGAATCACTTAAAACTAAGTAGAACAGAGTGAAACCAATTTTGATACCAAAATTCAATCGGCTCAATGCCAAATGAATATGGTCGAGTGGAGGGAACCCTAACCTTTGAAAAAGAATAATCTATATCTGAAAAATATTCTTCTCGTAGATAAAACATAAATGGGGCTTAAATATCCTTAAATTAGGGTTGCCCTAAACACAAATTATAAACATGTCCTAAAGCAATAAACATCAAAAGTGCATGCTCTAAAACACTAGGCTAAACCGAGAACGTCCTAAACAACCATTAATGTGTTAGACCAAAATGTTCCAATTAAATCCACAAAATTGATCTAGGCTACATTTTTTTAAATCCTAGACCTTCTTGAAGTATCTCCCTTCTTTTTTGTTGGCATCAAAACTTCCTTAAGGATCCGAGGAAGTGTTGGATATGAAGGCGCCCCGGTGTCATGTTTGAACTTCCATGTGAACAAGTGTTTGATTTTCCACTTATGCTTTATCTTGAATCTGTCCATGATACTTATGGATGATGGATGAGCAAAAAGGATGATTCCAACGTACTCCTTCATTTGATCCCCTTAAAAAAGAACACTAGAATTAAAATTAAAAAATGTCCAAGATACTTGCAGTGTAGGGCCTCCAAATGGCCAAGACCCTACCCTATTTCCTTACATCAATTCTTTACCATGCCTTGCCACCGAACGTTATCTTTCTTTCGCCTTAATACCTTCAGAAATCCATAACATCATATCATTAATAATATCTCTAAAACTCATTTTCTTCAGCAACATTGACATTATTAGTTCAAACCTAATCACCTAACATTTTCCATCGACTTATTTTCATAATTAGTGTACCCAATAAAAGAGTAACCTCTATTTACAGAGCTTTAACTTACACTTCTCTTCATAGGAGCAATTAAATAATATCTTATGGTCACCAAACTTCAACAATCCAACAATGTTCCTCACATAACCACAAGCAGAGAACATAGAGTAATATATTCATTCACTATCTAATAGTCTATTTTAATCTAGCAGAATTTACCCAAAGAATATTCATTCAACACATGGTCACACTTCACCTCATAGCAACACAACAGGTTGAACACATTGTTTAGTAACCAAAACTGATCCAGCAAGAGGCGTTATTCATCCATATAATCCAAAAAATCCAAGCCTAAATTTTAACAGAAATCATACATCCATAACATATATCAAAACATTTCGAGAAGGGACCTTACCAGCATAGAATGAAGTTCTCAGCCCTTCCCTTCACCGAGCAATCTGTTTCTCCTTCTCTGCCTCTTCTCTTCCGTATATCAACAACAGAGAGAGGACACTCTCTGTTAATCCTTGACAGGTAGAGAGTGACACCCTTAAGCATGCCCGTCTGCTCCACTTTGTTCGTTTCTAGACTGAAAGGGAGTACGGTGTTATCTGTTTAGTAGACAATGAGTCACCAAAACCAATCCAGCTAGACAGGTCATACTTGGGTCGAAGCTCAATCCCAAAGCTGGAGGCCGCAGCTCTGTTCGCCCATCACCATCGCCGTTCGCTGCTCCTTCGTCTTCGTCATCCATCGCTACTGGCATCGCTGATCACCCGACATCACATCGAAGATCCGAGCCATGGCGCAGAACCATCTCGCTCCCACAGTCATGAACCACGACTTCCGTAGCTGCTCGTCAAACACCGCGAAGGAGCCAGTGTCGTCGTCAACCAAGTCATCGTCCCGCTCGCCCTCACTCGCGATCTCTGATTCCCTGCCCCCTCTCTCTCTTTCTCTCCCTCTTTCTCCTGTTTTCTCCTGCGTAGAATGGCTCTTCGGCCATTTTTGTTTTAATCAAACCAGTTCACTTAGTGAACCAGTTCACCCCTCCCCATTTCCAATAAATTCTCACCAATAATCATAATTATCTCACTTTATATGGTTATTTCCAATAATCCTAATTATCCCATAAATCTTATTTTTGTCTTCTAATTAAAAGAAAAACCGAGTCATTCCATTATTTTCAGGCCGAGCCGAACCAATCCAGTTCAATCCATTATTCTACTTACATTGTTAAGCCCAAATAGTATATTTTATCCAATTAAATTCCTCTTTGATAATTTAAATGCATCTTTCATCTAATTAAATTATGTTCAACTCAATTCCAGTTTTCGATTTATTCCAAACATTGTTTAAAAATTATTAGAAGTCCAATTTAAATATCTCAATTTCATTTCTTAAATTGATTTCCATCAATTAATTCTCCAATAAATTCTCTTAATTATAACCTCTAACGGTTACGTCATTGAAAATACACCGATAATTATGCCATTATCCAAATACCCTTAAATAAATTCTCAATTATTCTTAATGAATTTCGATATAAAAAGTCTCAGTATTACATTAATCCTTAACCTTTAGAGCAGTAAACTAAAAAGAAAGGAACTCATCTTTCATCTTCTACAATTATTTACATAGAATCCACAAAACACAACAAGCATACAACGTCCAACCCTATCAACTGATTTATATCCTATCAACGTGGCCAACGTCGGTGTCACATTTTTTTTATTAAATTTTTTTTTTCATAGCAAATAGATTGTCTTTTCGCCATAGACTCGTACTTGAAGTAGTTTTAATTAATGACTTATTTTCCACAGTGGAAGACAAGTTTTTGCTGTAAAAAAAAAAAAAAAAGTTACTTTCTTTAACAGAAGACAGTATCCGTTGTAGAAAGAGTATTTTTTGCAGTTAAAATGTATATTCCATGACAGAAAGTAAGTCATATTTCAAAGGATTTGGTAGATGATTAGGCAATTTTGGAAATGATAGAGAACACGTTCTCAAAATGAGGTTAAAAGGTTTCAGTTACAGTTCTTACAATCAAGGAAAAGATGATGAAAATGAAATCAATATAATCACAACCTTCTCAAATTTGCAAATTCCATTTGCTGTAAAAATTTGTGCCCAGATTTGATCAAGCTAACAACAAAATGGTTGAACTTTATAATAAAAAACTAAATCAATGTCCGTATATAAAAATATCTAATTGTTAAAAATCTCCGTTATAGTTCTAATGCTTTTATGCATTATAATGCTTTTATGCATTAGTTCTAATTGCTCAAACAGAACCGAATTCGTTTCGGTACCAAGTAAACCAGCACCAAACTAGTACCAAAACCGCCGGTTTCGGTCGGGTTCTCGGTGCTGGTTCGGTTCTGTTGATTTGTCATTTACCCTATTAATTGCTTTTGGTCAGTCTCCCACCAATCCAATATTCCTTGACCTAATATTATAGTTCAACAACGCAATTGTCAAGGAAATGAAAACATGCCACAACAATGACAACACTAAACTTGTCCAATGATGAATCACCATCAAAGAGAGACAAACATATAAACAAATCAAACAATTATATCCTCGTACATATTACACTTGTCTAATTTTACAACACAAACTGAACATGCACATTGTTAGAGTTTGGAGTAACCCGAATTCTAGTTGAGTTGGGTGAGACCCATATCCAATATTAAGATTATTTATTTTCTTTATATATTGATATTTGAGTCGCAAAAATCGTTGTACCTTGATTTTTTATTAGTGATTTCTCTTCTACCCATGGTTTTTTCCCATTAGGGTTTTTCACATAAATCTTGGTGTCCCTGCTTTTGCAATTTTCCTTTTCCGTTTCGCGTTCGATTCTCAACAATTGGTATCAGAGCCCAGGTGAAATTCTCTATATCAATTTTTCAACAATTGATATCAGAGTGAAGTTAGAGTTTTAGTGCCCGGATCAAACAATTTTAGGGTTTGCAATTTTTGAAAATGAAAAAAAGAAAATTTTTTTCCTTTTTTTGTTTCTCTTCACTTCTGTTTCAGTCCAGAGAAGAAATTTCGCGTCGCCTCTATTTCGCGATCAAAAAAGAAGAAAATTGCCTATGTTCTTCATCGCCGAGGAGAAGCGATCGCCGACCGAGTCTACCAATAGAGGAATAGCAATCCTCCTATATCAAAGTCAATCTCCGTCGCACCCTGTTCATCCCCAAATAGAAGGAAACCCGTGCCACTGTTCTTCTTCAACAGAGAAGTTGTTGTCACCGTCTATCAACCGTTGCTGCCCAACCTCCCTCTATTGTCTGCCAATCACTAGTGTGTTCTCCGACCAAGCGGTGAACGAGCCAACTACATCAATTTATGGTTTGTCGCACAAATAGAGAGTTAAAAAGCAATTTTTGCTATGGAAATATCAGTTTAATTTTATTTGGGAAAGTAAAATCAAAAGTTTTGATTTTTGTTTTGGAGCAAAGAAAACTCTGAATTTTTGGAGAATTTTTGGAGGATATTTTGGGTTCAGAAATTGTGGGAAAATTTCTGAAATTTTTGGGCAAGATGAGTTTGGTGAAATTTGGTATTCCGTTGTTGGATCAAAATACAAGATTTCAGTTATGGCAAGTGAAGATGCGAGATGTACTCACACAGATGGATTTAGACGATGTGTTATTAGAGCTCAATAAAATTGCCACATTATGGAGTGAATAAGAGAAACTTCGAAATGATCTAAAAGCTCTATCTTTGATATGTCAGCATTTGTCAAATCAGATATTGCAAGATGTTTTGAATGAGAAATCTGCCATTTAGTTATGATTCAGATTGGAGTAGTTGCGTATGAAGAAAACCCTTACTAGCAGTTGCATTTGAAGCAATGACTTTATTCTCATCAGTTATTGGAAGGAGCCTATATTACAGAGCACTTGGTTGCATTCAAAGAGTTAGTTTCAGATTTGGAGACTATAAGATGCAAGTACGACAAAGGGGATTTGAGGTTGATTCTGTTATGCTCGTTGTCTACTTCATATGGTACTTTCAGAGATACGATTTCATACTGTAGAGAAAGTAAAATTTGGAAGACGTTTATGGTTCTTTGTTATCAAAGGAAAAGATGAAGTAGCTTGTTGTGGAATCTGAGTCTCAAGGTGAGAGACTTGTCGTTTGGGGTAGAACAAGAGAGTTAAACAATAAAGGTAGTGATAATGTTCAGAGTTCAAAGGGTAGATCAAAGTCAAGATACCGAGATAGAACCTGTTACTTCTGTCAGAGAAGGGGCACATCAAAGCCGAGTGTCGTAAATTACAGAATAAGATAAAGAGAGCTGTTGAGAAATGAAAACAACCGATGACGTGGGTTGGTGCGATTTGGTGACACGATGCGGCGATCTCAGACTCAGGAGGTACGACTTCACAGGTTCAATTCGGAGTTTTCCGGCTACTAATTAGCAACTGACAGCAAGGAATGGCAATGACGAAGGCAAGCTGTGATCGGACGTTGTAGTGAGGGTTCTCGGTTTGTGATTGGTAGCGTAGGGCAGGGCTGAGCGTCGTTCAGGGAGGAATGACATGTCGTCTAATTCTCGGTTTAATCTAAACCGATGCACTCCTTTGACTTTGTATCTTGGCGTTTTGAAAGGAAGCTACATGGCAGTGGCGTGGAGCTCGATCTGAAGAATTTGCTGTTGGATTTTAGGTTCCCTCGCACGGCGGAATTACCGATGTTCATAACAACAGTAACGTGCATAACCTAACCTATGTATCATAAAAAACAATTTTAACATGAACATAAAAATGGATCATTGTTATAATATATTAATAATAATATGTATTTAGATCCATAAAAAAGATAAACAATGTTACCTTTGTAGCTTACTTCACACGGCTACAAAATCAATCTTCGATCTTCTCCGCCAATCCTCCTAACCTCGAATAAGCACGTGTGGGTGCAATGAACGAAACAAGATAACACTCAATTTATGATAGATCATATTCTCAACACATGAGACGATCTATTTGGATTTAGAAAACACTTTTCTAACGCCAACACGGAAGACAAAAACTTTTCTCTCAAAATGGATTTCTTTCTCAAAGACTTCAAAAAACTAAAACTCTTTTGCTAATGAGTTTTGACCTCTATTTATAGTGGTATTATTCCATAATGGTCATTATGGCATTTAGAGAAAAAACCACTACAAATTCCTCATTACATTTATAAAAATGTTATGGAAATTAAAAGACTTGTCACCATAGCTCAACACTTGGCACATTTAAGTTATAACACATTTATAACAAAAATGTTATGGAAAACAAAAGGTCATTAAATCAAATTTGACATTAATTCAAATTTGACAAAATCCATTTTATAAAACTATTTTTAAAAGTTACTTTATATTTGTTACTTTATTGAATAATCAATAATTCAATTGTTTCATTTAATGAAACATAACAAATATATTAACTTTGACAACTTTTGTCATTTTGTCTTAACTAATTGAATAATCAATAATTCAATTATTTCATCTAATGAAAAAATAATAATAATAAACTTATTATTGAGTGTATCAAATAATTAATTCATAATTAATTATTTAATCTTATTTGTTCATTTTTCTATTATTTGAATAATGATAGAAGTTGACGAAGGGACCGATGGACCTATAGTTTTAAGCTCTAATAATATTTCGTTAATTAATATAAACTCTTTATATTAATTAACATAATTATTAACTCTAAAGTAATTCCACTAAATACTTAGAGATGCACTCTCAAAACTATAAAGTATTCTTACTTAAAGTAATGTCCATTGATATAGTCATTACATATGTATTAACCCTCCATTTAGATTCGCAATAGAGTTAGGTTTATAATCCGTTAACCTCTCATATTGCGTCTTTATCCTTGACTACCATTAGTTCTTCCTTGAATAATTAATTCATAACAATTATGAATTGAGCGCTAATTATTCGATCCTTGAACTAACAAACAAGGAAATCTATATAAATGGATTTCATTGTATCGATATTAACATTCTCAGCTATTTATTTTAATTTACTCCCAATATACAAGGTATACGAATTATAACTTGTACAAAACTTTACCAAGTAAATCAAAGAATAAATTAAAATAAAATAGGAGTTTATTAAATACAATGAATTAAGATCATACATATATGACCATCATTATGATAAAATTAATTATTCTATATTTAACGAAAATTATCAGAACAATATAATTGTATCTAGTCCAATCCTATATAATCATATTATATAAAACATATTTATCTTATGTCACTACATATATAGTCGGGATATGACTATACATTCTTAATGAGATAAACTATGTTTATGACTATGAACTATTTGAAGATTTCATACTTTAAATATAAGTCATGGACATATTTTGGTTATTACTCTTTATATTTTATCACACATATATACAATATATATGTTAATATAAAGTTAGAATAAATAACCAAGGAATTTTCTATGAATTTTATGAAACATAATCTAAAATGTTAACATAATATCAATCAATATAAATTTATTCATATATTATAAAATTGTTCTATTACATTTGCTTGTTGGGCATATTACTCCCAACATTTGCTTCTGCCGAAAATCGTGGGATAGGTTAGTTTTGCATTTCAAATTTGCCATCTGTGTTTATATACATAGCGAGTGAGAAAAATATGATGGAGAACACTCTGGCAGGGGAGAATAAAGTGTGAGGGAGATCTCAGGTAGGAGAGAGTTGAAGGCCGAGAGATGTTGGCAGAGTTGAGTGGGAGAGTTGGGTGCTGAGTGTTCTGATTTTGGCCGAAGGTCAGAGCTACTGTCTTGGTCTCAGGTATGCCATGTTCAGTAGGTGAGTTTTCCTTCTCTGAAATTGAATCAATCCGGTTGGATGAGATGATATGGCCTATTACTTTGGATTTATGGATGAGTATATTTGGACGGATTAATTTGTTGGTTTCTGTTTTTGGTGTCAAGTCTAGTGAATCAGTTGGATTAATCTTGAATTGTTACTTCTCTATTTATGGTGGATTTCTGAATGTAGGAAATTGTTAACTAATATCCTAATTAATCTGTTGGGTCAAAGTTTAATGAACTCTACATGTTGGAATGAATGAAGTGTTAAAACAGTCCATGTTAGCACAAAATGGAATTACCTTGTTGTATGAGTAAATGCTTCTATTTAATGGATTAATGACTGCCAATTAGTGTTAAATTGAGTTATCTTACTTTGATGTTGTCATGGATGTGTTGGCTGATTACAACTTAGCCCTAGTAACTATGGATATTATTGTTCTTCTGGATTCAACATTGCTATGATAAGATAAGGCCTTTGTTGGAAGAGTTTGTTGAATGCAATATACATTGCTATGCAGAAACTGTTTTATGATCTATTTTAGTATTGCACAGTAATTGGAATTATTTAGCTACTAATCTGACATTGAAGCATGATTAAACTCTGCGTTCTGATTTTTAGATGTGAAACTGTGCTTTATGTATGTTAAATTAAGATTTGACTATCATTGGAATAAGATTCAATAAACTTGTAAAGAATATCATAGACCGATTGATTGAATATAGTTCAATTCATTTACAAGTTGTAACATTTTAATTATGAAGGTATTGGAAGAGGAAAAGGAAGGAAAAATGATTTAAGTGCGATATCGATAAGCTTCGAGGTAAGAAAATGGGGGTGCTTTGGCCATTGAGGCCCTACACCACAAGTATGGGTGGGTGAGTTTAATGTTAATGTTAGCTATTGTTAGTTTAATGCTTATGCTTAATGTTAGTTGATTGTTACCACTAGTTGATTTAGTAGGTTAATTGTTGTGAGATGCTCATTGTGTTAATGTTAGTGTAGATTTGTGCTCTGTGATATTTCCTTTGAATGATATTTTGTTCTTTTGTTTTCATTGCTATGTGATGTTTTGTTAGGGCTAACTTTGTCATTTATTAAGTGCTATGTAGATACCTCGTTATAGTTCCTTTATGGTTTGATGAAGTTGTGGAAAATGTTCAATATATGAAGAATGAACAAATTAACGATAAAAGAGTTAAGAGTTCTATGCTAATCTTGGATGTTTACTTGCGGTGTAGTATTGTTTTCTTTCCCTATACATTATGTTTCTCTGTTATTCTTGCCCGGTTAAATGTTAGGTAAGTTGTATGAGCATGATAATTTATTAGGGTAATTAGTTAACTGTTTATGAAATTAGCAGTTAACATGTAAATGAACTAGAGTTGAATAATGAATCAAAATAATAATCCGAGTATGTTAAACTAACTAGAGTGACTCGCAGTTGAGTATGTTTAACTTAGTATATAACTAGTATGTTTAATTGCTAATTAAGTTAGTTAATTGTTAAGTTAATCATTGACCATGTAAAGACTAGTAGTTAAGCATGTTGTAATTAATTAGGTTAATATTAAATTGGGAAAATAACAAATCAACCATCGTGGTTTGAGGTCAATGACAAGTCAACCACTATGGTATTTTTTTTAACAAGTTTACCACTGACGTATGCAAAAATAACAAAGCCGACATCGCTGTTACCTTATCTGTTAATAAGTTGACGTCAACTACTCATAGGAAGACACCGAGACTGCAAAAAACGCGGCGTCTCAAGTGAGATATCGCAGTTTAGGCGGTCTCAAACATTCAGGAGAGACCGCATTTTACGCGGTCTCTCGCCTAAGGAGAGACAGCGTAAAACACGGTCTCTCGGGTCAGACGCGATCTCTCGCATAAGCAGAGACAGCATAAAACGCAGTCTCTCGGGTCCAACGTGGTCTCTCGCATAAGCAAAGACCGCGTAAAAACGTGGTCTCTCACTTAAGGAGAGTCCACGTAAAACGTGGTCTCTCGGGTCCATGAGAGACCGCATTTTACACAGTCTCTCCTTATGCAAGAGACTGCAAAAAAAGTGGTCTCTCGGCCGCGTTTTTACGCGGTCTGTGGGGAGAGACCCCATTTCTTAGGGTTCTCTCCCAAATTTTCCCCAATCTCTCCCCAATTTCTCTATTTTTCTCCTCACCCACTCATTTGGTCGAAGAGGCGACGCGAGGAGAGGACCAGCCACCGAGCTACGCCATCGATTGAGCGACGAAGACACCGCCAAGGGACCCGATCAAGCGACGCCATTGAGCAACGAAGACACCGCACCGCACCGCCGAGCGACACCATCAAGCGACGAAGACACCGCACCGCACTACTGAGCGACGCCATCGAGCGACGAAGACACCGCACCGCCGAGTGACGCGACGAAGAAATCCAATCTGCTTGAAAAAAGGTCATAAATTTTTGCAATTATATTACTTGTTGTTTAGTACTAATGCGAAGTAGGATTGAAGAACAATTTTGATGAATTTTGCAATTATATCACTTGTGGTTACAGGCTTGCATTTTGCACGAATTTGAGAAGCCAGTTTTTTTATGTTATTTGAAACATTTGCTAATATTTCCAATTGCCTTGTGATTATGATCAGAGATAGTATGAGAATTCGACAATTGCATCTTCTTTGTGAAAGTTTCGCATTTTTATTGAATCTCATTGATAGAGTCCTAATTTAGTGCTTTTATTCAATTTTTTTTTTAGGATTTATAGATATTTATTTAAGTATAACAATTGAAATTTCGATTCTACCTTAGTATTAGTGGTTGTTTTACTGATTGGTTCTAAATTATTCAAGGGCACAATGTATTACCAAGCCAGAAGATTGATGTAGCACCGTGGGACACCAAAGGGGGAGGGTAGTGAAAGACAAGCATTGGAGGCGGTGGAAGCCGTGGGTGGGAAGATGTTCAACCCGAGGCTGTGGAAGAAGTTGAACGAGCGACAGCGGTGGAAGACCAAGACACTGCCGAGCCTGAACAAGGAGAAGCAGAGTTATTATTCAACACTGACGATGCCAAAAGAAGATATGAAGAAGATGTTGAACATCGGGGCATCATTGTTTCAAGAATAGTCGATTTTGACTCTTTCACAAACATGAGAATTCAACATATGATGCAAGAGGCTGGATTACTTGGGTTGTGCCAGATGGGGGGCACTTATTGCCAGAGAGTGATCAAAATGTTTTATGCAAATTTCCAACGGTCCGAGGAGCCAGTAGAGGTGGAAACATACATCTTTGGACGGGAGTTGAGATTCACTCCCAACGATATCAATAGAATGGTTGAATGTGTGATAGACGAGGAAAGCAAAGAATATTATCACATATCTCGGGTACCACCATTTTTGAAACGAGGAAAAGGGATAGTGGTGCTTAAATTGTTGCACCGAGTCCCAATATTGCCCATTACAAGAAGCCAAAGGCTAATGAGTTGAATGGAATAGCCGGAGTGATCCACTTGATATTGACATACACAATTTTGCCTAGAATTGGGCATCGAGACCATGTCACCAGCATGGATCTTTATATTTTGGAGAAGGTGTTCAGGGGGGAAAAAGTGAACATCGGATATATTATTGTCAAGCACATGCAAGAGGTCGTTAAGAACCCAACAATGAGCCTGCCATACAACTGGTTGATCTAGAGTATAGTTGAGCAGTTTGGGGTACCTATCTCAGCGAATGAGCCGAGAATGGAAGGGACGGCCAACGACATTTACAACAACTATAACTTGGCCCGATTGGGTATCACTCAGGTTGGAGGCGAATGGGTTCGCAAGTTAAAAAATAAGTCAGCACCTCCACCCATCCCAGAGGATCAGTATGCAGACACGTCACATCAAATGCCTCCTCCTCCCTTCTCAGAGCCTCAGTATGCAGGCATGTCACATCAAATGCCTCCTCCTCCCTTCTAAGAGCCTCAGTATGTAGGCACGTCACATCAAATGCCTCCTCCTCCCTTCTCAGAGACCCAGTATGCAGCTCCCTCAGATGAAATGCCGCCGCTTCCACAATCATCACACTTTTCTGCTATGCCTGAGGAGTTGCCTGCCTGGATGAGTAAAATGGAGGAGCTCCATCATGCGTCGATGACAAGAATGTAACTGATGGAGGAGCACATACAAATGCACCAAATCCAACTGCGCAAATCGGATGATGTGGCAAACGAGAGGTGGGGCATTGCACAACAGTGGCAGGTGCAGGCAGAAGAGAGGTGGGTCATTGCACAACAGTGGCAGGTGCAGGCAGAAGAGAGGCATCACGCTGTAGAGCAGTGGCTTTTGCAAGACATGAAGCTCGCTGCAGCGAGGCATAGCGCCGTAAAACAATGGCAGACTCAAGAATCAGAGCTCGAAGCAGAGAGGCATCGCCAAGTAGAAGAGTGGCATGTTCGAGAAGAGGAGCGGCGTGTTTGCGAAGAGGAGAGGCATCGTGAGATGTTGGCCGCACTCAAGAGCCGTGGGAGGCAATTAGGCCATTCAGCATCCTCGTCGTCTGACTCACATAATGCCACATTTCACTTGTAGGTCATTTATGTTGTACCAAAAGTGCAGTCTTTACTTGATTGTTTGTTTCACATGATGATTTGAAGTTGTTATGCAGCCACCCTGCGGGAAGACGAGCGGTCCCACCTCCCCGCAATAGAACTATAAGCGTGGTTGGAATTCTATTTCGTAATCAATCATGTTCATCTTTTGTTAGTATGTTGGGGTTTTCACATTTTTTGTTGCAGCCTTTGAAGCTCATGTCCAAGTTTAAAGACTATGTCCAGGTGAATACACGGCGGAACAAAGAGACATGCACAATTCTTGGGGGAAAGCTGGTCGAAGATGTCTGTGTCGTCACTGATCTCATCTTTCCAGTGCAAATCGGGACAGCAGATACGGTACAAACCATTCTTTGTATGTTAGTGTTTAAGCTTTTCTATTAGTACTCATCCCAATTTGAATGTAGTGCTTTGTGGTCGATGAGACCGCCATATTCGCATATCACCAGGAGAAACGTCTATTTTCATTGGGGTGGATTCACGTAAGTCACCATCTTGCTTCTGGTTATCGTTCAATCATGTTTCTTAACATAATGTCATGACTTATTTACATTGCAGTCACATCCAAAGCACCCGTTGATTATGTCGTCGGCTGACTTGCACACTCAATATTTGCATCAGTGCTTGTTGGAGGAGGCAATTTGTATCATTATAACTCCAGCAGACAAAAAGAAGTATTTACATTCACTTGTGTAAATTTTTATATTGCTTTTCACGTGACTGACAGACAATTGTTCCCTTTGCATTGCAGGCCATACGACATCTTCTGGTGTACGCACGAGGGGATGAGGGTGCTGGGAAAATTCAACAATTCATAACAATTCCACAACCACGACCCTGCAATCTTCCATATGAGGGTGCGCTATACGCTGAAGTAGATGACGTTGTCTTCCAACCGAACAGACCTTTTGATATCCATGATCTTTGCAAGCCACCGCCTCCTCCAAAGCCATGGTCCAAGAAGAATGTGCCCTGATTTAGTTTAAATATTTCTGTTGTAATTTTTTAATTTTTTAGTTAAGTTTATGTTTACTTTAGTTTCCATTGCGATTTAATTTGTACACATTTGCATTCTAATTGATCTGTACTTGAATGATTCATTTCCATTGGACTGTTGTGGGCGTTTTTCTGCAGGATGTATGAGAAATGCTTTGGGGGAGTAAAGTAACAGGGTAGGTTATGCCCAAAAGTTTGAAAATATTGTACAATGTTGCATAGTTAATTTCACAAACTTGTCTCCCACCCGCAAGTTGCCTTCTTCATCGCCTTAAACTCAACATAACTGTATTATTATTCCTCTTCATATCATTTACAATTATAAAACTATTAAATTACATGCAATTATCCATCAACGTAATTTCTAAAACAATTGTGTGTTCCATCTGTGTCACGGAAGATTCAGGTCCACGTTCGTGTATGATTGTGTGGGTGACCTTGAGCATCCGAGTCTTGCACAACACATTACAAATGAAATTAGCATATTTCAAATACCAATTCATAACGAAAATGTGCTAATGGGCTCACCTGCGTGTCGAGAACTCTGTGGGCAGCTGTCTCAGGAACTATGTCAAGAATTGTCTTAGGGGCTGTTTCAAGAACTCTGAACCCCATAAATATTTCATCTAACCTGCCACTGCCCCCTCTGCCTCTGCCGCCCCATAAATATTGCATGTGCGAGAATTGTGCCCATCCTATATTCTACGTTTGCGCGGCCTTCCTAGAAGTCTTTTAAATGGTGGTGGGATAATAGGATCAAGATTCGTCACTGGAGGCCACTCGATCGGTCCATTGAATGGGCCAGAGAAAGTGGGAGTACATCGCCATGTATGTTTCCCGATGATAGCACGCATGCATAAACTCCTCGAGGGATCTCCTCATGAACTGAATGCACGGGACTTCATGGACACATGGGATGCCTGTCAACTCCCACTGGTAACAGGTACAAGTACATCCGTCCAAATTGACAGAGTATTGTTCTTCACCATTGCTATCCTCAAACCGGGCACATCCTGAAAACTAGGGGCTCCAATTTTGGCCGACAAGTTTTAGTTTGGCGAGCCGAGTGCTGATCTTTGGACACAACATGTCTATCGAGCGAGCCATCTTTTCATTTTTTTTCACAATCCTACCCATGATGCTCTTTCGAATGATCTCGAACATACTTAGAATCGGTTTGTCCCGGGCGGGTAGGATGCAGGCGTTGAATGACTCACTCAGATTATTAAGGCTAATGTCGCACTTTGGGATGGAGTAGAAGGAATGTTTGGCCCAGGTTGTCACATCTATTCCACGTAAGTAGTTGTGGGCCGCCGAGTCAAGCATAAATAACTTACCCATCTCTCTCTTAAAATTGTCTCACAGTAGTGGCTCTAGATGCGGCCCACAATGCATCCTTTAACAACCTTCCTTTAAATTGTTTTTAGAAATTGGCATACAAGTGTCGAATGCAAAATCGATGGTCTGCTTGCCCTGCCACCGCGCTCACAGCTGACATTAGACCCTACAAACATTCATAATATTAGTCAGATTCCTACAAAATGCATACCCTATACACATAAGGCAAAAGCATTCAACCTCACCTTTTGACGGTCAAAAATTATTGTCCATCCATTGCCAGATGGAGTGTTTAGATCATCGAGCAACAATTCTAGAAACCAACTCCATGAATTCCTATTTTCTTCTTCTACTAGTGCAACAGCAATCGGATACATTCCATCGTTCCCGTCGATGGTCACAGCAGCGAGCAGTTGGCCTGAAGTGGCTCCCTTCAAATGGAAACCGTCCAAACAAATAAGTGGTCTACCACAGCTTAGCACAGTCATCTTGCATGCAGCCAAACACATATACATTCTTTTAAAGGCACTCATATCGAAGTCCACGCGCACAGAGCTCCCCGGATTAGACCTCCGAATCTCCTCGGCATACAACCATATGAGTTTATATTGCTCGTTTCCATCACCTTCATTTATTTTTTTTGCTGCATTTCTTGCCCTTCTAGAAATACTAAGTGTGATGTTGACATTAAAGTCCTTCCTAACTGTCTCAATTATGGAAGCAAGTTCCCAATCAGCCTAACTTTTAAATCTGTCTGAGTAATGAGTTGCAACCCATTTGGCAGTAGGATGACGAATTTTCATCTTTTTGGAGCATGTGTGAATGTCATTGAAAAATTTTATTTGAAATGTCATTTCACCTTGCATTTTTTAGGCGTGCAATCGCCACGGGCAGCCTTCTTGGCAAGCAGCCCTCAATCGATGTGCATCACTATGGGTGAATTTTATCCCGTACCTATTCTTCAATGCATGATCAACAATTTCTTCTCTAATTTTGTTCAAAGAACTGTACTTTTTACCAAGCCCATTCCAGGGAAGTTGCCTTCTACTTCTACTTGTGTTGGACGTCTAGACCTACTCTCAGCCATGTCCATGTCTTCACCACTGGCTGATTGACATAGTGATCGGAGGTCCTCATTGTCCTCCTATGTAGAGTCACTGATACAGAATGCAAAACAATCACAACTTCATTTCCAATTCCACCTGCCTCATTCTGACTAAGCACACAATTGGTTGTGGGTCCCCCTTCAAGTTGATAATTAAGCATAGATTCTTGGTCACTGGCCATTTGCTTTTCAACTAATTGTTCACCTTCGCTAATCGCTCTCCGAATTTGGGGAGAAAATTAGGGAAATTAGAAATTTGGGGAGAAATTAGGGGAAATTAGGGAGAGAAACCTAAGAAATAGGGTCTCTTCCTGCGTTTTTGCAGTCTCGGTGTCTTCCTACGAGTTGTTGACGTCAACTTATTAACGGAGAAAGTAACAGCGATGTCGGCTTTGTTATTTTTGCATACGTCAGTGGTTAACTTGTTAAAAACAATACCATAGTGGTTGACTTGTCATTGACCTCAAACCACGATGGTTGATTTGTCATTTACCCTATTAAATTTTTAAGTAACTAAAGTATGTTAATTAACTACTTACCTGAATGTGTTAATTAACTAAATGCAAGAAATAACCTACCCTTGAGTATGAAATCAATTAGGGGAAATTAATGAGCAAACTAATGAACATGATTAATTATTAAGAAACAGGCTAGCAAGCATGTTTAGGGCAATTTAACTAATCACGTCATGCATGCAAGCTGGCTAATAACTTAATTATAATTGTTAATTAACTAGACCAACTAATTGAATGAGAATACTAGTGAGCATGTTAATCATAATTAGCAAGTATGTTAATTATCTAGGATTAATTGGTGAGTATATTCAATCACTAAACATGTTAGGTTTAAGTAATTCCTTGTATTTTTGTTGTACTTTTATGCATTCGTTGGTTCAATTCAATGCTGCTTTACCTTTAATGCAAGTTTTGTTTACCTTTCTTCATATGCGCTTTCACTTTCCTTAAATGTGTACTTTAAATACATAAATAATGCTTTACTTTTCTAAATAACATAATGATAAGAAGGATGAAAAGAGAACGAAGTAAACGTAAATGAGTTAAGGATTCAATGATTAAGTGAATGAATGTCTTATGAATGCTTTGTTATTGTTTTCTTATATTGCTTACGATAGGTAAGTAGTATAAAAATGTGAGATTAACATAGGAGCATGTTCATAACTGATTAGAATAATCGCGTAGAAGCATAAATCTAAGAAGTATGTAAAATAACTAAGAAACATATAAAATGACTAGGAAAGAAATTAGGATATGATAGTATGTTTCAATTCCTCTTATGTGCTTCGTTGTTTACAAGATTATATTATTAAATTTTTCTATTGTGTGCTTTTGATTACTGCTATGTATTATATGCGTTTTCCATTTCAGTTGCTTTCAGTTACTTTCGTTTACGAGCACTTTAAATTATTATGAATGTTATGTTATATGCATCATGCATCATGTTAGGTTGAGAATGTATGTTCATGCATCATGTAATAGAAACAAAGTAGGGAGTATTCCCATGGGGTGGCTCACATGCATGGTGAGGAAAGTAAAATGATAAAGAAAAGACCAACGGAAAGGAATGAAAAGAAAAGGGAGTTAGGAGGCAGATGGGTAGCGATCCTAGTTTGATAATTAGGAAATGCCCCTACCATATCGGGAACGGAACCTAGTTATCCATAAGAGGTTAGGTCCAACTCACTATACCATCCCATACAGGTTCTTTTAATCTCCAGCTCGATGTACGAGTACAGAAAGAAAGAAAGAAAGAAAATGTAATGAAAGGATTGGTTTGGGTGGCCCCCCATTCCAACATGGATTAAAGAGTGGCATTCATATTAGCATAGGTTCCCTTTTTCCTTACTAAGCCCTTTGGGCTTACAGTTGCTTGTGGTGTAGATGTAGGTACTAGCACGCTATAAGGAAGGCATGGACTAAGAGTAGCGAAAGATAAAGGACAAACAATAGCAAGTAGAGATGATGAGTTTGCACGCTCGAGGTATGCTTATGGCTGGCCAGACTTATAAAAATGGTAAAAGATAAGCAGTTGTAATTGAATTAATTTTTTCAAAGTGTATTTAATTATTGAGTTCTTTCATTTAAACGATTTACATTTCTGCAAAGCTCTAAACAAACGAGATTTTTGTATTCACACTTCCACTATGTTTTACAAGACGAGGATTTCCTTTACAATTCCGCATAGTTTTTAAATGAAATTTTTATAACTAGTTTAAAGAAAGGTCAGTAACGATCCAGTTAGATGCACTCTGATATGTTTTGCTTTAAAAAGAAAATTTCAAATTTTTACGCATTTTAAAAGAATTACAAAAATTCGGGTCGTTATAGTTGGTTTCAAAGCTGTGAAAATTGTTGAATTCCCTCTGATTTTAGATCCAGGACTTGATGATAACCATACCTTGTTATGTAAAATTGTTGAATTCACTTGGTTAGTTGAATCTCAGAATTGGGTAATGATAATACCCGACTATAACAGATTGTTGTTCTCTGATAATTTGTGTCTTATAACAATGTTCTAAAGAGTGTTCTAAAAATCATGAATATTCCTACTATTAACTTGTAATTACTACTCTGTTATTATATGTGTGAATCATCGAATCTTAAATTATGAAAATTATTGAATCTCGATTGTGAGAACATCATGTCGCTACTATTATGATTCTATTCATCTCCTAATGTTTGTAATTCTACCAGTATATTAAATTATGATTCTTTCATTCTCCGTATAAGTGAAGTGTCTGTGCTATTGTTAATTTCACATTTTGACTCCATTATTCTTCTACTGTCATATGTGAGCTGTTGAGTCTTTGAATATAAATGTGCCATATTAGCGTTGTTATTTTTAAGATTCTATTGTTCTTTCCAATGTTATAGTTGAACTGTTGGATCTAGGATTGTGATGAATGACATAATATTCCTATTAATTTCATGTTAATTGTTCAATTGAATTCTGTGATCTATATGTGCATATTTTGCTTGTTCTTTTGATATTCCTATATTGTCGAGTCTAGAAATCATGCATCATATTAATAGACATAGGAGTGATGTTACACTGAGCTGGTATTCACACAACATGGGAGAGACATTTTGTAACAACCCGGATTTTCTTAAAGCAATTAAAATGCGTAAAAATTTAAAATTTTCTTTCATAAAACAAATCAGAGTGAATAAATCCGAATCGCTACTACTCTTTATGAAAACTCGTCATGAAAACCAACTTATTCGTTATGCGGAAGCGTTAAAAATAATCATTTGACAATCATGGCGGAAGCGTAAGAAATCTTTTAAAGGAATTACTACGCGACTCAAACATTTCGTCTACCAATTAAAACTGAACCATTACTTCATTGATTCGTAAATCTTTTCTTTATCTCTTTCTTTCCTTTATTCCATAGCCGTTCACTTACATTTGTCTTTGCCTTGCCAGTCTGAATCCTGTACGTGTGAAATCATCCATCTCTGCGTCATTATGCGTTTCTCATCTTCTTCTCATTCTTTTACTATCTGTTCGTCATTGTACCTACACCACAAGTAAGGACGTGAGCTTACGCTCAGTAAGGATATGGGAAAAAAAATTATGCATTTCTCTCTTTAGTTCTTATTGGAATGGGGCCACCAATCCAACTTCTTTCATTTCATTTTTGTTCGTTGTTCGTTCTTTAAATTCGTACATCGAGTTTGGAGATTGGAGGTTTTCCTTTGAGATGGCATAGCTGTACGGAAACTAGCCCTCTGTGGCTAGATCCGGACTACCCATCTACTCCAACTTCCTAGTTCCTGCATATACCCGCCTTTTTGGGTTTGTTCTTTCTATTTCGTTCTTAAACTCGTACATCGAGTTTGGAGATTGGAGGTTTTCCTTTGAGATGGCATAGCTGTACGGAAACTAACCCTCTGTGGCTAGATCTGGACTACCCATCTACTCCAACTTCCTAGTTCCGGCATATACCCGCCTTTTTGGGTTTGTTCGTTATTTAAACTCATACCTCGAGTTTGGAGATTGGAGGTTTTCCTTTGAGATGGCATAGCTGTACGGAAACTAGCCTCCTGTGGGCTAGATCCAGACTACCCATCTACTCCAACTCCCTAGTTTCGGCATATACCCGCCTTTTTGGGTTTGTTTTCTTTTCATAGTCTTTTCGTTTTCCTCACTTATGCATGTGGGTACCTCCTCGGAGGTTACCCCCTACTTGGTTCCTATCATCATGGACTCGATCTAACTTTTCCTCAAACAAATCATATATGAGAAATAACATACTTTAATAAGAAAGGAAAAGCATATTGAAGTATATAAAAACTTACAATAATTGAAATGACATGAATATAAAGTAAACGTGTAACACTTATTATCGAAAGCTAACATGTTCCTCGAAACAGTCTAATCATAGAAACATGCTTGAGCGTCAATAATTGAATATATATATATATATATATATATATATATATATATAACTTAGAACCAGAAGGTTCCTATCCAGAACCAAGAATAACATGTACAAAATCCATAGAAACAGTAAAATCTGAAACGACTTACACAATGCTATTAAAACCCTTATCCTTTCGTTCTTTCATTCATTCATTCTCATCATACGTTTTCTTTTCATTTCATCATTCATCATTCTCATCATACTTTTCTTTTCATTTCATCATTCATCATTCTCATCATACTTTTCTTTTCATTTCATCATTCATCATTCTCATCATACGTTTTCTCTTCATTTCTTTCATTATTCATATAGTTCGTTCGTACTTTTTCTAACTTAATTCATTTTCATTTCCTAGTATCATCCTAGTAAAACAATAAGAATAATCGACTTCAACACGAAGCAACTCACACACACTTTACTTGGGTGTAGGGCACAAGGCCAAGACAACTCATTCCTTACCTCAAACCTTATCGTGTTTAGCACATCGCCTTGACTCTCCTTCGTTCTTCAATACCTTCACAATTTGATAACAGTTGTTAGTTCCACTAATCATGACTAAACCTTATCATTATAACTGTGAACATTCCAAGACCAACAGGTTCCATGTCCAATCACAGACCCAACAATCCGAATAGAGGGTGAATCACATAATCAGAATATAAATCTTAATTGGAACTCATTCGGAATTTCATCACCAAAAGAGCAACCTTATTAATTTATTAACCAAAATCCATCCAACCTTAACTAAGAGATTGATGGCTTAATCCCACACCCAACAATCTATTCAGAACAAATAACTCATTTCCGGCAACCAATCCAAAATGGCATAAACCCTCACAGCAAGCTTAAATCCAAAATAACAACAAATCGATAGAATTGCATGGGAGGAGGAAGACCCAGTTAAATATTACCTCAAACCGTCACTGGAACTACGCCCGCGAGAGCTCTGATTCGTCTCACCGCTCGCCGGACGGTGCCCCCCGAACGCTAGCCCTAGCTCGCCGTGAACCCCGACTCGACGCCGACAGCCTCACGCCGCCTCTCCCTCGCGTCGCCCTCTCTCCCTCTCATCGCCCTCTCTCCTCTTTTCGAACCCAGATACGAAGGAATGGCCATTTTGGCCATTCCTTTTCCTTTTATAAAATTTTCTGACTTTTAATTCGCAGCCCTGCTGTCATTCGGACGCTTGCAGACGTCGTACTGTCGTCCGCATCGTCCGCAAGCCTAAAATTACACAGCAAAAGGCGTCCTACACATACGTCCGCGTCGTCCGTATGGCATTGTCCACGTAAAACCCTGTTCAGACAGATTCAATGCGGACGCTAAATTCATCGTCCGCCTCGTCCGCATGCATCGTCCGGGTGCTCCCTATTCATACAGATTCAATGCAGACTCACATTCTGGCGTCCGCAGCGTCCGCCCTTCCCCAGCCAGCGTCCGCACTATGAAAATATTGAGTTTAGGACGCAGAATGGTGTCCTGATGCGTCCCCAAGGTTCACTTTCTTCACATCTCCTCATATTTTCACACTCAACTTGATTTTTCCTTAAATACATCGCCCAATGACACGTAGTACCCAAAAATGATAAATCTTTGAAATCTCGACACTTCAATTTCATCACGCACACGGGGAAAACATTACCAATTTGTTCATTGTTTAAGTGTTCCAAACGTCATTGGTAATATTTCGATAATTATTCATCTTTAAATTATCGGGATGTTACACATTTCATGGGAGAGACCGGACTTAATAAATGTAACAGGAATTGGGAGTCAAGGAAATAGTCTGGAAACTATTCTCCTTTTGAAAATATTTCCAATATCTCAGCTCATTGAGTGAGCTTAACTATATGAGACTAATTTAATCAGACATATTCAAGCATCATACATCTTACCGTTTACTGGGCATTAGATTCACAGTTTACTTGTGTGTGTAGGTGTTGAACATGTTACTTGATATATTCTCGAGGATAGGTCATTCCAGGATGAGGACTTGGGTTGCCCAGCGGATTTGACATGAAGGGGTTATAGCTCATAAAGAGTAAATTGAGATTTTAAAATAATTAATTTATTTAGTTGTTATCTTTTAGAAAAAAAATATTTTATTACAAAATTTCATTAACTGTATATTTCACTTATTTATTTAATTTCTCTTTGTTACCCTAAATTATTTGACCTCTCATGTGTTTTAAATAAAATAGAAGAAAATATTTGATTTGATTAAATAATAAAATATTTTGAAAAATTGGGTCGTTATACAATGCACCTTTGCTGGTATGGGCCTCAACAAAAAATATAGTTCATTGAATAAAATTAGAGAAGAAATTGTTGATCATGCGTTGAAGAATGGGTACGGGATAAAATTCACTCATAGTGACGTTAATTGGTTGAGGGTTGTCTGCTAGGAAGGATGCACGTGACGCCTACACGCCTAAAAAATGCAAGGTTAAATGACGTTTAAATGAAATTCTACAACAACGTTACCACCTGCCTGAGAAAGATGGAAAGCTGTCTTGCCACTGCCAAATAGGTGGCAATGCATCACTTAGACATATTTAAAAGTCACGCCAACTGGGATCTTTCTTCCATAATTGAGACATTAAGGAAGGACTTTAACGTCAACATCACACCCATCCTTGCTAGAAGGGCAAGAAATACGGCGAAAAAAATTAATGAAGGGGATGACAATGAGCAATACAAGCTCATATGGTCCTATGCTGAGGAGATTCAGAGGTCTAATCCTAGAAGCTCGGTGCGCGTTCACGTGGACATGAGTACATTTAAAAAGATGTACATGTGTTAGGCTGCATGCAAGATGGCCCCACTGAACTGTGGTAGATCACTTATTTGTTTGGATAGTTGCCACTTGAAGGGAGCGACTATAGAAAAGCTGCTCACTGCTGTTACCATCGACAGGAACAATGGAATGTATCTGATTGTTGTAGCAATAGTTGAAGCAGAAAATATGGCTTCTTGGAGTTGGTTTATGGAATTGTTGCTCGACGATTTAAACACCCCATCTGGTATTGGATGAACAATCATTTCTGACCGACAAAAAGTGTAGTTGATTGCTTTTGCCTTATGTGTTTATGTTATGCATTTCGTACTAATGTTTTACTCATACTATGAATCTTTGTAGGGGCTAGTGTTAGCTGTCAAAGAGGTGGCAGGGCAAGCGGACCATCAGTTTTGCATCTGACACTTGTATGGCAATTTTCAAAAACAATTTAAAGGCAAGTTGTTAAAGGATACAATGTGGCCGCATTTAGAGCCACAATAGTGAGGCAGTTTGAGACAGAGAGAGAGGGCAAAGTTATTTTTGCTTGACACGATGGCCCACAACTATCTACGAGAAATAGATATGACATGCTGGGCCAAATATGCCTTCTATTCCATCCCCAAATGCAACTTAAGTCTCAACAATCTCAGCGAGTTTTTTGACTTCTGCATCCTACCAACTCGGGACAAACCAATTCTAAGTATCTTCGGGATCATACAAAAGGGCATTATGGATAGGATCATGAAAAAAAAATGAAGATATGGCTCGCTCGAAAGACCTTTTGTGTCCGCAGATCAGTAACTGACTTGGCAAATTACAACTTGCCAATTGAAATTGGAGCCCCAAGTTTCAGGAGTTGTCCAGTTTGAGGCCAACAATAGTAACGAACAATACTTTGTCGATTTGAACAGGCGTACTTGTACCTGTTACCGGTGGTAGTTGACGGGCATCCCGTTTGTCCATGCAGTCTCGTGCATTCACTTCACGAGGAGATCTCCTAAGGAATTTGTGCATGCGTGCTATCACTAGGAAACATACATGGCGATGTACTATCACTTTGTCTGCCTCGTCAATGGATAAATCGAGTGGCCTCCTATGACGCATCTTGATCCAATTATCCCACCGCCATTTAAAAGGCTTCTAGGAAGGCTGCGAAAACATAGAATACAGGATGTGGATGAGGCCCCAAGCCAAATAGTGCTATCCAGAAGACATATGAACATGACCTGTGGCTGGTGTGGGGGTGCGAGGCACAATTACTGCACGTTCGTAGGTGGAGACGAGTCCAGTGCAGGGGCTGGCAGAGGTGACAGAGGGAGAGGCAGAGCCAGAGGTGGTAGAGGAAGGTTGGATGACATATTTATGGGTTTCAGAGTCTTTGAGACAGGCCCCGAGACAATTCCTTTCATAGTCCCTGACACAGACTCCAAGAGAATTGCCGAGACAGTTCCAGACATAGTTCCTGAGACACAGGTGAGCCCATTATTACGTTTACATTTTCAAGTGTTATTTGAACTATGCTTATGCCATTTGCAATGTGTTTTTTAGGAGGATGATGTGCAAGGTCCACAAACACAAACATACACAAATGTGGACCTTAACCTTCCGCGATACATTGATTTGATAGATTATGTTTGATATATATGTGATTGTATCGTACGGTATCATTGTAAATTTTGAATTGATAAATATGAATAGGATTTATAAATTTGAATTTGTTTCGTTTTTTCAATTTAAATTGATATATTGATTCCACACATTTGGTTGTGTTATGGAGGATGAATGGAAATTGATTACAGATACCATGACAAACTGCGACGGTTTGTGCAGTGCCGCCGTGACTTGCTCACAAACCGCTGCGGCTTGCTCACAAGTCGCTGCGATTTGTTATGCAAGCGGCAATAGCTTTTGGACAGGCTGCATTGGATTGATGACAAGCCAGGGCGGTTTGTAATGCAAGCTACGACGGCTTGTGGATTTGCCGCCTCGACCTGTGAGCAAAGCCGCAGCAACTTGCTGAAATTGTTGCACTTAATTTACCCAAGTTTCTCCATACACTTGTCTTTAATTATCTACATGATTTAGTTCATAGAGGATTTAATTTTCACTTATCCTCACCCCAATTTATAAAAATTTTGCCAAAATTCCCCTTGTTTCTTTACTCCCCCAAAGCTAATCTCATACATCCGACAAAAAAATCTCAAGCAGTTCCAGTATCATCCATCTGTTATCCTTTCTACTATTCATCTTTCATCCAACATATAATCTTTAATCCAAACATATAATTCAACATACACATATTTTACAACAAAGTCAACTAAACATAAATTACAATGTAAATGTAATTTAAACATAAGTGACAACAAAGAATACATTCATTGCTGGTTCGCCTTCTTTTTCTGGTCTATTTTGCACGTAAATCCTCAATTGCAAAAGACAATTATGGGTCAAGGAATATGTTCATTGCTGTGTCGAACAATGGACCTTCAAAGGTTTGCTCATCGTGCTTGTGGAATTGTTCTTGATTAGTGCACTCTCATATCACCCTCATCCCCTTACTCATACACCTCAAGATGTCGTTCGGGCTGCAATGCAAAGTGAACAATTGCTGGTAAAATACGCAGAAAGAAATATTAAAAATTTACATAAGGGAAAATACATCTCACTCTTTGTCAGTGGGAGCTACAATGATGGAGATTGCTTCCGGCATCAATTGCTGGTGTAACACCACGATAATTTTTAAAATGAAAAATTATAATTATCAGGGTACTACGAAAAACGTAATTGACATATTATAATCTTAAATAATTATTTACATTATATTTGTAATGGTTGTTATTAAGTATTCAAAATAAGTCAAAAAATTACGAATGAGTGGATTAAAAATACGTGTAAAATTGACATAATGTTACATATTAAGTGAATAAACAAAATTACATGGGGATTGATACAATTAAAAGAGAAGGTTTAGAAAATTAATTAGAATAAATTAAATAATAATAATTATTATTATTATAATAAATAAGTAAAAGAATAAATTAGGTTAGTTTTGTTGCTGGAGAAAATAGATTGAGGGAAAGAGGGGCTGCGAGAGGGAAGCCGAGAGACGGCGAGAGACGGAAATCGAAGGAGAGGGGTGAAACGACGATCGACGAGCGAGAAGCACGAACGGGAGACGAGCTCGGGACGGCGATGGCGAGCTCGGACGTGTGAACGGACGACAGGATGGCATCGCGGCTAGGGCTCGCGTCGGGCTCCATTAGACAGCGTAATTCCGACAACGGTTGACGTACGATTTGGGCGAATCTCTTCTTCTTTGTGTTTCTATTAGATTGTTCGTGTTTGGGGACGTGAATTGAAGAACAATCGGTGATTTCTGCATTCGGCAGTGATGAGTTCGTCATGGACAGCGAACTCCGACGAACGAGGTTGATGACTGCGAACCAGGTGATCCGACTCGAGTGCTCTGACCCGATCTGGAGGGTTCAGATCTCCTTTGCTGGTATGATTCGTCTCTGTCGATCCAGCTTTTGATTCCTGCTAAGTCCGAAATTATATTGATTTCGTTGAGATCAGTTTGGTGATGGTTAGTCATTAAGGAATGGTTGTTGTTGCTACTGTCATATTGATCAATAATGAAACATAAGTATAGCTCTCTGCTAATGTTTTGCTGAAAAATGTATGTGAATTGTGCTCTATAAATGTGGGGTGGTTTATGTCTCTGTAATGCCGGTTTCTAAGATAAAATTTGAGCTGATTTTGAAACTGTGGGTACTGCTTAGGGTTAGTAATGGCCTCTGTGTATTTTACTAAAAGTTGTGATAATTGCGAAATGCCTCTGTTGTTACTAATGGACGATTAAACTGTTGCTACTTGGATTTTTTCACTGGTTGATGGAACTTAGTGGGTTCGTATAATCTGTTAATAGATGCGTTGAAGAGGTTGATTATATATTGCTAGATGTTTGTTTAGGAAAAATAAGACTAAGGACAAATCACGTGGTGGTTACATGCTCTGATTGGCTTGATCGTAGTGTTCTATTATGGAACAAGTGAGGTAACGATATTCATTATTGATATGGCTTAATGATTAAGTGTTTCTAATTATGAAGGTATTGAAGAGAAAGAAGAAGAAGGATAAAGATTTAAGTACAAATACTCGTTAATGCTTCGAGGTAAGGATTAAGGGGTGTTTTGACCATTGAGACCCTACACCACAAGTATGGGTGGGTGAGTTAGTGTTGATGTTAGCTTAATATTGGTTCAATGCATGTTAGCTTAATGTTAGCTTAATGTTAGTGAAGTTTATTGCGAGTTGTATGATTTGTTAGTATAGTGTTGCTTTGATAATGTTGCTAATGCTCTGTAGAGTTGGGATGTTTTGTGATTCCCTGTTAATTTTGTGAATTCCTTTACTGCTAAGTGGTATTGTTAGTTATGATAGTATTGTAGTTATGATGAGAAATAGAGAATAAGAAAGTGAATAAGGAAATGGGTGAGGATGAGATGAGCATGAACGAATAAGAATTTACCTTACAACTGTGGTTTATTTCCTTACATGTTGTTTAGTGTGAGTACGTTGATTAATTAGTTTAATTACTTAATTAATTATTAAATAACGAAGTCAAGCATGTTCAACCTAACTAATAATTTATTTAACTAATGTAATTAGTTTACGTAAGCATGTTTGTTAGAGGTCTGATGCATAGTTGTTAATTATATCGATAAGCATGTAAATTTTGATAATTTCTTGTTAAACATGTAAACTGACTAGTGAATTGTGGTGTATAATTAGCAAGTTGAATTTTATGTTTAATTGATTCCATGTTAGTAATTAGGTTAATTTAACTTAACGTGATCGCTAGTTAAACATGTCAAATAGTTAGTATGAAATTATAGTCAATATGTTTACTGTAGTTAGCATGTTAAATGGACTAAATTATGTCATGCCTAATTTACTAGTTTGCATGTATGACTAAGTAACTAGTTGTAAGTAATACTCAACCCTTGAATATGTTAGTAGTAGTACGTTAATTAATTAGCATTAAGTAGCATGTTAAAAATACTTAACTGAGTATGTTAATGAATCTAGCAAACACGTTTAAGATAATGTAACTAATCCGGTAATCTAAGTATGCAAGCCGGCTAATAAAATAATGATAATTAATTATGTTAGCATGTTAATTAACTAGGCTAACTAATTGAACGTGAATACTAACAAGCATGTTAATCATAATTAGCAAGTATGTTAATTATCTAAAATTAATTAGTAAGTATGTTTAATCACTAAACATGTTAGATTTAATGGATTCTTTACATGTTTAACGTACTTGTATGCATTCACTGTTTCGATTTAATGTTGCTTTACCTTCAACGCAAGTATTATTTACCTTTCTTCATATGTGCTCTTACTTTCATTCAATGCGTACTTCAAACGTATAATCGATGTTTTACTTTTCTAACGATTAGAATGATAAAATGGATGAAAATAGAACGAGGTATACGTGAATGAGTTAAGAGTTCAATGATTAAGTGTAAGGATGCTTTTGTTAATTGTTTTCTTCTATTGCTTACGATTCCAAGTCCTTAGCATGTTAATTTCTATTAAACCAAGACATGATTAGTTAAGTAGAATAAAAGTATGAAAATCAACGTAAGAGCATATTAATTTAATAGGATAACTAATTAAAGTAATGGCTTATAAATATAAACATAAGAAGTATGTAAATGGACTAGGAGATTAATTAGGCTAAACAACTAAAGAACTAGAATAATCATTTTATCTTCTTGAGCATGTTTAGTTTATTGTTCATTCGTCGTCTTAGCTTGATGTATAATTGTTTTCTGTTGTGCACAGTTTCTTCATTCTATTACGTGCTTTACTTTCCTTATATGCGTTTTTAGTTACTGTTACCTTATTTATATGTGTACTTCAATTTTATGAATGTTATATCATGTCGTTATGCATCACGATAGTTTGAGAAGGTATGTTCATGCATCATGTTAAGAAAGAATATGATGCATGCATAAGTGAAGAAAATGTAAGAATAAATGGTAGAGTAATAGGACGATGGGTCTAGTCTGGCAGAAAGGTGCCCACAGGAGACTAGTAACTAGCCTGACAGAAAGGTGCCCACAAGAGGTTAGTTATAGTCTGGCAGAAATGTGCCCACAAGAGATTAATGACTAGCCTAGCAAAAAGGTGCCCACATGAGGTTAGTTGTAGCCTGACAAAAAGGTGCCCACAGGAGGCCACTCCAACGAAAAAACGAACGACTAATAGGAAATAATAATGACGAAATGAAAGGCTTAACGAAAAAGGACTAAAGAAAGGCATTTCATAATTGCATTTCTCTTTTTCCTTACTAAGCATTTTGGGTTTACAGTTGCTTGTGGTGTAGATGTAGGTACTGTATGTAGAAGAATGCACGGATTGGGAGTAGCAAAAGATAAAGAATAAACAATAGCAAGCAGAGATGATGAGTTTACACGCTCGAGGGATGCTCATGGCTGGCCAAGTATAAAGAGAGTTAAAAAGGAAATGATTTTAATTAAATTGCCTAAGTTGTAATTGACATAAGTTTTAATTAAAGTGTATTTAAATTAGTTAGCATTTTCATTCAAATTATTAATGTTTCAGTTAAGTTTTTAAATGATGATTTTAATTACGCTTTTACTATGTTTGCAAATAGTTTTTATTGCACGCTTCCACATAAGTTTTACAAAAACAATGAGATTTCATAACAAGTTTTACGAAAGAGTTAGTAGCGATCCGATAGACGCACTCTGATTTACTTTCAAAAAGAAAAATTCAAATTTTCACGAATTTTAAAGGATTTACAAAAATTCAGGTCGTTACAGCTGGTAAGCATATTGAGTGTGGAGGTCAACGGATGACATAAACAACCCCTGCTTTAGGTGTGTCTACAATGTAAACAACGTATTAGATGATCTCAGTGAACATGAAGGATAACAAGGAGAAGCGATATGGTTACTTACGTGAATTCACCCTAATATGAGTATATGTTTTTCTTGTTGAAATGCGAATACGTCTTCGTTCTTGACCGCATAGCACTGCATATAAGTTCGGATGAGTACTAAGATAAAATCATATATACTAAGATACAAAGAAGGTTTCTCACCGTATGTGGCATCCCGACTTGCTCTAGGAAGATGATATCAATGATGACGTAATCACTGACGAGCAGCTTTCCCCAAGAACTGCGCATGTCTCCACGTTCTTTTGAGTATTTGGCATAACATACTTCTTGAAGATGTCCATCAAATCCTGAGACTGTAATAAAAATGGCAAAAGGACGTTAGACTAACAGAGCATGAATAAGTGTAGACACACATATATAACAAAATGAAAGATGTACCACGCGCACAATTCTAAGGGCCTGAGGCTGTGACTCACTTATCTTCTGCACCTCGGCAGACACGATTGGATGAGCAGGTTGGGGGCTTATGACACTGGTGTTGCAAATGAACAACACGTCATTACGTTAAACACAAATAAAGTAAAGACTGGACTTTGCATACAAAGTAAATAACTTACAAGCGGTATGTGCCTTCTGTTGCTTCAGAGGACGATGGAGAGACTGCTGTAGAGGCTGATCGGCTGCTGTAGAGGACGATGGCAGATGCCTCTCTTTTGCTTGCTCCTCCCATTTTTTATATTTGAACTTGCGCCATTTGAATGTGCTCCTCCATCATTTGTATTATGGTTATCTCCATATTGTAATACCCCGAATCATATTCTCCTCGTGTACGCGGTATTATATTTCGGAGAAAAATTATATATGACATTTACGTTTTAATAATTGTTATATGATAAATAAAATAATGATAATAATAAAATAAAATAAAATAAAATAAAATAAATAGAAAAAGGGTAAAGGAATGGCTGGGCAGCCATTCCTTCGCGCCTCAAGAAAGGGAGGAAGAGAGGGAGCAGGGGCGAGCGAGCGACGAGGGGAGGACTCGACGGCGAGACGGAGACGGACGGCCGAGCGACGCGCTCGGGATGTGACGACCGGCCAGCTACCGCGACGGCGACGGCGACTCGCGAACGGACAGTGACGTCGTCGCGGCTAAGGCTTGCGTCGGCTCTGTCCGGCGACGTTTTCGGCGACAAAATTCAGGTACGATTGTCAAAGTTTCTCATTTGCTGCGTTCTGTTGAATTATTGTGGACTGGAAGAGAAAATACGGGAGAAATCAACGAAATCCGATTCGTTGATGGGTCCCCTGCGCTGCCATGAGGGTTCGAACTCGAACCGCGACCCGTGGAAGGCCGAACCAAGTTTGGCTGGACCGAGAAGCTGTCGGCAGAAGACAACTTCTTAAAGACTCCCAGCCTGGAAAGGCAGAGAACGTGGATGGAGTTTCTGAAACGCAGTGTGGGGTTCGTCCAATAAGTATTGGCAGGAATTGAATAACCTCTGTCTGTTGGAGTTATTCATTTGTCGATAGAGTTGGTTGATAAAAGAGGCAGGCAGTGGGAGATAGGGGAAAGGGAAAAAGCATTCCTCCGTGAGTGGCGAATAACAGAGAAGGAAAGAGAGTCTGGAAAGTGATCTAAAAATTTTTAGTGCAGCGATCCTTCTCTGAAATTGGGTAAGGAATTGGGAGGTTTTGGCCGTCAAAGCCCTACCCACAAGTTTACCGTTTTGTTCTTTGTAATTTCTTTTACTATATATATATTGAAATTGCTAGTTAGAAGTTGATACGGGTATGGCTTAGTGTTAGTGAATATGATTTTCTTTTACCATATATATATTGAAATTGCTAGTTAGAAGTTGATACGGGTATGGCTTAGTGTTAGTGAATATGATTATTGACTTCTCCTTACTGACATGAGCAGAAGAATTTGATGAGGATTGTTCTTTTTGAATGAGAAATGCTCATTAATTAAAGCATGAATGGGTTATAAGTTCATTAGCCATAATTGTTCTCCATTCTATGCATACACATGTTGTTCAATTCTTTAATTTTCGTTTACGAACTTGTTCAAATATTAGCTTGTTGTCGGTTATTTTGCTGAAATTAGTAAAAATAATTCTGTTGTATGAAACGTCTTTAGTTCGGTGCCATATGCTACTTGTTCACTTGTTGTCAAGTGTTGAGATACCTAAATTAAATTGTGGGTTGCTCACATCAATTGTTAATCTAATAGATTCAGTTTATGATGTTGTTATTTATTGGTTCTGGTTAGAAACCTTCTGGTTTTAGTCGAATTATTGAGTATGTTTTGTTGACTTCGTTAAGCATATTGTCATGAAACGTTGTTTTTAGTTTTTCCCTCGTTATTAATGCGTTAGTTGCTCGTCAGTTATAATTCGTCGTTATATTCCGTCAATTTCGAAGCATGTTTGTAAGATCTATTTGCTGTTTAGTTCGCTGTTTGTTGATTTTCGTCAACTTCAAAGCATGTTCGTATATTTTTGTTATATTTCCGTCAATTCTGAAGCATGTTCGTAAGATCTAATTTCTGTTTAGTTCGCTATTATATATTATCGTTGATTTTGTCAATTTCAAAGCATGTTCGTATAATTGAATTGTTGTTTACTTGTCGTTATATTTTCGTTATATCCCCGTCAATTCCAAAACATGTTCGTATGTCATATTCAAGATTACCTTCGTTGTAATGTATTGTTAATCTCTAGCAGTTTGAAGTATTGTTTCAGTATTGTTTCCTTGTCTAATTTCGAATGTTGAATACGCCTAGATTAGTTCTTGTGACCATATATAACACTTTACTTAACTTGTTTCATTAATGTGATATATTCTTGTCTATTGTGAACGTTAAGCATGTCTAATGCCTTCTTTGATCTTGTTGCTATTTATTATCGTTCGAAAATTGCTTCGATGCTTTATTCGTTGATCGTACGCTGCTATGTGTTCATTTATTTTGCCTCATATTGCTTAGTTATTGGCAATGTTGTGATACATGTTTTAAAGTTCTGCTTCTTTTTGATTGTCAATTCTTTAAATTATTATCAATTACTTTCTATATAGGTGTTAGTGTCTTCATACATTCACGATAATAGAAACAAAGTAGGGAGTGCCCCCTCGGGGTGGTACTCACATGCATTGAAAAGGAAAAATGATAAAAAGAAAAGAAAAGGGAGTTGGGGGCTGGTGGGTAGTCCGGTCTAGTCTGGCAGCTAGGCATAGCCCCTACCTTGACGGGAACGGGACCTAGTATGCACCCAGGAGGTTAGCCCGGTCAACTATACCACCCCATAGGGTCCTCCAATCTCCAACTCGAAATACGAGTAAAGAACGGATGAACGAAATGAAAGAAATAAAAAGATTTGGTTTGGGTGGCCCCATTCCAAAATGAACTAAAGAGAGACATAACAAAAGCATAACCAACTTCCTTACTGGGCCATTGGCTCACGTCCTTACTTGTGGTGTAGGAAATGAGATAATAGTACCGGGAGCAGAGGAGGAGGCTTTCCCCGTGGAGCCTGAGGCGTATCCGACTGAAACGCGACCGGAGTAGAGTGTGGCTGAAGAAATAAAGAAATGTATGTTTGTAAGAGTTTGAGAGTAAAACCTGGTTTGTAAAAGACTAAGTATTTTCCTTAATTCGATTTTAGTGCATGATATTTTAAACCTTGAACTTTTATTTATAAGTGTTTTCATTTTTACGTTTCCGCTACATCTTTACTATTTGATTTAACGGTTTTAGTTTTAACTATTTAAATAAAATAATATTTTATAAGATGTCGTGACGAGCGAGATTTTAAAGGGCACTCTGATATCATTTTCAATAGGATTTAAATCTTTTGAAAAAGTTTGAAATTTATCGCGTTTTTCTTTTTAAGAGAGGGAAAGAGAAAAATCTGGGTCGTTACACATATGATGGAGCTCCTCCATCCTACTCATCCAACTAGACGTCTCCTTAGACATCGAAGTAAAATAAGATGTCTGAGGAGGGGATTGTTTTTTTGAAAAGGGTGATGAAGGGGGTGGAGGTACTGGCTTCTTCATGGTCTTGCATATCCATTCCCCTCCAACTTTGGTGACCTCCATTCGGTCCACATTTAATTTGTTGTAGACGTCAGTGGCTGACTCTTCCATTCTCGGCTCTTTCTCCAAGATGCGTACCCCATAGTGCTCAATATTAGTTTGGATGAGATAGTTGCACAACAGGTTCTTGGATGGGTTGTTGAGCACCTTGTGCATGTGCCTCAGAATGGCATATCTAATGTCCACCTTTTTCTATGCGAACACCTCTTCAACAAATAGAGATCTAAGCAGCTAACATGGTCTCGATGTTCATCCTGACGCAAAATCATGTACGTCGTGATGAGGTGAATCACTTGGACTATGACATTCAGCTCCTTACCCATTGGCTTCTTATACTCGGCACTCTTGGGATCCCGGTGCAACAATCTAAGCACGGCTAGCCCTTCTCCTTGGTTGATGAATGGTGGATCTCGAGACACGTGATAATATTCATCGTTTTGCCTCTCCAGTACACAACCAAACATTATATTCAGCTTGTTGGTAGTCAACCTCAATTCCCATCCAAAAATGTATGTTCATACCTCTAATGTCTCGGTGGGTAGTTCCAAATTTGTGTAAAACAATTTAATAATTCTCTCACAATAACTACCACTCATCTGACACTACTCTCCTAATCTAGCATCTTCAACCAATTCATGAATTCTCATTCCTACCAAAGGACTCCAAGTCTACTATTTTTGAAACAATAATTACAAGGTGTTGTGTATTATCTTCTGTAACACCCTGACTTTTTAAAGTTAGATAATTATTTTTATTAGGGTATTACAAATAATGTATTCGTAAGAACTTTCATCAATTGAAAATTAAATGGAATTTATTATAATTAAAATAAATATTTATTTTAATAAATTTAAATTATAGTATTTGGAATTGATTATAGTTGTTGTAACTTAAGGATTTATTTAATTATTTTACGTTAAGGAACTAATTAGATATTTAAAATGATGAAAGAGGTATTCTAAAAGTTAATGAATAAATTGAATTTAATTTAATTAATTAAATTTAATTGTTAGTGTAAAGACTGAACCGGTTCAACAAGAACCGGTTTGCTTCACTTGGTTAGTTCTCCAATTGGCGGCTCGCGGTTCAGTTTAATGTAGAGAACAGAATGGCTTTAAGCCATTCTAGTGAGGAACCCGTCGGGCGAAAGAGAGAAGAGATGGAAGGAGAGAACTCGGGGGAGTTTGGGCGACGACGACAACGATCCGACGAGCATCCATGTACGACGAGCGAGTGACGACGACAGCGGGTTCGGCGTGAGCGACGTCCAGGAGCGGCGAATCACGATGGTTCGCGGTTAGGGCTCGTGATCGGAACTCCATCAGGCGATGGATTTTGGCGTCGATTCGGGGTGGGTTCAACTAATTACTCCTCCTCCTTCCCTTTCTGTCATCTGGGCATGGGCAGGGATCGAATTCCGGCGTAGGAATGGCAACGAGCGACGCCTCGGTTGATGGGTTGGGAGCTTCGGTTCGACTGAGTAACAGCTGGTCCGGTCTGCGTTTCGCGTTGGACCGAGCTGGTATTTTCTCTGGTTCGTGCTTGAGTTGGATGCAGATTTGGAGCTCTGATTTTGGCTGAAAAAGTAGGCTCTGAGCTGATTTTGTGGGTTAACCTGGATAGTGGTTTAGAATTTCAAACTTGAGTTTTGTGTTATAAATAGGAGAGATGCTGAAGGATTGGTCGAGCCTGTTTTTCCTCTGGAGGCCGAGAAGGTGACGTTTTTCTCTCTAAAGTTCAGTGTTTGGCATCTACTTTTGTAGTTCTGTGTGTGGGATTAAATGGTCATGTAATTCTGTAGTGCTGTGCAAATAGAAAGTTGGTTCGTATGGGTGCTGGAAAATCAATGCCCTGATTAATACTCTAGATTTCTGCTGCCAGATCAGGTGTGTGGGTATGTTCATGAGTTGTTAATCTATCATTTACGTTCATGTGGGTTCTAGCTGATCTTGTTAGTTAATTCAGATTTTAATGGTTCTGTTGTATTGGAATCCTTTGTGAGTGTGATGGTGCTACTGCCATGTGAGAAAGGGAGAAGCTCTCAGGTGCTTTTGGGAAGGACTTGAATCGTGCAGTTGTTGTCCGTGATTGGTTCTTCAAAAAGGTAAGACTTGGGTGTGTCTGGCCGTCTAAGCCCTACTCGCAAGTATGTGTGCGTGAGTGACAGTGTATGCTTGTTTTCTGTGCTTGAATACATCGTACGTTCCTCTGCTTGGATGTGGTGTCTGATAATGTAGAATGCCAGATTTAATGTTGCTCTGTAGTATTTCTAGACGTAATTTCTTGGCTGTTTGTTGTTGTTGAATGTTTTGTAGTTATTTTCTTGGCTGATTTTCTATTGCTATGCTTCTGTGGATTTCTCGGCTGCTACTAGTGTATTTCTTGTTGTTAGTTGGTGTTAGCCTGTATAGTTCTTCTGTTGACATTGCCTTGTATAATTTCTTTGTTGATATGGTTGTCTTTATTCCTTGGATTTGGTTAAATTTGTTGCGAACTAATTTATTGAACATGATAATTAATCAGAGTAAACATAACTAGTGAAATTAATTAATATATTGAATATGTTAACCCAATGGTAATTCGACAAGCATGTTAATTTAATTAATTAGTCAACTTAAGTAGGTAGATGAGTTAACTAATATAGCATGTTAATGAATTAGGATATAAATTTCTTAAGCATGTTGTGTTGTTTCGATTTAAATATTGTTATACGCTTTTATGTTCGCTATAATTGATATAGTAATTCTTTGTATACTGTATGTATGTTTAGGATAGTCTCATGACGATAGAAACAATTATGAACACCACCACGGAGTGGCCACACGTATTGAGTGAGGAAAATAACTAATCCTTCCATCGTCGAGATCCCAAGACTAATTAACGAAATTAATTTGAAACCATAGGATTTCCTAAACTCTATGCTCCATATACGAGCTACTCCTAAAATACGTAACTATGCTTAATATACGTAATTAAAAGATTGGCTTGGGGAGGACCCATTCCAAATAATTAAATAGTGGCATCTCATATGCATAAACCTATTTTCTTACTGGGCCTTTAGGCTCTCGTTTTACTTGCGGTATAGGTACACGACGCACGGAGTTCTCGAGCAGTAAAGAAGCAGTTGATGAGAGAATTGCACGCGCGAGCTTGTAGGTGACCAGGTTACGAGCAGTAAGATGTAATTGAATTCGTAATATAATTAATTAAGTTTTTCTAAATTGTAATTGAAATTTAATGTTTTGTTATTTCGTTAAAGTATTTTATTAACGCTTCCGCAAATACTTTATTTCCGCAAGTTTTATACCAATGATTTTATTTTCAACGCTTCCGCACTTTATTAAAAATGGATTTTTATAACGAGTTTTAATGAAAGGTTGGTAGCAGTCCGGATTAGGCGCACTCTGACATGTTTTTCTCAAAGTTTATGCATTTTCAAAAAGTGACGAAAATTTCGGTCGTTACATCTTCATACTGTGCTTTGCCATTCGTTGTCCTGAATAGTTTGAGTCGGACCAATGAGCCTCTGTTTGGTCATTGTTCAAGCTTAGGTTGAGGTTGCCATTGAGAGTGTGCAATGGTTTCTCCAGTCTCCGCGGTGTCTCCGTGTTGCATCGCCGTGGGTTGAACATCTTCCACCGCTATGGTTTGGATAGCTTCTACTGCAGCGAGTGCTTTTTCTTTCATCGTTGACTCCACTGGTATTGATTGCAACGTACCACCCTTTCGCTTCAACGCCAATTTCTTTGCTCAGGAATACATTGTGATCAGAACTTCTTGTTTGCTGAGAGGTTTTCATTTTCCTTGTTTGCGGTGAAAATGGTCGAGCCCTAGGACAACAACGGGTTATGTATACCGACAGAGTTCAAAGAATGAGGCCACAAACCACTGACGATTAATGATGACGCCGTTGCGGTGTCTAAAGAGACCATCATTGTTTGGTATGACACAGCGACGGTCTCTTGAGAGACTGCGGTAGTCTCTTGAGACACCATGACGGTTCAGGCCAAATTTGGCTTTTTTCTTGGAAAACCACCTAGCCGCGGTGGTTTGTATATGAACCTCCATGGCTCCACATCAGCACGTTAACGACAAATGTGACAACAATGTTAGCTTTGTCATTTTCTCATACGTCAGTGGTTAATTTGTTAGAAAAAAGGATAGTGGTTGACTTGTCATTGATTGCCAACGATGATGGTTAATTTGTCATTTTCCCAATATAAAATAAGGAGAATGAGGAAAACAAATGAGAATGGGCAGACGGTGTAAACGAAATAGGGCAAGCAGATTTCTCTCCATTTTCATTTGCCTAAGGGACTTCACAAGACAGTTTCGCAGAGACCAAACTGTCGGCTAACAGTTGGTTTGAGCAAACAAGGAGCGACCCCTTCAATCGAGCTGCAAACAAATAGAGATGGTCGAATGCGGACGAGTCAAAGCATTTGATGTGCGAGCTGACAAAGGGCATTTCTTCCTCCACCTCTTTGATTTTAGTAAGTTTTTTGCACGTTTGGTTGGCCTCTTGGCTCAACCATTTTTGTCTCTACTTTGCTACGATTTTGGTTTTGTTTTGGTTCACTGATGAAATTGGAATGGATTGTTTGTTGCTTTGAGCTATATTCTATGTTTTGGCTCTGTCGTCTGACATTGTGAGAAATATTATGCTGTTGGAAATGAATCATTGTTATTTAGTTTGGTTTATGCCGGAGAGACATGTTGAGCAATGTGGTTATGCAACTTTAGGGCTGCCCTTTTTTTTGTTACGGTTGTTTACTGTTAGGACTGTCCATTTTTTTCGAGGGGTATATGTTTGGTTACTTTTTTTTTCTAAAGATTAAAGATAGTAGGAAAAGGATGAATGAACTATTGTTAAAAAGGGTTGATGTTGGGTTCTGCATGATCTTTGTTTGGATTTTTGCTTTGAGTGTTGCCCTATTTAACTTACGTTTAAAGAACCGTGAAACCCCTCTACTTTCTTATGGTTATGAGATGCAACAACTTAATTAATCCTCTTGTAAAACAATTAGACATATATTTACGTACCGTATACTTTCAAGTGACAACATTCTTTTAATATTTTAAATTAAAATATAATTTTCAAAATTCACATAAAAACTTATAATTATCTTAAAATTAAAGGAAATTAACAAAACAACCACTGAATTATTAAATCAATAACAAGTCAACCACGTAACCACTAAAAATTTTTTGCTAACAAATAAAACAGTTAACTATAGAAAATAAACTATGCAAATATTGTCGTTAACAACGAACTTACTTTGAAAATGAAAGAGTAAGAAGTTCTCTTCAAAAATATCTTATCTCATACACTTCGAACACATTACTTTGATCTTTAGCTAAGTTTTTCATAATACAAACCACAAATTCTAACATATTTCTATTCAAAGAATCACCAATGAAGACAAACTTTTTTTCTCTCAACAATTTCAACATTCTATTGTCATCTAATCTTAATTTAAAATAATAGTGAACTAAAGTGATGTGTGCACGGAACGCAACGTACGTGATGGATGAACGCAACGCTTCTCACCTCCTTGGATAAGGACGCGGCTGCAAATTTCTTTCGTGATATAATTCACACGAAAGGGACTTTGGATATAACTCACCAAAGGGTTCTTTGGATATCACTCACCAAAGGAAGAAAAGGATCTCTCCAATTCCTGAAAAGCAAAAGCTTTCTTTTATTAAAATTCAACAACTGTCTAAAACATAAAATTAGGTGGCTTTATATAGCCTTTTACAAACATAAATTAAAAAAACTAAATACAAGATAACCTAGATAAGTGGATCTAGATCTCCTATAAAAAAGTGAATCTTTTTAGAGATATTATCTTAAGAGATAATATCTTTATCTTTCTTCAAGATCTTGTTGTTATGATTCTTGATCAATTTGAAAAGTTTCTTTGATCTTTGACTTAATAGCTTTTGATTGATTTTCTTGTCCTTCAAGCATGTATTTATGGGTTTGCTCTTGGGCTTCTTTTCATGTTCAAATCGTCCATTTAGATGACTTTCACATTTTGAGTTTCTTGATCTTCAAGTTTGAAAACTTGAGCTTCCCTTAAACTTTGGCTCTCTGTTCTTTGGGCTTTTACCATAGCAAACGGATTCCAAATGGAACAATCTAATATGTGTTAGAACGCTTATGAAGTTGGTTACAATGTTCATGAAGAACCCTTCTTGAAAATACGTAGTCTTGGTTTCCAAAATAGTCAAACTATTGGCAAAGGTCAGAATGAAGACAATTTTGGAAAGATCTTCAATTATTCTCTTGACCTTCCACTTATGCTTAATCTTCATGATATTCTTTGAGACTGGATAAATAATAAAATAGTCCCATTTTACATCATTCTCCCGGGGTTGAAAAGGATTCGACCTTGAATCATATCTTGTGTTACCATATTTGTATGGGATGCCAAACATTAATATTTCCAAGCTATTTCCTTTAAATATGATCAAAGGAACTTTGTTAGCACAAATTTTGTTCTTAATATCTAAAGAACAAACCTCTTTTGTTTTGGGGTATGGAACATGAAAAGATTTCTCCTTTTGTGTTGTAGTTGTCAATGACTTATCTTGGCTTTCTATAGGTTCGGATACTTGCTCTTCTTGACATTCTTCTTCTATTTGCTCAAGAGAATCTTCTAATTCCTCATCGCGATTTTGTTCTTGTAAAATCAGGGTGTTCCATAATCTTACTTTAAGTTATTCTAACAAGACACTAATTTTATCAAGTTTGGCTTGTTGATTTCGTCTCTCAATTCTTTGAGCCATTTTGATCACATCCTCAAGGGTATCGTAAGGTCTTGTTGCTATTCTTTCTAGAATGTCACTGTGAAGTCCTTCGATGAACCTTGCTATCGTTTTTCCATCCCGTTCTTTCAAATCACATCTTGTATTTAAAGTTTTGAACTTGGTAGCATACTCTTCAATAGTGGAGGAACCTTGCTCTAGGTTTTGAAATTGTTGGTAGAGATCTTGAGCTTTTTGTTGGTTTCGGCCCCTTCAGTTGAGCAACTTCTTGTTATAGTTCAATGATGAGTTCCATCAAGCTTGCCTCTAAGCAGGATGTTGACAACTCGATCATTGTAGATTTTGTAGTCTTGTCTTTGTGTGCCGTTTTGAATGCTCCTCAAGTCATCATGTGTAAAAAGATGAATATTTTTTAGGACGCTTTAGCTCTTATACCAGATGATGCGTGCACAGAATACTGACGCACGCGATGGATGAACGCAACGCTTCTCACCTCCTTGGATAAGGACGCGACTGCAAATTTCTTTCGTGATATAACTCACACGAAAGGGACTTTGGATATAACTCACCAAAGGGTTCTTTGGATATCACTCACCAAAGGAAGAAAAAGATCTCTCCAATTCCCGAAAAGCAAAAGCTTTCTTTTATCAAAATCCAACAACTGTCTAAAACATAAAATTAGGTGGCTTTATATAGCCTTTTACAAACATAAATTTAAAAAACTAAATACAAGATAACCTAGATAAGTGGATCTAGATCTCCTATACAAAAGTGAATCTTTTTAGAGATATTATCTTAAGAGATAATATCTTTATCTTTCTTCAAGATCTTGTTGTTATGATTCTTGGTCAATTTGAAAAGTTTCTTTGATCTTCAGCTTAATAGCTTTTGATTAACTTTCTTGTCCTTCACGCATGTCTTTATGGGCTTGCTCTTTGTCTTCTTTTCATGTTCAAATCGTTCACTTAGATGACTTCCACATTTTGAGTTTCTTGATCTCCAAGTTTGAAAACTCGGGCTTCCCTTAAACTTTGGCTCTCTGTTCTTTGGGCTTTTACTATAGCAAACGGATTCGAAATGGAACGATCTAATATGTGTTAGAAAGCTTATGAAGTTGGTTACAACGTTCATGAAGAACCCTTCTTGAAAACACATAGTCTTGTTTTCCAAAATAGTCAAACTATTGGCAAAGGTTAGAATGAAGATAATTTTGGAAAGATCTTCAATTATTCTCTTGACCTTCCACTTATGTTTGATCTTCATGATATTCTTTGAGACTGAATAAATAATAAAATAGTCCCATTTTACATCATAAAGTTTGTTAAATAGAAATAAGTAAATAATTTTCAACAATCAATGAAATAATTTACCTTTAAACATTGAAAGACTACGGTCCTTCAATTTTCATTTAAGAGTCTAATAATTTCCTGTATTCTTTTTTTGTATTTGAATTTTTTCTTATATTTTGTCTGCTTGACAATGAAACAGTATAATTCAATGTTTCTCTTTTCTAATCTACCATTTTCTTTTCTTTCTCAGGATTAATCTTTTTTAAATATGTCAGATTACTTAAAAAAATTTGCAATTTGATCGGAAAAATGTCGTCTTTTGTCAGGGAAAAGTCGTCTTTTCTTTGCGAAAAATCATCTTTTTGTTAGATATTTTTTAATAAAGAAATAATAACATTCTTAAACATGCTTTTCATAACAAAATCAAAGCTTTAGATTAAATGCGGAATTTTATCGAAATACCTCAAGTCATTGATGTTGAAATCATGGACAACTGCTTTCCTTCCTCTACAGAGTTTCTTTCTAGCCAATCGATTTCGATACAATAGTGTATTTTTCTGAATGAAATCGAAGGATGGGGAAACCTCTTCTATATGTTTTTCTCTCAGTGAAAACTCTATATAAAACTTACTTTTTTCTTAATATCTCTTGTTCAAACAAATTCTTTCATCAAGAATATATATTTGAATTGAGTTTCAAACTGAGTACTTATCTCATTCTAATGCGGGTAGTTTTTCTAAATAAAAAATCAATTAGAAAACCAATTAGAAAACTAGACCAAAAATTGATGGTTCATCAATAAACCAAAGTAACTGCCAACATTCTAGTCTGCATTTTCTAACTTTATTATAATAAGAAAACATAATACATGAATTATAGCGATAAATTCTTTCTTTGTTATCGAGAATTACCTTCCATATATCACAATGTATTATTTTCCTTCTTTATTGTCCATAAACTTAATGAATAAACCCTATGTTTATTCGAGATTCATAAACTGAAGTATATTTCTCAAACTGAATGTATACACTATAAATTTTATAATGAAAAATATCATAAAAAAGAGTTATAAACATTTGTTCTTACAATGAAAAATCACATAATGGACATAAGTCTCATTTTAACCACATGATCCTTAAATTTTAATGGTGGCACGCCCTTAGTCAAAGGATTAGCGATCATCAATTTAGTTCTTATGTGTTTGATGACCACTGAACCATCCTTAACACATTATCTTATGGCTAAATACTTAATGTTGATATGCTTTTTTCGACTACCACTTTTATTGTTTTTAGTCATAAAGACCGCAGCTAAATTATCATAATATATCTTCAGCGGCCTAGAAATCGAATCAACGATTCTAAGCCCTCAAGTAAAACTCTTCATCCATACACCATGCGAAGTAGCCTCAAAACATGATACGAACACAGCCTCCATAGTGGATGTAGCAGTCAAACCCTGTTTAACACTCCTCTCAGATATAGCTCTTTTGGCCAACATAAAAATGTATCATGATATTGATTTACGATAATCAACGCAGCTAGCAAAATCTGAATCAAAGTATCCAATCACATCCAAGCTATCCACCCGTCTATAGGCAAGCATGTAGTCTATGGTCCCTTGGAGGTACAGTAATACTTTCTTTGCAACAATCCAATGGTCTTTACTAGGGTTACTCTAATATTGTCCCAACATCCCAACAAAAAATGCAATGTCAAGTCTTGTACAAACTTTAGCATACATCAGACTTTCAACAATCGAAGCATAGAGAATATTTTTCATTTGCTCCTTCTCAAGATCATTCTTCGGCCATTGGTTCTCATGGAACATATCACCCTTCACAATGGGAGCAACACTAGGTGAACAATCTTTCATCTGATATCTCTCTAAAACTTTATTGATATAAGTTTCTTGAGACAATATCAAGCAACCTTGGAATTTGTTTCGATGAATCTTAATACCAATGACCTAGGAAGCATCACCCATGTCTTTCATATCAAAGTTTTCAGAGAGAAATTGTTTAACCTCATACAATATATCCTTATCATTAGTTGCAAGTAAAATTTCATCCATATATAGGACTGAGAAACAGATTTTGCTTCCACTAACCTTCTAGTATATACATTGATCCATAATGTTCTTTACGAAACCGAATGAAGAGATAACATCATGAAACTTTAAATACCACTAAAGGGAGGTTTGTTTCAATCTATATATGAATTTCTTAAGCTTGCATAATAAATGTTCACCATCACTAGAAAAGAATCCTTTAGGTTGTTTCATATAAACCTCTTCCTTTAGCTCTCCATTGAGAAAAGCTGTTTTCACATCTATTTGTTGTAACTCAAAATCAAAATGTTCAACTAATGCCAAAATAATGCGAAGAGAATCTTTCTTAGATACAGGAGAAAAAGTCTATATGTAGTCGATTCCTTCTCTTTGTGTGAATCCTTTAGCAATGAGTCTTGCTTTATATCTTTCGATGTTGCCTAATGAGTCTTTCTTAGTCTTAAAGACCCATTTATATCTTATGGGTTTTACACCATCATGCAAGTCAACAAGATCTCAGACTCCGTTTGAATTCATAGAATTCATTTCTTCTTTCAGGCATTATACCATAAACTTGCTTCACCACAACTTATGACCTGTGAAAACATCTCAGGATCATTTTCGGCTCCTATATGTAATCTAATTCCTATAGATATGTCACATAATCACTAGGAATAACTAATTTTCTATCTCTAGTAGATCTCCGCAGTGTTGTCCAATATTTTCTTGAGAAAATTGTTGTTCAACTGGTTGATCAATAATTTTTGAAACTTCCTCAAGAATTCAATCTACTAGATTATAATCAGTAGCTTGTGGAATATCATTTATTGGTTGTTCAACACTCGTTTGAACTCTAGGAGTGTTGTGTACAACAATTAATCTTTGACTTGAGTTAGAGGGTTGAACATCAATGTGATCTTTTTTAGAAACAATATCATGAAATCGATCACTCCCACTAATCAAGTCATTCTCAAAAAATTTCACATTTATTGATTCCACAATCCTAGTGTCATGAGATGGACAGTAGAATCTATACCTCTTTGACCTCTCGGCATATCCAATGAAATAGACACTAATGGTCCTTAGGTTTAGTTTCTTTTCTTGTGGATTTTAAATTCTAACTTCAAACGGGCATCCCCAAATGCGTATATATCTTAAACTCGGATTCCAACCTTTCCATAACTCAAATGGCGTTTTTTTTTTGCAGTCTTGGTCGAAACTCGATTTAATATATACGTTGTCGTCTTAAGTGCATCAGGCCACAAGAAATCTGGAAGTTTGGAGTTGTTACACATACTCCTCACCATGTCCAATAATGTTCGATTTCTTCTTTCTACCACACCATTCTGATTCGGAGAACCAGACATGGTGTATTAAGCAACATTCCATTCTCTTGAAAAAAATCTAGCAAACAGACTAGGTTCTCGTCCATCCTCAATATATCTACAATAATATTCTCCACCTATATCATTCTTCACAATCTTAATTTACTTACCGTATTGTTTCTCTACTTCTACATTGAAAACTTTAAAGGCATCCAATGCTTCATTTTTATTCTAAAGCAAATAGAGATATATGTATCGTGAGTAATCATCAATAAAAGAGATGAAGTACCTTGGACCATTTGAGTCCATGACTGGACTACAAATGTCTGAATGTATGATCTCTAATACATTTGAACTCCTCTTAGCACCTTTATTAGATACGTTGGTTTGCTTTCCCTTAATGCAATCCAAACATGTATCAAAATTAGTAAAGTGGAAAGTACTAAGTACTTTATTATTTACTAATCGCTTAATTCTCTGTATGGAGATATGTCTCAATCTCTGGTGTCACAACATAGAGGAAACCTCATTTATAGCACATCTTTTATTACTAGGGTGAGCATGCATAACATCATGAGTGGTATCATTTTGTAAATCAATAGAAACAAAATCACTAGACATTGTACCATTTTCAATAAGATCATATTTGTAAAATAAACTAAAGTTTACATCTAAAAAAGTAAAAGATAAACCCAAAGGTATAAGACTTGAAACTAAAATTAAGTTTCTAGAAAAACTAGGAACATATAAAGTCTTTTCTAAAACCAAAATAAAACCACTACTAAGAACTAAATTGCATGTTCCAACAGCTTACACATGTGAATGCATCTTTCTCCCAGATTAGATGCTTTGTTCACTTCCAACTGGTTTCCAAAGGTTTCGCATATCGTGCAATGTATTTGAAATATGGATTGTAAAACCAGAATCAATCCATCAAGTGTTATCAATAATATGAGCCATGTTAGATTTATAACAAACAAATGAGATTGATTTATCTGTTTTTCAAGTCATACCTTAAATTTGGTGCAATCGTTCTTGATGTGCCCTTTCTTGTCACAGAAAAAGCACTAAGTTTCTTTCTTGATTTCACCATATTGGATTTGTATTTTATCTTTTCCTTTATCTTTTTTTTTTGGCTTGTGTCTTTTTCTTTCCATGAGTCATCATGAATGGACTCTCACCTCTTTCTATTATTAGCCTCATTTCCTCTTCTCATAGACCACAACTTCATCTATTTGATGAAAAATGCATGGAAATTCAATAAACTTTGAATATTGCACAATCAAAAAACTTCGCCTCTATAGAGGTCAAATAATGATAAATCACTAATAATCAAAGCTAGTATACTAGAGTCAGCCTAACTTCTATTTTGTATCCACCCTGCAATAGTCAGAGACCAATTGTTCATCATAAGCAAAATGGCAAATCAATAGTTGAATAACATCATTCCTATGACGCGATTAATGAGCAATTATCAACGGCTCAACACAAAAAAAAATTATATTTATTAATCAAAATGTACATGTATACTCATCTAGCAGTGGTAAGTATGCCAAAACATTTCAATTCTTATCCCTTCTGTGATGGAGTTTCTCTCTGACTACAGAATTAAACACATAAATCTAGTAAAGTGTTGTAATGTCCCTTCTCGATTTCATCTTCTTTAACCTGATGAAGCAACAGGGTTTCAATAATTAAATCTTCCCAGTCAACTTCATTGACTGGTTTTATCTTTCTTTTCTTCCCCACATGATGTGCTCTAAAAATCACAAGGAGCACTTAGAAGAATTTGGCTAGAGAAGACTTGAATTAATCTGCCCAACTCGCTTCAATCGAATATAACTCCTCAACCAAAAACGATCAAGAGCTGAATTTTGGAGGGCATAATATCAACAAACTCAGAATCAACATATCAAAATTTCAGCTCAAAAACTCTTCAGAATCTCCAGTTATAACAAAAATAAGGCAACTCCAAAACTAGGGTTTACCCAGAACAGTTCCAGCGACTAAATAAGTAATGGTTGGTACTCAATGTGCATATGGCCAAACAGCGCCAATTTTGGAGGACTAAATCTTAACAAATTGAAGAATAACTCAGCCAAAAACGAGCTCAAAAGAATGTGCACAGCATTGTCAAATTCCAGTCACAATCGAGAGAATCAAACAGAATTATTTCCAGGACAGCTTAATCGGCTAGCAAACATCCTCCATAAAATTATACTCAACAAATATCTTCAAATAAAACCACCATCCATGATCAGGGAATTCTGCTAAATGATAATTTAACAGAAAAACAAGAACCCTTTTTAATGGAACAGCAAGAAAAACAAGAAACAAAAGATAGCGCAAGAGTCCGCAAACCTCCAAAAGAGAGAGAGGCGACTTCGATTGGCTTGACTGATTAGGAAGCACTCTCCAAGGGTTTTGAATACTTCTTCTACCTCCACTCCTCAATGAACACCACTAGAAGGATGTATTGGAAGAGGTAGTAGCCCTTCCAACTCGGCCAAGAAGCACCAAGAAGGCCGAGTTCAGGCGAGATGGAGAATCGGCAAAGGAGGGAGATCCGCACACCACACACCACAAAGGAGAATTAGGGTTTTAATTTCATCAAAAATAATCTGCGTTCTTGCTTGCCTTAGAGGGGACTAAATACTCTCTAGGGGCATTACAACAAAAAAGACAAAATTACCCTAAAATGAAATGACAAAAATGACCCTAAATAATAAATCACAAAAACAGTTCCGAGGTTGGTTTTTTTGTCTCTGTAAATGTTACTTTTGACACATCAAACGAATACCAAATATAATGCCCAATACCTCTTTGGAAAGCTCTAGCTATTAGATACAAAATGTATGAATGACCAAATTTGAAAAGAAGTCATCCTGATTGTCAAAAGAGCCTTTTAACATCTGGAGGTTAGATTTTAGGCGGAAAGGACAGCCCACAATTTTCTTCTATGATAAGCATGCATCCACTAGCCCACATGTACCAACTCCTCTTTGTTAAGTTAATCAAAACCTCTCCTCCAAGTTAGCCAGAGAAGAATCACATGACTTCCTAAGTCTTCAATCCATGGTATCTCCTTCAAGCTGGGTAAGCAAGAGGTTAGCCGATTCACTTGCATGGCGGCACTTGATGACGTGAGATGGAGCCTCTTTATCTTCATGTGTGATCTTCTCCATAAAGTACAATAAATCATTGTTCCCTGCAAAATAAGAACACGTTAGAAAAATGATGAGACTCTGGGCCTGAGCTCGGGAGAACGGTCCTTGGGGCACATCACCACACATAAATTGTCTTTCATCGTGGTATCATTGTCTGAAGGATTCATGATTCGACTTATTCGAAGCTTGGAAGCATTTATTTTTTCTCTTCTCTTCCCATTTTGGTTGCAATTTGAAACAAATGACGGAGGCATGGGATCCAATCCTACATCTTTATCCAACAATTGCTCAAGTAAAAGCTTTTTGGTCAATTCCGGCTTCCCCTCCCACCACTCTGTACAAGAATGAGGACTTGGTGGCCTTCTCCTTTTCCTTCCATTGACCACCTCCCCAAGGACTTCACATGAACCATCTCTTTTAAAAATTCTTAGTATATCAATGATAAACACTAATGAGATATCTCAAAATCATGACGCCTTATCTCCGCAAACCTGCCAGGAGTTTCTAACTCAAAGTACTGCAACTCATCTTCCTCATCATAAACCTCACTCCCATATTCAATCTCTCTTCTTAAACATTCAGAAACTACATTTCCTAAATCAAATCTGACATTAGATAAATCCTTTTGCACACCACTTGGCTTCAACATTGACTTATGCTCCATATATTGGATCACAAAAGGTAAATTTTTTTATAACATTCTTCATGGTGATATCTTTCCCCCATGGCAACGGTTGAGCAACCTTCACCAACCTTCACCAGAGCTTCCAATAGCTCCTTATATCGTTTCTTGCTAGTGGACACTTTTGCATGAACCTCTTTCACCATATCTTCTATGGTCACGTCCATCTGATTCAATTATGCCACCAAAGCTAGCACAACAACCACCATGGCGAGAGGCCTCCGACCTGTCGTCAAAGACCATTTCATAGCGCATTGTATCAAAAATGTTCGTTGTTTCAACATTTCACCTAACTCTTCTTTCCCCAATCTTAAAAACCAGGACAAATTCCTAAATGCCCCTTTCCAATGACCCAACAATATCAAATTCCGAATATCCTTTCCTTTTCAAATCCAAAAAATCAACCACTCTCATCACCATTCTTCCCATATTTTAATCATCATATCCTACAACTGATGCTACCTCAAAAATTGGCAACGATCTGCCATTCTTACACATTGCAACGTAAACACACGCGCCTACAAGAATCAGAAACCATTCTCCTTGTCCATATTCACCTTCTGTAATTTCAGAAACCGTGTTCCTAACATTATCACCTATGGAACCCGACAACTTAAACTTAAACAAAATATCGTTGATTATTCTGCCGGCCTCGTAGATTTTCTTCTCTTTGTAATTGAGAACGCTACCAACACCTGTCATTCCAACGCAGACAAATGTACCTTGCGGACCATTGATACCGCCAATCTGAGCTTCGAAGTTATCGGAATCCTGAAAAACCCCACAGGACGAGCAGAGCAGATTACCCAAAACGTCATCCCAGATGAGGGACTTGCTTAGACAGGTTTTGCAGTAGGACATTGTGATCAAATGACGGAGATAAGATCTGAGAAACATAAAGAAATTGGGAGGGGAGAAAGTATCAGGTGCATGCTCAACGAGATAACAAAACCCTAATTAAACCTCGAGGTGGGGAAACCGAACAGACGTGGAAGTCTAATAGGTAGCAGCTTAGGCAATATTAATCCTGCCGGTAAATATTAGGGGTGTGCAGAACTGGCCGGGTACCGAAGAACCGGACCGGTACCGGGTTGGTCCATATAAATGGAGTACCGAACCGGATCCGGTCTGGTACTATCGGGACCGGTTCTACACGGTACCGGTCCTCGATACACGGTACCATAGAACCGGTACCGTGTAGAACCGGCCATTTAGATGATTTAGGGCAATCCTGAATCCACCAAAAATCCCGACCCCTAATCCTGAATCCCGACCCCTAATCCTGAAATCCATTCCAAATCCCGACCCCTGTCCCCTAATCGCCTTCGACCTTCCTTGACCTAGTCGGCACGTCGCTCCACTCTCCAGCCTCGGACCAGCGACCGCCGACGACCGACCAGTGCAGCGAGCTCCGTCAGTCCGTCGACGACCGTCGCCACTGCCAGCCAGACTCCAGCCTCTGCCAGCCAGACTCCAGAATCCAGACCGTCGCTTCGTCCGTCGACCGTCGCCAGTCGCCACTGCCAGCTCCGAGCTCCGAGTTCCGAGCTCCGTTCATCTGCCACTGCCACTGCCAGCTCCGAGCTCCGACCTCTGTCTGTCGCCACTGCCACTGCCAGCTTGGTTAGCACTCTTGACTCTAGTCTACTCTGTTCGGGCAATTGTTTTGATGAATGATCTGTTCTGGCAAATGGTAATGGTTGAAAAAATTGATGTGCAAAATTCTGTTATGTGTTTACTGTTTAGTGTTTTGCTGAATGATCTGTCTATTCTGGCAATGGTTGAAACAATTGATGTGCAGAATTCTGTTATGTGTTTAGTGTTTTGCTGAATGATCTGTTCTGGCAATGGTTGAAACAATTGATGAATGAATTCTGTTTTGTTTAGTGTTTTGCATATTGGTACATGTCAGTTTAGTGTTTATTGTTTTGCTTGTGATAGTGAATTCTGACTGAGTGACTGTTATGTTCATTGTTCTCAGTATATTGCTTATGTTTATTTACTTATTTCAGAGGATATTTCTGACTGTTATGTGATTCTGAGATGTATTTTGAAATTGTTAAAAATGTAGATAATGGAAAGCTTTAATGATGAAACAATAGAGAGTGTTAATGTTAACCCTGTTACTGGTCAAACGACGAGGAAAAAATCGGATGTTTGGACTCATTTTACTATGGTAGAAAGCACTAATAAAAAAAAATCCTAGAGCAAGATGTAATTATTGTGCTCAGACTTATTCTTGTCATCATACAAAGAATGAGACTTCAAGCTTGAAAAAGCATGTTAATGCTTGCAAAAAGTTGTTGACAAGTGTAGATACGAAGCAAAAGACTTTAAGCTTCAAAAATGTCGATAATATGGGATCAACTTTCACATCTGCATCATTTAGTAGTGCAACTTGCCGAGAACTTCTAGCAAAAATTATTATTGTTGAAGAAATACCTTTTAAGTTTGTTGAAGCAGAGGGTTTTCGAGTTTATTCTAATTATTTACAACCAAAATTTGTTGTACCCTCAAGATCTACGATTGCACGAGATATTATTGGCATTTATGAGAAAGAGAAGTCAAAGTTGAAAGATTATTTTAAGAACGCATCTCAACGAGTATGTTTGACTACAGATACATGGACTTCTATTCAAAATTTGAATTATATGGTTTTAACTGCGCACTTTGTTGATTGTGATTTTATTTTGCATAAGAAGATAATCAATTTTTGTTTGATTGTAAATCATAAGGGTGAAACCATTGGTAAAGAAGTAGAGAGATGTTTATTTGAATGGGGGATCGAAAATATTTTAACAATTACAGTAGATAATGCTTCTTCTAATTACGTGACCCTTTCTTATTTGGTGAAGAGAATTCGAGATTGGAATGGTCTAGTTTTGAATGGTGAATGTCTGCATATGCGATGTTTTGCCCATATTTTGAATTTGATAGTATGTGATGGTTTAAAAGACCATCACGAATGTATTATGAGAGTCCGTCGAGCAGTGAAGTATGTTCGATCTTCTCCTGCTAGACTACAGAAATTTCAGAAATGTGTTGAACAAGCTAAAATTGTGTGCAAAAGTAGTGTCTCTCTCGATGTGGCTACAAAATGGAATTCCACATATTTGTTGTTAGCCAGCGCAGAAAAATTTGAAAAAGCTTTTGAGAGATTGATAGAAACAGATGATTATTATCTCGGTGATTTGGGTGGAGAAAGTCCTCCCACAACAGAAGATTGGGCTAATGTTCGAGAACTTGTAAAATTTTTGCAGGTTTTTTATGATATGACCTTAAATGTTTCAGCCTCATTGCATGTTACTTCAAATACATATGTTTGTGAAGTATGCAATTTGAAAATGGTTATTGAAGAGTATGCTGAATGTGATAATCCAATATTGAGTCGAATGGCTATTGGAATGAAAAACAAATTTGATAAATATTGGGGAAGCTGCGATAGAATGAATATATTGATGTATGTTGCAGTTGTTTTAGATCCTCGACATAAAATAAAATATTTGAAACATTATCTTTCCCTTGTAATGGATTCTGATAAGATGGATTATTTGTTAAGCCAAGTACAACTTGTGATTAAAAATTTATATCTCGAGTATAAAGGTGATGCGGGATTGGAAAATACAGAAGACAACTATAATAGTTCAAGTGTACCAACAACAGCTACAATCTTACCACAAAAGAGCAGTTTGAGCCACAATAAGATACATGGGTTGTTTCATAGTCGCCCAAAACAACCAAATGTTTCAACTAATCGGTCAGAAATTGAACAATATTTATATGAAGCATTGGAAGACAATTCAGACAAACTAGACATTCTCATGTGGTGGAAAGTAAATTCATTCAAATACCCAATTCTGAGCAATTTGGCAAGAGATATATTGACCATTCCTATTTCTACTGTTGCATCGGAGTCAGCTTTTAGTAGTGGAGGAAGAGTACTTGATCAATTTCGCAGTTCTTTGTCCCCAAAGACGGTCGAGGCGCTTATCTGCACTCAAAGCTAAATTCGATCCTCGAAATATGAATCAATCAACTTCAATGATGATATGAATGAGCTAGGTATCTTTTATATTTATAGTGTTTTCTTTTTTCTTTGTTTTATTTATTACTATTTTTTCTAAATTTGTTTTCAATTTATATTTTTCAGATATTATACAAATTAATGACGTTGATGAAGTGGATTAGCATGAAATTGATGGTGATCTCAGTGGTATGCTTTATTCACTCGTTAGCATTATCATTTATCATATATCCTTGATGTGTAAAAGTCATGCTTCTCTTCTATTTTGTAGGATGCAACCTGTTGACTGTTTTGTAAGTTTCTCATTTTAAGTTATATTTTACTCTAGACATCATTTATCATATATTTGAACTATATAATTACTGTTTTGAAGTTACAATATACAAGCTAATTTTTGTGTATGTTTTATAATACGAAGGGGTCACTCAAAACTCAATAAGAGTTGCTCTCCAGAATTGAAGTAATTGAACTTAATTATATTAAAATAACATTTGATTTTTTTCTTTATCTATTTTTCAATATTCTTTCAGTGGATGCTTCAAGTTTGGTGGCTCGTGCAACACATTACACTTACATGGACTTTATTAGAAAGAGTAAATTTGAAGAAGAGATGAAGAAAAGCTTGCCAATGTTAATATGACAATTCTGTAATTTTTTACTGATGTTTGCATTTTATATTATTACAATTTTACATTGGATTTTTTAATATTTAAAAAAACAGGGTACTAAACCAGTACCGGAAAACCCGGTCCAGAACCGGACTGGTACATGTACCTCCATGGGACTGGTACCAGTCTTCAAAAAATTGGAACCGGTACCAGTCGGTCCGGTACCGGACCGGACCGGTACCGTGCACACCCATAGTAAATATAATGGACCCAAATGAGCTCAATAACGGCCCATAATAGTTCATAAATTTTTTTTGAATAATTAATAAATAAAACATCAACAAATAAATATTAAATAATTTTTACTAACAAATAAAACTATTAAATAGGTAAAAATGAACAAGAAAATTATAATTGTTATATTTTCAGTTAGAAATTTAAATATTTTAGATCTTTGTATAATCAATTGGAGGAGACAATGACGGTTAAGGCTCGAGGTTCACTCAAAAATCATTTAGATTAGTGTCTTCCTAGAGCGAAATGTGAAACTATATACTAAGATTAAGAAAGCTCAATTGTCGTACACATTCTCCTCCGCAGAAGACGTTTTTTATGAAAAAATTAAGATTCCGCAACAGAATGCAAGTTTTGCTGTTGAAAATACTCTGTGTAGCGAATATTGATCTTCCGCTGCAGAGAGTAGGTCTGCAGATTACAACTACTTCAATTACGGATCAATTGTGGAAAATTTTTTTAACTTTTTAACGAAAAGTATGATAGCGATGCTTACCTCATTCTTTTTTGTTAGTTAAGTAAGATAATACAGAGTAATTATTGAGTAAATAATCTCATCAATTAAGCCTAATCCAATCATTCTGTTGGACAAAGCAAACTTCTAAATCTAATCTAAATTTATCATCTGGAAATGGTACCCAGTATCAAACAATATTCGCAAGCTTCTAATGCAATTGGCAGTTCACATATTGCACTCATCTATTCGACTTTTATGCAGTTGGAAGGCAAGATTTACCCAAGCTCCGCAGCTGCACTGCATGCCAACCCAATTGAAATAACCCAGTCGAGCTTTGCATCCCATGCATTGCAGCCTCTCTTGAACATGACCTTCTGCACCTTCTGCACTGATGACCACAAATTCAAATCAAGTCAACATTTGTGTAAAACTAGGTTTCTGTTTCTAAAAAAAAAAAAAAACAGACAGAACACAATTGAAGACAAGTTGTTTGAACACCAAGTTGTGTTATGTGTCAGTCTCATCAACTCGGCTAGACCTGTTGAAGGTAGGCCTTGGTCGGTCCGCAACACAGCCTTTGGATGGACCAAGGCCAGGGTAAAGCTGAGTCAACTAAAATTTGGGTGGCCGAAGATCAACCCTGCAGCCCCGGACCTCAGGCTGGCCTAAAAAAGAGGTCAACTGGCCGACTGGCCTATGAAAACATAGGCCACAGCCCTTATGAAAAGAAAATTATGCCTGATTGCTGGCCAAATAATGACCCTGGTTTTTATGCATAGAAAACATAGTAAGTGATATTCGAAAGTTGAGATTTTAATCACCTGATTCCATCCACTTCATGGGTTCGACAAATATGGAAGTGCAATCGGCTAATTTATTTGTTGCAAACGAGTAGTCGCTTTTCTTTATTGAGGAAAAGCACACTTGGCCTTTCCCTGGTTCATGAGCAACGATACTCTCTTACCTTAAGAAGCAACTATTCTACGACACCTCTTACACCGGTAGAAAAATTGCAGTTTTGGAATGGTTTCTGAACCAACGTTGCTCTGTTCTTCCATTCCAATTAGTACATCCAGCAATCTTTCGACACTATTAACTGCCAAAAGAACAAGACGAAGATAAGCATTACATCGTATATCCACCCCACACTTGACAGAAATTCAAAACATTAACATTTGAACTAATATGATCAAATTTGTTTGACTCAACAGCTAGTTGAACTTGTCATATAGCTTCAACTATTGGCGGGTCAAATAACAAATGTACCGACAAGAAAGACATCCAGCTTTCAACTTCTATTGATTAATTATCACATCACAAACAAGCAATAGATAACAAATTTCGAAGGGTTTAAGAAACCCTCAAGAAAGATAATTCGAAACTCTTATTGCTGGACTCTGGAGGAGCACTTTACAGACAGACAAACTCCCATGATATGAATATAAAATAAAGGAAATTATAGGAGTTGACATATGCAAAAAGAATTTAATATAAGCTAGCTCGGTAGCTGGCTAACAGTATATCCAAAGCCACTAAGATCTGTCGTTCCTCTACCTGCACAAAGTCTTACAACAGCATAGTAAGACCAGTTTTCCTTCATTGATTCCAACAATTTACAATTTTAATACAATTCTATCAACCATGACAAATATTATCATTAAATAATACTTGCCAAGTAACCCAACATTTGTACAGGACAATAAACAATCCATCTCGACGAAGCAAGCATGAGGAAACAGAGAAAGGGCAGAACATGATCCTAACTTGTTTATGCTAAAAGAAACAAGAAATACAACATCGAAAATAGAAATATGATTCCTTGATATAATTACACAATTGCTAAAGGAAAATATTTTCTCCTTCTGTTAGATTTATATTTGTATGTCTGTAGGTGGTTTTTTCAGTCCAATCTTTCTTTCTTCTCAATTTAAACCTCATTCTTCACCTTAATAAATTTAGTAAAAGCGTATTTTTCGTGCCCCTAACGTTTTGTTCAGATGTCTGGGTTTGATTAAAAATATAAAAGAACTTCTAGCAAGTAAACAGAAACATTGCCCACAGAAACTACTCGTACAGTGAAAGCAGTAAAACTACACCAATTAGAGTTAGACATGGAAAATAACAATTCAGCCCTACCTCCTTCCCTACCCATTCATTCAATTCACCCCAAACTGCAACAAAACAAAGTGCATTCCCAGAACACGCATCCTCTCAATCACCAAAAAAAAAAAAAAACAAAGCTTAACACTAACGCGGATTTGGCTAGTTTTACAGATATCGACGAAGACAAAATCTTAAGCGCACCTCCCAATTGAATCAGTAAGAATTCGCAAAAGTCGGATATCTTCACAGGCCTGTACAGCGTCAATTTCGCCTCCGCCTCCTCGACAATGGTGATGGTAAAATATTTAGGGAAAATGACAATTCAACTATCGTGGTTTATTATCAATGATAAATCAACTACTGTGGTATATTTTCTAATAATTTAACCATTCACGTATGTAAAAAATGACAAATCCACCATCGCTGTGAAAAAAAAAAAACTAAGGGTATGCAAATTTTAGCTTGGACGCCGCAGTGTCCAGGCCATTTTTTGCCTGGACGCTGCGGTGTCCAGGCCATTTTTTGCCTGGAGACCGCCATTTTTGCCTGCAGCCCGCTGGACACCGCGGTCTCTAGGCAAAACGACCTCTTGAACTTCAAACGACCATAACTTTTGGTACGAGTGTCGGAATTGGACGCATAAGGTATCAAATCGAAGCTCTTTCAGAGATCTACGAATTTCCATAGGGTTTATCCCATGATTCCACTTTTTTCGGCTCCATAATCAATTGTTTAAGCACTGGACACCGGGGTCTCTAGGCAAAACGACCTCTTGAACTTCAAACGACCATAACTTTTGCTACGAGTGTTGGAATTGGACACATAAGGTATCAAATCGAAGCTATTTCAGAGATCTACGACTTGCCATAGGGTTTATCCCATGATTCCACTTTTTCGGCTCCATAATCAATCGTTTAAGCACTGGATTACCAAACATTGTTTTTATCGCAAATTTGAATCCCAAATTTCAGTGCTTAAACGATTGATTATGGAGCCGACATAGTGGAATCATGGGATAAACCCTATGGAAAGTCGTAGATCTTTGAAAGAGCTTCGATTTGATACCTTATGCGTCCAATTCCGACACTCGTAGCAAAAGTTNGAAAGAGCTTCGATTTGATACCTTATGCGTCCAATTCCGACACTCGTAGCAAAAGTTATGGTTGTTTGAAGTTCAAGAGGTTTTTTTGCCTGGAGACCGCGGTGTCCAGTGCTTAAACAATTGATTATGGAGCCGAAAAAGTGGAATCATGGGATAAGCCCTATGGCAAGTCGTAGATCTCTGAAAGAACTTCGATTTGATACCTTATGCGTCCAATTCCGACACTCGTACCAAAAGTTATGGTCGTTTGAAGTTCAAGAGGTCATTTTGCCTGGAGACCGCGGTGTCCAGTGCTTAAACGATTGATTATGGAGCAAAAAAAGTGGAATCATGGGATAAACCATATCGCAAGTCGTAGATCTCTGAAATAGCTTCGATTTGATACCTTATGCGTCCAATTCCGACACTCGTAGCAAAAGTTATGGTTGTTTGAAGTTCAAGAGGTTGTTTTGCCTGGAGACCGCGGTGTCCAGGCAAAAGTCTCCAGGCAAAAAATGGACTGGAGACCGTGGTCTCCAGGAAAAATGGCCTGGAGACCGCAGTGTCCAAGCAAAAATGGCATGGAGACCGCGGTCTCTAGGCAAAAAATGGCCTGGACACCGCGGCGTCCAGGCAAACAATGGCCTGGACACCGCGGCGTCCAAGCCAAAATTTGCGTACCCTCAGTTTTTTTTTCTCACAGCGATGGTGGATTTGTCATTTTTAGCATACGTGGATGGTTAAATTGTTAGAAAACATACTACAGTGGTTGACTTGTCATTGACCGTAAACCACGATGGTTGAATTGTCATTTTCCCAAATATTTATGATAATAACTTGCATACAACGTAACGTAGGCTTAAATACTGAACTTTCGCGCAGAGACGTTAAAAATTGAGAAGCCCATATAACTACGCCATGCCCTGCCCATTATCTGCTTTTTTGGGTATAATCGAACCCCAATTTAACTGCGCAAAAAAAAAACAAGTTGGATTTCGGTTCGGTTCGAACAATGCTTGATCTGATTTGGTTCAATTCAGACTTGGCACTATATAAACTGGAATTGAACCTGTAAAATCTCAAATTTTTTAAAAATGATTTTTAAAATTTCACGTGTAAATTTTTTGTGAATTTTATATCAAACGTTGAAATGTTGAGTCGTTTTATCACATAGCGATTATGAGTGATTTTTCAGTCAAAGAGTAAAAAATGATCAACGTAAACTTTATAGAGTGGATATTAATTTTGAAAAATGTTTTTCATTAATCATTTTGATTAAAGAAGTAATGTTATTTTTATTTATTAAATTGGTTAGTGTGGATACACTTTCAACAAATTCAAATTGCTACAATCATGCTCAAAAGACTTCAAGGAATCATTAGAACCATCAATCATGCTTTTTAATTCAACAATTTGATCCTTATAAGATTTATCTAAATTAGCATGTTTTTTTTTATCAAATTATTATACTTATTTTTCAACAACTTATATTTATCTTTAAGCTCAATCAAACTTTCTAACATTCATGAATTAAGTCATCATTATCTTCATTATTAGACTCTAGAAGAGTTTGTTATCTCAATTTCTTCATTGGCCATAAAGCATACGGTTGCCACTTTCTCTTCTTTTTCGGAGGATGAGCTTTCTCCACTTCCAATATTTTGATTTGTACCTACATGTGTTAGCTCAAGAGATTTCCAAATATCATAAGCACTAACACATGATTGAACTCTTTCAAATTCATTTTTAGTCAAGGCACTATATAAAATATTCATTACTTTAGCATTTAAATTCCAATTCCGTTTATCTAAATCCTTGAATTCACAAGTTGGTCTAGGAAGAGTTATTCCATTTTCAATGATTTTTCATAAGAAGAAATCAATAGATTGTATAAATATTTTCATTCTATATTTCCAATACAAATAATTACAACCATCAAAATGAGGAGGTCTAGATGTGCATTGACTTTCAACAATTCTATTGAAATCTATAATCAATTATCTACACTAGAATTGATCAAAGTTATTCACAATAAATTTCAACAAGAAATTCAATAAGAAAATTTTCAATAGATGCAATTCAACAAATATTAGCAATATGCATAATTAACAAAATATCACACAAAAAATTTAAATACCCGCTCTGATACCAATTATAGGATTGATATACGCCTATAGAGGGGGGGTGAATATTAGGGGTGTTCATGTTACCGGTTCGGTCCGGTTTCGCAATGGAACAGTACCGAACTGGTCAGTACCAGTTTCAAATTTTAATTACCGGTACCAGTCCCATAAAGACCGGGTACAGAACTGGTACCAGACCAAAAATTCGTTACCGGTTCCGGTTCGGTACCAGTTTAGTACCGAATATATACATATATTTTTTAAATATTATAATCGAATTTAAAAAAAAAATGCAAAAAAAAAAAAAA
>CM039470.1:28755877-28771846 GCA_022433065.1 Begonia loranthoides | reverse complement strand
GAAAACCTTCTCTAGCTTCCCCTCTAAGCTCAAGTTTGAATCCCAGTTCAATTTTGGTTCATTTGTCAACTTAAACAGTTCAATTTTAGGGAATCACCCTTTACAATTTAGCACAAGATAATGAATCAGAAATTAAAGCGCAATCTAACTAATCTGAATTCTCCCGATTATAACTCGCAAGTTTATGTGTTGGGGAGAATTGGATTTACAATATTAATAGCTCACAGTGATTGAATCGTGTATAAAAATGGGTAAGGATTCGCCATGATTCTCGGTTAGTTGTGGAGAGCTTGGAGTGAACTTGTATTTATATTGACTTTGAGTTTTCGGACAACCTTAATCTGTTTTCGGACGTCCGCATGTAGCCGTTGGAAAATAGCTGTTGAAATCCGTCCGTTGAAAATCTGTTCTTTGGCAAATTCTGGAGTTGTCGGACGCAGATTCTTCGTCCGGGATCCATCCGCTTCGTCCGAAAAGTCACCCAGAAAAAAACAGATTCAAAACTAGATCGTCCTCGTGCGTCAGCGTGCGTCCGAAAACTTCAGACTGAGTTTTTGGATGCGTTCCTGCGTCCAGACTGTCATCCTCATCGTCCAAAATCTCTGGACTGCACAATGACAGAATTGACCCTGAACTTTAGGTGACAGATTTGACCCTAAACTTTTAGTGACAAATTTGACCCTAAACTTTTAGTTGGATTAGATAGTTTTCGGACGACTCTCCCCTTGTCCGTGCTCGTCTGGAAACCAGTTTTGGGACGCCTCTCCTCGTCTGTGATCCGTCAAGTCTCACTCCAAAATAAATCCTGAACTATGCTGAGTCCCAAAATGATACGCTACACTACATGGACTCAAATAAACTTGTTAGCACATTAATAACACCCATTTTGAGGGTATTTCCAATAAACAAGGATATAAATATTATTATAAAATCAATAAGAATGGTATCCATAAAATACAAAATATAACACAAAATACAACTTATTGATTTATTAAATTAATCACCATTTAAGTCATCATCAAAATAAAACTTAGCTTAACAAAAATGCTAACAGAAGGTCTACCTGAGAGTTTGAGAGAAAACTCTCTTGTCCCACGCCTTCTACGGTAGTTAAGGTTTCAACCCAACTTTTCTTACATAAGGACCCGGAAACAGAGAACCACGCAAAAGTAAATCCCATGAAAATCGCATCATCAATCCATCATTTCCTAAATAGTCTAAGATTAAATCGTGGTTAGTAAGAAATATGAAAACTAGCATATTTAAAGTTGCCCAAGCTTGTAGCAGACGCGCAACTAGCTGCAGGGGACATCAGCAACAATTTGCTCGTCCAATGACCAATAGTCACGTCAGCCCTAAACTCACATTTGCGATCGCCAAAGCAACCACAAAACGCCTAAGCTGTTGCGGAAGCCAACGCTTCCGCGGGAACCCCAATCCGAAGGCCCTCCGTCTGCCACGAGTGTTAATCTATCGCTAAATCACCTTTGTAGACGCTAACACTCTCATGGACACCAGCGCCACCACGAAATCATTAAATCCAACAATGACGTTTCACATGATCAAACAATGTCGCAGACACCAAACGATCGGCGAAAGCAAACGCTTTTGCTAATCAACACAAAATTGAGACCTAACTAGTCTAAACGACACTATTCCACATAATTCGTATTCCATAATAGCAGAGTGCTCTTCCACAGTGGAAACTAAAACAGATCTAATGGTTCCCGATCCATCCTCTAACTTAATCTAATGGTTCAACTCACTCCCGCGCCCAAGCGGCGTTGTTTCCCTCTCGCAGTGGATATTTGAGACCTTAATACGCCGACATTTAACATCACTTAACACATTCCACACAACATCCCACATTTCCGCAAGGAATCTTGCGTTCCGCAGTGGCTTCTTATTTCTAATCCAACAGACCACGTTTCTTCCACTAATCTAGTCCAACGACTCAACATCCTTTTGCTCCCAAGCAGCAACCAAAGACTTCCGCGGAAGAATCTTTATTTTATCTAACAGTCTACATTCATTCCGCTAATTTAATCCTACAATCCAACCGTCACGGCAACACACACTCTCACAAAAACATCTTTTTTCTTAATTTAATGGTTTGCACTTCTTCCGCTAAACCAATCCAATGGCTCATCATCTATCTGCGTCCCAGCGGTATCCAACACTTTCGCGAAGAAGCTTCCACCATCCTAAACAGTCTCAGCCGATCATAAACCTCATCCAATTGCTCCTAAAGCATCTTATCTTTCCTACACTTATTTTCTGAATGTTCCATTATAAATTATTAACCCAACATTTAAACTTTCTTTCTTAACCGTGGGTTACACATTTTTCTTCACTAATTTTATAATATTTGATTTTTTTAATTCTTTAATAATTCATATTTTATTTTATTATTTATAAAATAAGCTTCATTATTTAATATTTCATAATTTCATATTGTATAATAATTTCTAAGTCTTTCATTTTTGTTTTCCTAATTTCTTAATTATTTAATAATTCTAGTATATTTATTCTTTTATTTTAATTTTTTAATTTCTAATACCTATTTATAATTCTACTATTTTAAATCATTCATTAAAATTCTCCAATTAATCTAATAAATTCTAAATTATTGTATTTACGTAATTAAAGTATTCGTGAAAACATCGAGTGTTATGGATAGTGCACTGCATGAAGTCTATAAACATGAGAAGAAAAGTTGTTATGATTACGACTTGATGCTTTGTTGTCCTAATGCTTTTATGCATTATAATGATTATCTTAGTTGCAAGGTATACCATCATTCATATCTCCATCCTCATGCTAATGATTTTATTGTTAAATTAAAGATAAATTTAGTGTTATAAAATCGATAACATTGTTGTTATTATTTATAGGATTTGGTAGATGATTACGCAATTTTGGAAATGATGGAAAACACATTTTCACTATTTTTTATCCAATTGAAAAGAGCTTGGTTATTTGACAATTTCATACAAATATAGGTAAATAATTATCTTCTAAATTATTTGTCAAGATAAATATGTTAAATTATTTTTAGTATTACTAAGATAGTATATTGCTTTAAACTACTATTTCAATGAAGTTTTAGTGTCTTCTATCATTTTTTTCTTTCGCAAAACCTTATTAAACTAGTTGTTCGAACCTTATTAAATGTGGTGTCTTCAATGGGAAGGAGGAAAAGAGAGTAGAAAGGAGAAGCAAGTAATCTTGAAGGAAACCTGTAGAAATGAGGTTGGAAAGGCTGCAGTTGTAGTTCATACAACGAAGGAAAAATGTTGAAAATGAAATCAATATAATCACCAAGTTCTCAAATTTGCAAATTCCATTTGCTGTAAAAATTTGTGCCCAGATTTGATCAATTTAACATCAAAATGGTAGAATTTCATAATAAAAAACTAAATTAATGTATCTACATGCATACACATTGCTCTTGCACACTTTGAGTCTGAGATGTCAAAAGAAGTCAATGCTACCAAGAGACCGTGAGGATCACCATCCAAATTATTCAACTACATGACAACATAATTTGGGCACCAGCCATGCTCCACGAGATTATACTTGTGCCTCCAACACTACATCACCATCCTCCTGGATTATCTTTTTAATAGTGACGGTCTTGCTGTAAATGTGTATACCCTCCTTCGTGTCAAAAAACGCCTGAAACATTCCTTTAGAATTTTGGGTCCTCGAGAACCCTTGTAGACTCTCCACATCGATTGGCTTCAACCATTTTAATTGAGCCGAATCATACCCACAAATTCCTCCCCTCGCATATTCAAAAAGATATAAAACATCATCCATAACCACACCATCACAAAACCAATATCCAAATTGGTGATCAAGTACCTCCCATGATTTGTCCACAATATCATAAGCATAAAGCGCATCACTCACAACAAGATGTACCAGAAATTTTCTGTCACCATAAGTTCCACGCAAATTGCATTGCAGCCAGTGTAGCCTTTCAGGGGAATCACTCAGAGGCTCCCAGCTGTTCAACACTGGATCGTACACTTCACTGAAGCATTCGCTACACAGCCTGAACCCATAAAAGCCACCAAAAACATAGATTTTTCCATCGTGAACGACAGCTGATCCAATTCTTCTGCCAAGATTCAAGGAAGGGCCCTCTAAACACTCACTTTCAGGATTTGACGTGTCTAAATAATACATGCAAGAAGCACTTAGCCCATCAGCATCGCCTCCAATCATGTAGATCACCGACCCCAATGCAACCCACATAGAAGAACTTGGAGGATTTTGAGGCATTTTCTTGAACTTTAGACCCTATCTTCCCAACAACCCAATTATCACCTTTATACCTTATCTTCTAAGCTTCGATATCGCGAAGTATAAAACCCAGACTGACCTCTTTCTGTGTGACAAGGAAGAAGGTGAGTAGAGAGCGGGCGTTGTGATTGTGACTCTGTAAACTTTCCCTTTTCCTCCCACCACCGTAAGGCTTTCTCCCGTCGGTGGTTAAACCTATTTTGAATCTCCAATTTTACCATGATACGTTAATTATAATCAATAATTTAGAATATATTATATTAATTATTCATTTTAAATTGCCTTGTAAATATTCCAAATTAGAGTAGTCTTTGTGGTACGTACAATTATCATGTTAATTATACACAATAGCATTAATGTTATCTTTGATACAATTAAATAGATGACTGGAAATAAATAAATCTACCTCCTCCAAATCCGACATAGATAAACATTTATTCGACAATAAGAAATTGGATTCAACTTCATCTCTAAAGCAATTGCACTATGAAATAATGAGTGATACCAAATATATTTAATCAACAATAATCATTAAACTAAACAAAATCGTGAGTCTTAACAATAAAAACCGTAGCACAGCTAACAGGGCACTGCCTCCAAAATGAAAACCACAACATAAAAATAGGACAGCCAAGTACAAATCCTCAAATCTCAACAATTAAATGGTGAGCTAGTCTTCACAACAACCAACAGTGCATATCCTTGAACATTAAATGTAAAATAGCACAGCAGCAAGTTACATAACCTCAAAATTTATCTTCAAATACAGTCACCCACTATAATCCTCAACTTATCAAACAGACAGAGAGCATGAAGCAACCACAACCAACAGGGTTCAATTCTTCGAGAGCCATCAGCACCCAGGGAACACAATTAAACCAACTCAGCAATTAAAACTTACATCCTCAAAATCACAGTGTAAACTTTAACAGACAACAACTAAATACCCTCCAACATTATTCTATAAGAACAGTAGCATACCGAAGTCAATTCGGTCGAGAGACTAAAAATCACACGGCATTACTCACCTTGAGTGTGCCAGGAAAGGAATGTCAGCTCTCCATCGCCAAGGCTGCTCAGTCTCTTCAGAATGCTCCCGGACGAAGCTTCACAGTCGCCCGCGATCGACGGTCTTCATCCGCTCGCAGCTTCCGTCTGCTAAAGGAATCACTCCTCGTCCGCTCGGAATGCCCTCGGACGGACTGCACAACCGCCCGCAATCAACAGCTCTCGTCTCGGCCAACCCTCTCCCGCGAAGATCCTCTCGGCCGAAGGAGGAAATGAGGAGAAGTTTTGCCCTCCTTTCCTTTTTCTTCAATTTCTGCCCCATTTTGTATCATTGCTCGGATCGGACAGGTAGCTTACAAATTGGACCTTCCTGTTACTGCCAAAATTCATCCGGTCTTTCATGTCTCCCTTATTAAGAAGCATATTGGTTCCACTGCGGTTTCAGCCCATTTCCTGCCACCCGAGTTCACCATGATGGCATCTCGCACTCCCTAGTCACTATTTCAGATGAGAGTGGTCAAACGAGGAAACTTGCCAGTTACTGAGTGGCTCATACTATGGACTGGTCTACCAATCACGGAGGCTACGTGGGTTGATTCAGCGTTGATCACGTCGGAGTTCCCTTCATTCCAACCTTGGGGTCAAGGTTCGCTAGGTGGGGATGCCTGTTACGGTGCAGTTTTATCAGATTGGAAGCACAGATGCAAGAAGTCTGTTAGAAGAAGAACAGTCCATAACTGAGGTGACGTGGCATCTTGAAGCTGACATGGAAGACAGCTCAAACAAAGATTAAGTAGATATGCAATAGCGTAGCAGAGGGGAGGGTATGTGTGATGATTCTGTTATTCTTCTCTCCCTCATTTCTTTCTGGAATCTTCTTCTTCTTCTTCCTCACTTGTCTTCTCTGCTCATCTCTGCTACTCTTTTTCTGGCAATTTTAGTAAAATAATCTTCCATATTTCTTCTTGTGTTCTCGTTATCATAACACAGAAACCCTTAAAACCGTCGAGTTAGACAGTAAATCTATATTAAAAAAAATGAAATAGCCACCAAAAGAACAGAGCAAACTAAAGCGGTAGACATGAGGGAAAAAAGTAACAAGAAATATAGAATCCACTTCAACCAGGGATGAAAGTTTATGGTGGAGAAGAAAATTCTAAACCTTGATACGGCGAAACGTAAAACCCTAGGCTCACCGCTTTCCGTGTGACGAGGAAGAACGGGAAGGCGTTGTGATCGTGATTTATTCGTGAGCTCATCTAAACTTTCCTCATTCCTCCCACTACCTTAAGCCTACACGTTCTCTGCCCTATGTGTGGTTATACCTGTTCTCCGCCCTATGTGTGGTTATACCTATTTTCTATCTCTAATTTATAAATATTTAATTCTTGCGTGATGCATTATTTATTTTAGGGATATTAACAAAACAAACCTTATAGTTGAGGATAATAAATACTTCAGACCTTTAAAAAATTTTATTAACAACTAAAACCTTAAACTATAAAAAATTAATGAATCAAACCTTCTGTCACGTTTTTCGTCAAAAATTGCAGAGACACAGGATGAACTTTTTCCTTTTGGTTGCCATCACTATTTTGCTAAATGAGAATTGAATTCTAATAGAGCTTTTGTCTCTTAAAGATCTGCATTTCGGGCAACTGAGACTAATCATTCTACAGACACACAACATCCAAGGAAATTTCCAAAAATGTTGAATAACTTCATCCCCTGATGTGAAATGAGAATATTCAATTATTTATCAAAGCTCAAACGATATTATGAAGATTAAGCATAAGTGGAAGATCAAGAGAATAATTGATGATGCCAATTTGAATCCATCAAAAGATATCAAATCAAATATCAAAGAAAGAAGATTTGGGGTCAAATCCTCAAAAAAAACCCGAGGGGATGATGTGATATCAAATCAAAGATCAAATAAAGTTTTCAAATTGGTAGAGAATCACAACAAAAAGATTTGAAGAAAGAGAAAGATATTATCTATTAAGATAATATTTCTAAAAAAGATTCATTTTTTTTCTAGGAGATCTAGATCCACTTTTCTAGGAGATCTAGATCCACTAATCTAGGAGATCTAGATCCATTTATTTATTTTTTATTTAGTTTAGGGATTAGTTATCTTTTATTTAGTCTTTTTTAATTTATATTTGTAAAAGGCTATATAAAGCCCTCTAATTTTATGTTTTAGACAGTTGTTAAATTTTGATAAAAGAAAGCTTTTGCTTTTCGGGAATTGGAGAGATCCTTTTTCTTTTCTTTGGTGAGTTATATCCAAAGGCCTTTGGTGAGTCATATCCAAAGATCCTCTTGTGTGAGTTATATCACGAGAGAAACTTGCAGCCGCGTCCTTATCCAAGGAGGTGAGAAGCGTTACGTTCATCCATCACGTGCGTCAATATTCCGTGCTCACATCATCCCCCATCAGCAATTTTTAACTAAGAAATTCTTCGGATTATTATAAAAAAAATTGGTGGAATTAAGCTCCAGAACACTCCTCGTGTTCAACAATGGAGGAAACCGATTTTACATGATGATGAAGATAGAAATCAATAAGTTCTTCTGTCTCTAGACCAAAGTCTTTCTTATCTGACCAACCCACAACAAACTCTCTCTCAGACATTTGAAAGAATTGGTTGAACCAGTCATAATTTTATTGATACGAGAGAGGGACAAACTTATATATTTATAAAGAGAGAAGTTTTACGAACTACCCAATAAAACACAGTGAAGTCGTCGAATGAGCTATGACAGACGTTGGTTGGCCTTTGACAGATGTCCACAAGAGCGCATAGGCCGAGGGACTGTAGCAAATTTTTGTCCGAAGTAAATTGTAGCGTATTATCATTTTTTTTACTAAATCTCTGACATTGATCTTAAATTTGAGATCCTAAGATTGTGAGACAGTTAGTACCAGAACTTTCAGTGCTTGCATTTGGCTTTCCAGAAACTCCTTTTTACTCAATATTCTATCAGATGTATTACAAGTATTGAAGGAAACAGAAAAGAAGAGTAAACTTACTTTCTTCTTATTATTCTACGTACGTATTACAGTGAACATGCTCTGTTTATATAGAACTGAAACAGAGCAAAAGAACGTAAAGTAAAAACTAACAAACGAACTACTATATTCCCCACGTCAATTTGCATGTGTACGATGACGTATTCCAGAGATATACTGTAATGTTTAATACGCCCCCTCAAGATGGAGAATGAAGATTTATGATTCCCATCTTGCGCAAAAGAAATTGCAACAGATTAGAATGTAAAGGCTTTGTAAATATATCCGCAAGCTGAAATTTGGACGAAACATGAAGCATTTTAATATGACCTAGCTGAATTTCTTGATGAACGAGATGGCAATCAATCTCAATGTGTTTCGTCTGTTCATGAAAAATGGGATTGGCAGCAATATGTAACGCTGACTGGTTATCACAAAATAATATAGCCAGAGAAGTAACAGCTACACCAAAATCCTGCAACAAAGCACGTAACCACATGATTTCACAAGTTGTGTTAGCCATCGCACGATATTCAGCCTCTGCAGATGATCCAGAAATGGTCTGTTGTTTCTTGGACTTCCATGATATTAAAGAATCACCAAGAAATATAGAAAAACCAGTAATTGAACGTCTGGTTTCAACACAAGATGCCCAGTCAGAGTCACAAAAAGCTTTAAGACTCAAAGACGAATTTGCAGGATAAAACAAACCCTGTGCTGGATAGGGGTGGAAATGGTCGGTTCGGTTCGGTTTTATAATTTTAAAACCGAAACCGAACCGAAGACTATAAGAAACCGAGTAAAAAACCAAACCTTGGTTTCGGTTTTTATCAGTTCGATTTTCGGTTCAATTCGGGTTTTTTTTCTAGACATTGAATTTAAAATTCTAATATCCAATTTTAAGCTTCGTTATAACAATTTTTAGATTTAATAGAACCATTTATAATATTTATTCATAATATTCATTTCATAATATTATATTACATTAAAGACTAATATTATATTTTGTCAGAGTTTTTTCTGTGCACTCCTCTGTAAACAGGATGCCTCGTCTTTTTACACCTTTTCTCTCTCTCAGTACAACACCAAATAATAATTTCAAATATTTGTTTTCAAAGTCATTTGAATGCATTATATGAATTATGAAGTGTGACAATTTACAGTTTACACTTTCTCCCAAAAATCTCATTTTACTGTTTTAATCCAAATTATTTCATTAATAAACATCTGAAGTAACAAAATTAGTTTACCAAATATCATAATCTACAAGTCTTAAAATAATTTCTAAAATTAATTTGAAGGTGTACAACATGTTACTTTTACATGTTTTAATGTTTCACAAGTAAATATATATAAAAAGGGGTGTCCATCACAATTCAAACAATGATTTAACTAAACAATTATTTAATCAAATAATAATTTAACTAAACTTCACGAATAGCCAAAAACGAGAACATACAGTGTCAAACAAACAAAATAATTATTTGATTAATCCACGTAATTGAGTTCCAAGCTCTCCTACCTCTAAAAAAATTGAAAATCATAAAGTCTCAAGTAAATAAATAGGAATTGAACTTGGAACTGAACCGTGTCGGTTCGATTTTGAAAAAGAAAAATATTTTTGATTAAATTGGAATTGGAATTAACTTAATTAGAGAAGAAAAATTGAAATTAAATTAATGACTCAAGTAGGTTTTCAAGTTTAGTGTTATTTTTTGTTCGGTTCGGTTTTTCTCACTTACAACCGAGAACCGAACCGAAATGATCGGTTCGGTTTGGTTCGGTCCTATATTTTATTTTTTTCATATCAAAACCAAACTGAACCGATAAAAAATGACCAGTTCGGTTCGGTTACTCTGTTTGAACCGAACTGATTTCCACCCCTAGCGCTGGAGTTTGTTTTAGATAACGTAAGACACAATATGCTGTGGTCAAATGAGAAGATCGTGGTTGAGCTAAATATTGACTTAGAATACCAACAGCAAAAGAAATATCTGGACGAGTATAGGTGAGATATAAAAGCTTTCCAATTAAGTGCCGAAAAACAGAAGGATCTTCCAGTAGAGAACCATTATCTGAAGTCAATTTATAGGTGGGATCCATGGGTGATGCAGCAGGCTTACAACCCAAAAAACCAATGTCTTGTAAGAGATCCAAGGTATAATGATGTTGATTTAAAACAATTCCCTTGTCTGATTGAGCAATCTCAAGACCCAGAAAAAAAATGGAGAGAACCCAAATCCTTAAGTTTAAATTTCTCATGAAGAAATGTTTTAAAATTCTGGATTTCATCCAGAGAATTACCTACTAAAATGATGTCATCAACGTAAACCAAGAGAACAATTAAAGAATCTAGTTTTTTCTTTATAAATAAAGAAGAGTCCAAAAGACATTGTGAAAATCCAAAAGCAAGTAAAGTGGTTGAGAATTTAGAAAACCACTGTCTTGAGGCCTGTTTTAAACCATAAAGAGATTTATCTAAACAACATACCAACCGGGAAGATTGCAAGTCAGGTGAAACATAGCCTTGTGGCAGAGTCATATAAACCTCTTCATTGAGGTCACTATGTAAGAAAGCATTGTTGACGTCTAATTGGAAGAGAAACCATCCTTTAGCAGCAGCAATTGCTAAGAGCAATTTGATAGTGACCAATTTAGCCACTGGAGAAAAAGTTTACAAGTAATCGACACCTTCTTGTTGGGTATATCCTTTTGCAACCAAATGCGCCTTATAATGTTCAATGCTACCATCAGCATTATACTTAATTCTATAAACCCATTTGCATCCAATTGCATGTTTACCAGGGGGTAGTTCAACCAAATGCCAGGTGGAATTGTCTTCAAGAGCTTTCAACTCAACATTCATCACATTCTTCCATGCAATATTTTGAACAGCTTGAGCATATGATTTTGGTTCTGAATTAGAAGAAATAGCAAGACAATATGCCTTGAAACGAGAAGACAAATTATCATAAGACAATGTATCAGAAATGGGATATTTGGATTTTGTAAGAGATGAAAATGAACTGTTATAAGCAAGATAATAGTGATATTCATTTAGATAAGAAGGAGGCTTGGAAGTGCAGAGAGAACATGTTGAAGATGGAAGTATTGCATCAGTAACAGATTGCTTGAAAGAAGGAGAACAAGGCAGTGAACTAGAAACAGGTTTGGTACTGAAAAAAATCAGAAAACCGAGCTGATGAATCATCAAAATGTGAATTAGCAAAAAGGAAAACGTTTTCATGAAATATAACATTTCTTGAAATATAACATTTCTTGAAATGATAATAGAATTAGATTCCAAGTCCAAAACTTATATCCCTTAAAGCCAGGAGGATATTCAAGAAAAACAGCCGCTTTGGCACGGGGTGAGAATTTGTTTCTATTCGCCAGTAAGGTAGAAGCAAAACAGAGACAACCAAACACCCTTAGATTGGAATATAAAGGAGGTTTCTTGTAAAGAAGCTCAAAAAGACTTTTATTGTGCAGAATCTTTGAAGGTATTCTATTGATAATGTAAACAGATGTAAGTATACAATCACCCCAGTATTTTAAAGGGAATTTTGATTGGAAAAGGAGAGATCGTGCCACGTTTAAAATGTGTTGATGTTTACGTTCAACAAAAGAGTTCTGTTGTGGAGTTTCAACACATGAATGAAAATGAATGATACCTTTATGGGCAAAAAAATCATGAAGCAAAAATTCTGGTGCATTGTCCGATCGCACACCTTTTACAGTGGTCTTGAACTGATTTTCAACATAATGAATGAAATTAGGAATAATCTTGCAGACATCAGATTTGGAATGAAGCAAATAAACTCAAGTAGCTCTAGAATGATCATCGACTATGGTTAAAAAATAGCAAAAATCATCATGAGTGGGGATTTGAAACAGACCCCATATATCACAGTGAATTAAGGTAAAAATATCATTAGACAAAGAACCATGAGAAAGAAAAGGATATTTTCATTGTTTAGCTAATGGGCAAATGGAACAAACAGAAGATTTTATTGATGAAAGTTGCAAAGTATTTTTAAGTAACTGAATCTTTACATCAGATGGATGACCAAGTCTTTTATGCCACAAAAAAGAATCAGACTTGAGTAAAGAGACATTTATTTGAGGTGGAAAAGCGGCATCTTGATGGAGAACATATAGGTTTCCAATACGATTAACCTTCCCAATCGTTTTCGCCGAAATATGGTCCTAGATAACATAGGAATTAGAATGAAAAATGACAAAACAGTTGGAAGAATTAGTGAGAGAACTTACAGAAAGAAGATTGAAACAGAATTGTGGAACAAAAAACACATTATGTAATAGGATTGTATTGCTTATTTGAACACTGCCTATACCATGAATAGGAATTGAGGAATTATCAGGTAGACTAACAGAAGCATTGGAAAGGATGCGAAAGGATTGAAAAACATTGGAATTGATACACACATGATGGGTAGCACCAGTATCTAGTATCCAAGAAAAATTGGACAGTTGAGAAGAATAAGTACCTGTAAAATTGAAAGTGGAAGGTGTAGGAGCAGAAATATTGCTGGAAGAACTTGAATCATGTTGAAGTTTGGAGCTCAAGAAAGCAAGTAGCTGCTGGCATTGATTGGCAGAAAGATCAGGCAATTGATTGGTCTCCTTATCAGCAAGAATTGAATCAGTAGGAAGAACAGAGTTTTCAATAGAACTTTGATTAGCAGATGATTTAATCATTGGTTTGTACCCTAGAGGATAACCATGAAGTTTGTAGCACTTCTCAATAGTATGACCTGTAAATTTACAATGGGTACATAAAGCTTTATCCCACTTCCCCTTTCCATAGTTAGAGCTTGACGAGGTTACAGAATTAAAAGCAACCGTCTCAGGATGAAGAATCTTAGTTCCAATTATATGTTGTCTTTCTTCTTGAACAACTAGAGAAAAAACTTTGCTAATGGGAGGAATCGGATCCATCATTAATACTTGAGTCCGTATTTGAGCATAAGAGTCGTTTAATCCCATTAAAAATTGCATAACACAGCCTTGTTGTTGTTGAATTAATAAATTCTTCATACTGCCACAAGTACAAATCTGTATAGGACGTGAATCTTGTAATTCATCTCACAGAGTCTTCATGCGAGTGTAATAGGTGTTAACATCTAATGGACCTTGAGAAATGGTTAGCAACAATTTGCGAAGCTCGAAAATACGAGGACCACTGGATTGAGAGAAACGCTCAAAAAAGTCGTTCCATACAGCCTTCATTGAAGTGAGATACAGTAAACTATTGGAAATTTCATGATTAACAAAATTCAAGATCCATGACGAAACCATGCTATCACATCTAGACCATGAACTGAAAGTAAAATCTGAAGATAATGGCCGTGAAATTGAACCATCAACAAAGGATAGTTTGTTCTTGGCATTTAGGGCCATAATCATGGCTCGCCGCCATGAGTTATAGTTCGAACCATGAAGAACATGAGAAACCAAAATTAATCCAGGATGATCACTATTGTGTAAAAAAAAAATGGATTACCAGAATTTTCGAAAACGTTGCTTTAAGGCTGAGAATTTGCATTGTTACCAGAACTCATCAGGTTCGTAGTAGGATTTCCTACAACTTCAGCATCTGGAAGAGAGGTAGAATTCGATCCAGTAGGATTCCCTGGATTTTTCGAGGATAGATTCTTTCCTCGAGCCATGGTGAAATAACCGTTTTCACTGCTCTGATACCATATTACAAGTATTGAAGGAAACAGAAAAGAAGAGTAAACTTACTTTCTTCTTATTATTCTACGTACATATTACAGTGAGCATGCTCTATTTATATAGAGCTGAAACAGATCAAAAGAACGTAAAGTAAAAACTAACAAACTAACTACTACATTCTCCACGTCAGTTTGCATGTATACGACAACGTATTTCAAAGATATACTGTAATGTTTAATAAGATGAACAACCATCCTCCTGATCGCAACAAAGAGGTCATACGAAATCATCACGTTTTGCAGATGAGAGGAAATAAGAATTCATTTACAGGTGGGTTGGGAATAATGAAAATCAAGATTCTGAAAGTGCAATGCAACTTTTACGTACATCACCAGCTGCTGCAGATACGAGAGCTACGAAGGCCATTGTTGCCGCTTGATAGTCCGATGATATAATTCAACATTTCTTTCCTACTTCTCTCCCTGCATTAATGTACAAACCTTCAATCAAGAAACAACAACAAAGATGGCTCTACCAGGGGCTTGAAGAGCCTTATGGTGAATCTATTCATGAAAAAACACCACTAATTCAATAATGAAAAAACACCACTATATCAGTGAAAAAGAGAACAACGTTTACTGACCTGAATATAAAGCAATGAAACAACTTTTGGCAGAAGAGAAAGTGGATCAACTTCATCAGAAACTTGAGATGTCAAGTCCTAACAATAGATGACCAATCGATAAGGAGAAGACCCAAAAAGAGGCTGAATGCCATTATTACTTTACTCTGAGTCTCTCTCCGTCGTCCTATGTTCATACGGACGTCCATCATAGCTTATTCGGCGGCTTTGTTGTGTTTTATTGGGTAGTTCGTAAAAGCAAAAGCAAAGGCAAAAGCAAGAATTTCTCTCTGAAATATGTAAGTCTCTCTCTCTCATATCAATAAAATTTTGACTTGTTCAACCAATTTCTTTCATGTCTAAGAGAGAGTTTGTCGTGGGATGTTCTTAGGATAAGAAAGACTTTGGCCTAGAGAGAGAAGAATTTCTTAGTTAAAACTTACTGATGGGGATAAAGTTCTTCAACATTTTTGAGAATTTCCTTGGATGCTCTGCATTTAGAGAATGATTAGTCTCAATTGCCCGAGAAAGAGATCTTGAAGAGGCAAAAGCTCTATTAGAATTCTATCTTCGTTCATCAAAATAGTGATGGCAATCAAAAGGAAAAAAAGTTCTTCTTGGGTCTCTGCAATTTTAGACGAAAAACGTGACAGAAATGTTTGATTCATTATTTTTTTATAGTTTAAGGTTTTAATTGTTAATAAAAATTTTTAAAGGTTTGAAGTGTTTATCATCATCAACTATAGGGTTTATTTTGTTAATATCCCTTTATTTTAATTATTTATAAATAAATATATCGTACTAATTTAGTGAGCGCCATACCCAATTTAAATTATTCCATATTTATTTTAAAATAACTTGTAAATTTTCTATGAAAGGCAAAATATTTATGTTAAAATGATTTGTAAATATTTTAAATTATATCCTATTTTATATACAATTAATATCATATTATTTATACACAACAGAATTAATATTATTTTGAAAAATTAATATTATTCAAATGGAGGTACACCCATAAAATAGCATTGCCTAAATGTTACCAAGGATCAAAATTATTCAACTACATGACAACATAATTTGGGCAACAACCATTCTCCACGAGATTATAGATGGTTGAAGAAAATACTTGAGGCTCCAACACTACATCACCATCCTCCTGGATTATCTTTTTAATAGTGAAGATCATGCTGTAAACGTGATACTTCAAGTCGAAATATAGCAAACACAATACCCTCGCTGCAATTTCAAAGAAATGTGATGCATACAATTCTATTAATTTGCTGGAAACCATTGTAGGTTATTCACGTTG
>CM039470.1:28498905-28730935 GCA_022433065.1 Begonia loranthoides | reverse complement strand
ATGGGAAAAGTGTTTACCACATGTGGAGTTTGCTTATAACCGTGTTGCATTCGTCTACTTCCTATTCACCATTTGAAATTGTTTATGGATTTAACCCTCTTACTCCACTTGATATATTACCATTGCCTACTAATGAATTTGTTGATTTGAATGGCAAAAGAAAAGCTGAGTTTGTTAAAGAATTACACACAAAGGTACGAGACAATATCCAAAAGAAGAATGAGCACTATGCACGACAAGCTAACAAAGGACGAAAGGAAGTTATATTTGAACCAGGAGATTGGGTTTGGGTCCATCTACGGAAAGAAAGATTTGCTAGCCAAAGGAAAAATAAGTTACAGCCGCGAGGGGACGGACCATTCCAAGTATTGGAATGCATAAACAATAACGCCTACAAGATCGACCTCCCTAGCGAGTATGGTAATATAAGCGCTACTTTTAATGTCACTGACTTATCTTTATATGATGCAGGAGATTCGAGGACGAATCTTTTCGAAGAGGGGGGGAATGATATGATCCGAGAGCCAATAAAGAACCAAGTCGCGACCCAAGGCCAAGATTCTTTACAAAACATCGAAGGACCAATAACTAGAGCAAGGACAATGAAGATGAATGAGGGACTTCAACTTTTGATTGAAGAAATCCATGGGAAAGAGTCTACATGCCAAAAGCCAAGGACGGTGAATTTGTTGAGCATTGACGAAGAGGAATTACAAGTCCAAAAAGGCAAAGATATGTTACTTATTCAAAAGACCACTGCAATATACGTAGCACGTTCCCAACAACACCAGCAACACGCACCTACTCGAAGCTTGGTGGGGCCCACGTGCTAGTCCGTGTGGCCGTCAGCGTATCACGTCATCATTCCTCGTCAGCGCGCCTCGTCATCCGCTAACTCCACTAAAACCCGCTAGTTTTACCTTTTAAAGTATTTTAATATATTTTCTTAGTGAAGAATGGTGGGTTAGAATATTAGTTGAGAATGATGGGTTAAAATGTTAGTAGAGAATGGTAGTTAGAATATTTTAATATATTTTCTTATTGGAGAATTGCCTATATAAAGGCTTAGAAGTTCCATTTGTAAGGCACTTGATTTTTGAATACAACTTGTGAGTTTCTCTTCGTGAGGTTCTCCTTTTCTTTATCTTCTTTGGAAGAACTTGGTCTTTTCAAGCATCCATCTTGAAGATCAAGCTTTGATAGCTTTGGTTCAACCAACTCAATTGGTTAGGGTCAAGCTACTCTTCTTGATAACTTTGGTTCAACCAACAAGTTTGGTTTGGGTCAAGTTACTCATTTCTTGGTTCGTACGACGATCCGCCGTCATTCCGCGTTTGTTGTTGGGTCTAGGGTTCATCATACCCTAGGTTCGCATCAATTAATTATTTAAATTATGCCATATTTATTTTAGAGTTATTATCATTTAATACCTTATAGTTTATGATACTTTTTATCTGTCGCCCTGAAGTTTTATTTTTTTTAACTTTTACTTTAAAGTTTAAAAAATTTGTAACTTTCACCTTCTGTTAACGTCAGTTACGTTTCTCTGTTAATCGAGTTTCAGATGGCGAGAAGACAGAAGGCGAAAAGCTGCAAGTCCTTTCGTTGAAATACGAAAGTGACGAAAATGGAGGTGAGTTGCTCTGCAAATAGTGTTTGGATGATGGAACAATGAGAAAACCAACGAGTTGTTTGAGTTGAAATTTCTGCTCTGGTTTGCTCGATCTCAGTCTTTCTTGCCGTGTTGGAGCAATTCAATTTAAAGAAAGAGTTCAATCAAACCTACTCAAAATTCACTTCAACGAAAGCAGAGCCATGGCTGTTTTTTTTGCTTCCGTCAAAAATTTCAGGTACTTGATGAAATTTCTGGAATGGGTCTTCTTTCTTAACGTGTGGGAACAATCTTTTCAATGAAAACCAAGTCAAGTTGAAGTTGTTAGTCTTCTTCTACCTGCAATTTTCTATGGGGAGCTGGTGAAATGATATGACGTACCAAACGCAGAATTGGTCTCCATGGGAATGACTTGATGGGAGGCGGATGAACTTTTCAATGGTGAATTCCTCTGTAGTCAACTCAAACAACTTGTTGGTTTTCTCATTTTTCCATCATCCAAACACTATTTGCAGAGCAACTCACCTCCACTTTTGTCACCTTTGCGTTTCAACGAAAGGACTTGCAGACCTTCTCGCTTTCTGTCTTCTCACTGTCGGGAGCTGGACTAACAAAGAAATGTAAATTAACATCACAAATTTTTTAAACTTTAAGGTGAAAGTTAAAAATAAAATAAAATTTCAGGGTGACAGATAAAAAGTATCCTAAACTATTTAGGTATTGAATGATAATAATCCTTTATTTTAAAATGACTTGTAAATATTCCAAATTAGAGTAGTCTTCGTGCCTTGTGGTACAATTATACACAATAGCATTAATGTTTACAATTAAATAGATGACTGGAAATAAATAAAATATTTAATCAATAATAATCATTAAACTAAACAATTTAAGTATATGGCATGTGCACGAGATAACAAAAAACATGAATCAAGAGTTTACTTAGATTTGTTATTCCTTGGTAGTAGTAGAAATGACACTTACTCAAGATCACCAAATACATTGCACAACACTATCAATAAAAAGTACCAACTCTTTTGAGGGATTTAATGGTTGATTTCTAGTGTTCAAGCCCAACATGTATAAACACATTACATGATTGGAGCTTTAGTATTTCAGTCATTTGTGCTTGACATCGTACAACTGTCTATTATTGCTTGTGTTTCTTTTATTTAGGTGTAATTTTGGTTAGTTTTATCATTATGTAAACTGAATTCAAAGCAATAATTTTCAACTGTACATAATTATTTTCGATGCGTTGAATTATTATTGTCACATCTCGGAAGGAGGCTGGATAAAAACATCGAGCCAAACGACCTAGTCTTCAGAGAGAACCCGAACACCCAACTTAAGGCTTGATAAAATAAGATTCATTATTTAATATCTCCTAATTTCATATTGTATAATAATTTCTAAGTCTTTCATTTTTGCTTTCCTAATTTCTTAATTATTTAATAATTTTAGTATTTTTATTCTTTTATTTTAACTTTCTTAATTTCCAATACTTATTTATAATTCTACTATTTTAAATCCTTCATTAAAATTCTCTAATTAATTTAATAAATTTTAAATTATTGTATTTACGTAATTAAACTATTCATGAAAATATCGAGTGTTATGAATGGTGCATTGCTTGAAGTCGGTAAACATGAGAAGAAAAGTTGTTGTTATAATTACGACTTGATCCTTTATTGTCCTAAATTGTCCTAATGCTTTTATGCATTATAATGATTATCTTAGATGCAAGGTATATCATTATTCATATCTCCATATGGGACCCATAAATAGTCTAAGATTAAATCGTGGTTCATAAGAAATATGAAAACTAGCATATTTCAGGCTGGCAAAGCTTGTAGCAGATGTGCAATCACAGGGGACATCAACAATAGCTTGCTCGTCCAATGGCCAACCATCACGTCAGCTCTAAACTCACATTCGTGATCACCAAAGCAACCACAAACACCTAAGCTGCTGCAGAAGCCACTACTTCGCAGGAACCCCAATTCGAAGGCCCTCCGTTTGCCACGAGTGTTAATCTATCGATAAACCACCTTTGCAGATACTAACACTCTTATGGTCACTAGCATCACCACGAAATAATTAAATTCAAAGACGACGTTTCACATGATCAAACAGTGTCGCAGACACCAAATGATCGGCAGAAGCAAACGTTTCTGCTAATCAACACTAAACCGAGACCTAACTAGTCCAAACGACATTGTTCCACTTAACTCGTATTCCACGGTGGCAGAGTTCCCTCCCACAGTGAAAACTAAAACAGATCTAATGGTTCATGATTCAGTCTCTAACTTAATCTAATGGTTCAACTCACTCTCGCGCCCAAGCGGCGTTAGTGGATATCTAAGACCTTAATAGGACGACATTTAACATCACTTAACACATTCCGCACAAACATCCCACTTTTTTTGCAAGGAAGTTGCCTTCTACAGTGGCATCTTATTTCTAATTCAACGACCTACATTTGTTTCTTTCGCTAATCTAGTCCAACGACTCTGCATTCTTTTGTGCCCAAGCGGAACCAATACTTCCGTGGAAGAATCTTTCTTTTATCTAGCAGTCTATATTCCTTCTGCTAATTTAATCCTACAGTTCTACACTCACAGCAACACACTTACATAAACATCTTTTTTTTCTTAATTTAACGGTTTGCACTTCTTCCGCTAAACTGATTCAATAGTTCATCATCCATTTGTGTCCTAGCGGTATACAACACTTTCGCAAAGAATCTTACACCATCCTAAATAGTTTCAATCAATCCTAAACCCCTGCCAATTGCTCTTAAAGCATCGGATCTTTCCTATATTTATTTCCTTAATGTTCCATTATAAATAATTAACCCAACACATCAACTTTCTTCCTTAACAGTGAGTTTCACATTATTTCTTTATTACTTCTATAATATTTGGTTTTCGTAATTCATTAATAATTTATTTTTTGTTTTATTATTTACGAAATAAGCTTCATTATTTAATATTTCCTAGTTTCATTTTGTATAATAATTTTTAACTTTTTCATTTTTGTTTTCTTAATTTCTTAATTATTTAATAATTCTAGTATTTTTATTCTTTCATTTTAACTTTATTAATTTCCAATATCTATTTATAATTCTACTATTTTAAATTATATATTAAAATTCTCTAATTAATATAATAAATTCTAAATTATCGTGTTTATGTAATTAAACTATTTGTAAAAACATCGGGAGTTATGGATGGTGCATTGCATGAAGTTTATGAACACGAGAAGAAGAGTTGTTGTTACGATTATGACTTAATCCGTTTATTATCCTAATGCTTTTATGCATTATAATGATAATTTTAGTTGCAAAGGATATCATCATTCATATCTTCATCCTCGTGCAAATAATTTTATTGTTAAATTAAAGATAAATTTAGTGTTATAAAGTCGACAAACTTGTTATTATTTGTAGGATTTGGTAGATGATTACGCAATTTTGGAAATGAGGGAGAACAAATTTTTAATATTTTTTATTACGCAATTTTGGAAATGATGGAGAACATATTTTTACTATTTTTTATCCAGTTGAAAAGAGCTTTGGTTGTTTGACAATTTCAAATAATCATTTGTAAATTTGTTAAATTATTTTTAGTATTACTAAGATACATATTGCTTTAAACGACCATTTCAATGAAGTTTTAATTTGTTTATCAGTTTTCTTTCCGCAAAACCTTATTAAACGAGTTGTTCGAACCTTATCAAACGTGGTGTCTTCAATGGGTGGCATCCAATACCAAATCCAGATCCAGATCCAGATCGAGGTTCACCCATAAAATAGCATTGCCTAAATGTTACCAAGAGACTCAAAATTATTCAACTACATGACAACATAATTTGGGCAACAACCATTCTCTACGAGATCATAGATGGTTGAAGAAAATACTGGAGCCTCCAACACTACCTCACCATCCTCCTGGATTATCTTTTTAATAGTGAAGATCTTGCTGTAAACGTGATACTTCAAGTCAAAATATAGCAAACACAATACCCTCGCTGCAATTTCAAAGAAATGTGATGCATACAATTCCATTAATTCGGTAGTTATCGGCCTTGGAAACCATTGTAGGTTATTCACGTTGATTGGCTTCAACCATTTTAATTGAACCAAATCATACCCATAAATTTCTCTCCTGTCATATTCAAGAAGATATAAAACATCATCCATAACCACACCATTACAAAACCAACGTCCAAAATGGCGATCAAGTACCTCCCATGACTTGTCCACAACATCATATGCATAAAGTGCATCACTCACAACAGGAAGTACAAACATTTTTCTGTCACCATATGTTCCTCGCAAATTGCATTGCAGCCAGTGTAGCTCTTCCGGGGAATCACTCAGAGGCTTCCAACTGTCTAACACTGGATCGTACACTTCGCCACTAAGCTCCCCCAACTGAGTAAAGCCACCAAAAACATAGATTTTTCCATCATGAACAACAGCTGATCCAACTCTTCTCCCAATATTCAAGGAAGGCCCCTCTAACCACTCACTTTCAGGACTTGACGTATCTAAATAATACGTGCGAGAAACACATCGCTCACCCTTATTGTCTCCACCAATTATGTAGATCACCGACCCCAATGCAACACACATAAAAGACCTTGGAGGATTTTTAAGCATTTTCCTTAACTTTAGATACGTCTTCCCAACAACCCAGTTATCACCTTCCCACCTTGTCTTGCTCAAGTCGATACAGTGCCATGCCATTGGTTTAGTGTCATTTGGTTCTGTAGAAACAGTTTGAATATTTAGAAGCAAGAATTTCTTCATATTCCCAGGATGCATCTTGAAAACCTTCTCTAGCTTCCCCTCTAAGCTCAAGTCTGAATCCCAGTTCAATTTTGGTTCTTTCGTCAACTTAAACAGGTCCATCTGATTCAGTAGTTTTCCTCCCGACTGAGCATCTTTCTCCAACACAATTCCAATACCAGAAGCTGGCCATAAATGCTTTGAATCCTTTTCCCTTTTTTGTCGATATTTCTTTTTGTCTGAAACGGAAGATAATCGTATCATCCTGCCAATTTTGAACTTCTCAACTAGAGAATCCATCACCACAACAACAACGGCAGTGGACTAGTCCAATAATGAATCACCATCATAGAGAGAAAAATAAAAACAAATCAAACAATCACATCGTCCCACTTATTGTACTTGTCTGCATAACTTCGCCCCAAAAGTTACCATATGCAGCATGTTAGTCCTTTGGTGATTACTCTCTCTACCTCACATCAATAAAATAATCACCATCAGATACACAAAAAAGAAAAAGATGGACATAAACAGTTGTAAATCTAATTTTAGAACACAAACTGAACATGCATATTTCCAAACGTGGATATGACATTCTGACCAACATTGTTGGACAACTCGCATTCAACTTTATAGCAATTAAGCACAGAAGACAGTTTGAATATATGAGTTTTGCTGATATTAGAAAGAAACGATCCATTGATTTGAATTCGATAGTAATTTAGTGCATAAAAGGTAGCAATATATTTTCTGGATCCAAGACAAACAAATATGACAAAGTTTGGTATAAAAAGAACACCATTATTTCACAGAAACTCGGGCTAATAAAAAAAAACTGATAGGAGATAGAGACAGGCAACTTTGTATTAATTCACTTTTCACTCACCCATCGACTCAAAATGCTTTAAAGATCATAAAAGAAACGATGGTAAATTCATGGTGCTGAATAATTGAAGTTGACACCCCATATAAATAAATCAATAGCCAACAGATATACAAAATCTAACACAAAGAACAACATGGCAATGATGAATTCAAGATATGGAAACACGTCAACAATCCCAACCATGACAAGTCTAAACCTAAACATTGCGATTGACAACAATTTCAAAGGTCCTATCGTGCAGAAACCCTTAAAACCGTCGGGTTAGACAGTAAATCTATATTAAAAAAAAATAAAAAAAAAAAAACGAAAGAGCAACCACAAGGATCGAGCAAACTATAGCGGCAGATATGAGGGAAAAAAGCAACAAGAAATATGTTATGGTGATGTACACATATTGCCTAGGTGGCACTGGGGGTATATTGGTCATCTCCCTCTTCAAGTTAAGAACATAAAAGGGGATTAGGGCAGAGCAGGGAGTCTGTCGATGAAGCTGAAACCCATTTCCATTTTCCCTCTAATCTTCCTCCCTTCTTCTCTAGATTCTCTTTATCTTCTCTAGACTCTCTTCTCTATATTCTTCATCATCTTCTTCATCATCTTCTTCTTCTCCTGTAACTCTATTTCTCACTGGAATATTAATACATTTCCTTCTTCTTCCTGATTTTCTTCCTGCAATAAATACAGAATAATTCTTACTTTTCTCTTGTGTATACCTCTAACCATAACAAAATATAGAATCCACTTCAACCGACGACGATAATTTAGGGCGGGGGAGGAGAAGAAAATTCAAAGCCTCGATACCGCGAAGTATAAAACCTAGGGTGGCCGCTTTCTGTGTGACGAGGAAGAAGTGGAGTAGAGGGCGGGCGTTGTGATTGTGATTTATTCGTGAGCTCCTCCTGTAAACTCTCTCCTTTCCTCCCACCACCGTAAGGCTTTCTCCCCGCGGTGGTTAAACCTATTTTGAATCTCCAATTTAAGCATGATACATTAGTTATAATCAATAATTTATAATAGGGTAAATAACACTGCAAACCCTATAGTTCTGGGTCAATGACAAGTCAAACCTTGAAGAATTTTTTTTAACAACTAAAACCCTGTACTATGAGAAATTATCGCCGGCAACCTCGCAGTCAAGTTTTCCGTCCAAATCCGTCAAATCTAATTCCTCAGTTAACTTGAAACGTTTTCCTCTCAATGTCGATCTCGTTCGTCGGCGTCGATTCTTAAAATCGATGTTAGTTCTACCATAAAAATGAATTTCAAAGTCGAAGATTCAAAAATTTCGAATTTTTTCACTGTAAAACGACGAATTTTGAAGGAGAACTGTCCGTTTTAGGGTTAAAAGACGATTTTTAACATATAACGGACGTCCATCATACTCTGACGGACGTCCGTTATAGGTTAAAATACATTTTTTCCATTTTATTTATTATTATTAATAAATAAATATTAAATTACCGTTTTACCCTTACAAAAATTGTCAATATTATTTTTATAAGGACAAAAGAGTAATTTGACAGACAAGTGGGATACAGTTGTCTGCCACTTGTCTGTCAAATTACTCTTTTATCCTTATAAAAAGAATAATGACAACTTTTTTTAAGTGTAAAACGGTAATTTAATATTTGTTTATTAATAATAAAAAATAAAATGGAAAATACGTATTTTAACCTGACGGACGGCCGTCATACTCTGACGGACGTCCGTCAGCGTATGACGGACGTCCGTCAGAGTATGACGGACGTCCGTTATATATTAAAAATCGTTTTTTAACCTAAAACGGACAGTTCTTCTTCAAAATTCGTCGTTTTACAGTCAAAAAGTTCGAAAATTTTGAATCTTCGACTTTGAAATTCACTTTTATGGTAGAACTAACATCGATTTTAAGAATCGACGCCGACGAACGAGATCGACATTGAGAGGAAAACGTTTCAAGTTAACTGAGAAATTAGATTTGACGGATTTGGATGGAAAACTTGACTGCGAGGTTGTCGGCGATAATTTCTCATAGTACAGGGTTTTAGTTGTTAAAAAAAATTCTCCAAGGTTTGACTTGTCATTGACCCAGAACTATAGGGTTTGCAGTATTATTTACCCTTTATAATATATTATTTATTTAAAAATGACTCGAGGGGTAAAATTAGAGTAGTTTTAGTGCTACCATTATCATGCTAATTAATTATACACAATGGAATTAATGTTATTTTTCATACAATTAAATAAATAAATAAATAACGAAATTGGATTGAGTATCATCTATAAAGAAATTCTACTATGAAATAACGAGTGATACCAACAATAATCATTAAACTAAACAATTTAGGTCTATCGCACTAATACAACATAACAAAAAATATGAATCCAGATGTTACTTAGATTTGTTATTCGTTGGTAGTAGAAATGAGCAGGTTTGTCCAAGCTAGACACCACCCTTCATGCTTGAAATACGAAGTCTTCCGTGCTAGAATTTACACTAGTGTGATAACAATTGTTGATTTCTAGTGTTCAAGCCCAACATGTATAAACACAATACATGATCGGAGCTTTAGTATTTCAATCATTTGGGTGTAATTTTGGTTAGTTTTATCATTATGTTCCCAGAATTCAAAGCAATAATTTTCAACTATACATCATTATTATGTCACATTATTATTATTTTAATAGTTACTTGTTTAATCTATATGAACTTCTTCATCAACTAGACCGATTAAGCCCAATTTAAGACTTTGAGGCCCATAAATGGTTCAAATGTGATCTTATAGACAATTAATTAAATCATTATCTGGGCATGAACAAATAATTTAGTCCATAATCTAGTCTATAAACTTATGTCCATTTAACTAACCTATGGACTATCGTTGCATAGCATGAGCATTGCATATTTACTGTAATATCTCAATTTTTCATAACAAAAATTAAATAAGAATAAGAGAAATTAATTAGAGAAAAATTTAGATATTAGGCTATTCAGATAATTTAAATTATTGAAATATTATTTATAACAAATATTTAGATAATTATTGATAATGTAATGAAAGAAAATTATTAGAATTAATTAAGTGAAATATTTTGTTAATAATTTATTAAGAGTTTATTTAATAAAAAAATTAATTTGATTATGGCAGGGAGTCACCCGTTGGCTATTACGGGACGTCGTCCTTAATTTGATTACTGCGGGGAGTCACCCATTGATTGAACTTTTGGGCATTCAATCGAGCCGATGACTGTTTCGAGGCGTCACCCTTGTATGAAAAATTCTTAGGGCGTCACCCTTTACAATTTAGTACAAATATAGAATATATAATTTAAAACTCAAATCTAACTAATCTGAATTCTCCCAAAGTAATTCTCAACTTTGGAATAGGGATAATTGGATGTACAATAGCTCACAGTGATTTATATTCGAGTCTTGCATTTGGCAGGACTTCGCCTCGAATATCTGTTCTTTACGTTGAGTTTGGAGTGATCTTCTATATATAGACTACGGGTTTTCGGACGTCCAAAATCCTTTTCAGTCGACCGCATGAAGTCGTTGCATTTTTACCCGTTAAAAAATCGATCATTGGAAATCTGTCTGTTGGCAAAATCTGAACTTTTTCGGTTGACTCTCCTCATCCTCGCATCATTCATGCTTGTCCAAAAATTCGGCCAAATATTACAGATTCAAAAGCTTGTCCTCCGCTATCGTTCAGGCCTCATCCGCATGCGTTCGAAAACTACGGGCTACACTGTTTGTGGGATTGGGACGCATTCCCCACGTCCTCCCCTCGTCCTCGTGTCGTCTGAAAATGCCAAAGACCAGTTTTGGCAGACTTCCTTCGTCCGCAAGTGTCCAGAAGCAACTCCAATTTAAATTCTGAACTATACTGAGTCCCAATATGATATGTTACATTACATAGACTCATATAAACTTGCTTAGCACATTAATAATATCCATTTTGATGGTATTTCCAATAAACACGGATATTAATATTATGGTAAAACATTAAGAATAATATCCAAACAAATACAAAACACAACTTATTGAATTTATTAGATTAATCAACATTTTAGTTATCATCAAAATAAAATTTAGCTTGACAAAAAAGCAAACACTTTTTTCCTCTCAACAATTTCATCATTCTCTTGCCATATAATCTAAATTTAAAACAATAATTTCAGAGAAGAACTAAAGTTTGATAAATTAAAGCAAATGAACAATTCTCAGCGATCAATCGAAGCATTTTCTTTTCTTCCTCAAGATTACTCTTCCCTGAAGACATCAAATTACTTAGAAGAATTCCTAGTTTGATTTGAAATATGTCGTATTTCCTCTGCAAAACTTCGTATTTCCTCTGCTGAATGTCGTATTTCCTCTGCAAAAAGTTGTCTTCATCTGAGGAAGGTAATCTTTTATGAGTCCTATTTTAAAAATTCACTTCTGTAGTGGAAACACACGTTTTACAAAGGAAAGAAAACATTATTTAACTCAAAGAAAATGTGACAGCGACATTTACTCCATTCATTTCCTATAGTGAGTGTTTTATTTGTTAGCAAAAATTGTTTAGTGGTTGACTTGTAATTGATCTCATAGTTCATAGATTGTTTTGTTAATTTTCCAATTTTAAATTAAGGGAAATTAACAAAAAAAACTCTATAATTTGGGGCTAGCGACAAGACATACCTTAAAGAAATTTTACGAACAACTAAAACTTCAAACTATGGGAAATGAAGAAGATAAACTTCGTAGTCATGTTTTCCATAAAAAAATGTTGAGGCAAACTTCGAGGTCACGTTTTTCGCTTAGAAAATGTTAAGGACGTCACGTGAACCTCCAACAAATGTCCAAGAATTAACCTTGGATACCCTTCAACGACGAGGCTAATCCACGAGAAGACGAATATCCAATGGAAATCAGATTAGCTGTGATACCAAATGATACGAATCATAATAACTTTTAATTCCAAATGATGGACAATAGAATCGGCGACAAGCTGAAAACTTATATAATAAATATATAAAATATGGATTAAGGGAGAAGATAATCGGAATAGAGGGAAGTCAAATCGAAATAGGGTGGTTGACAAACAAAGAAGAATAATGGACGATTGGATGGAAAATGTTAAAAGAAGAAGAAAATGACCGGTGAGTTACATTAAGGGACATCCGATACAGAATATGGACAACACGAGAGATGAACGGTTGGGATGAAATAGTGGGAAGATCCTCGACTTAACATGGTCATCCCACAACAAACGTTTTTTTTTTCTCTGAATGGACGTCCCTCATCTCATAATGGACGTCCCTTGACTTTAAGACAGACGTCTCTCAACTTAAGACAGATGTCTTTCGTCCCACAATGGACATTCCTTCGCTTACAACATCGTTTAGTATTAAGAGATGATTGTAAATGTTAGGGGACGTTTATTGACATTGAGCGATATTGTCATTTAGTATTGAGAGACGTTTATGTTAACAAAAAACGTGACTGAAAATTTACATCGTCCTTATTTCATAATTCAGGAATTTAGTTGTTGTCATATTTTCTTCAAGGTTTGCCATGTCACTTATATCAAACTGTAAAGTTTGTTTTGTTAATTTTCCTTTAATAAATAACTTCAAAATGTACACTTTAAGTAAAATATTCAAAATAATCAATCACTTGCACTAACTAATAAATAAATAAGACATTATGCTATCAGATTATAAAGTAAAATTATAGCTAGCAAATTAAGACGACCCTTTGAAGAACATTATTCAAAAATTATGTTCAGTTCTGATTTTGAAAATCCAGAAAGGATGAACAAGAACATCTCAAAATAAAATAAGGTACGAATAAACATTGTAGCAAAGACAAAAATTAGAAATCATTAGATTAATCAGTGAGTAATATAGACATTAATCAGATCACCCGATTGGACCCACCAGCAAGAACATTTGACTCGACTGGAGTGGGAGCGCCGGTGCTTTCAGACATCTTTGGCTCTGACCTTTGGTTCGGTGCAGTTAGGGAAATATTAATGTATGGGACGGGATCCCATCAAGACCATGCTGCTTCTGCATTATGTCTGAAGAAGCCATTGCAGGTCCAGTGATCATCGTAGTTTCAGTGGACGCCTTCTGTTGCTCAGAAGAGACCATTTCGTTCACTGCATGGAGCTGCTGGAGGCGATAATCGGTTTCTGGCCGGCGACAAACCTTTCTCAGCGGAACAATTTCCTGTCAGAAATCAAAACTTAACTATTATACAAAAGGTGTTCTAAACACTTCAGAAATGCATGACTTGTCAATATACTGTTTCCGGAAACAGTTTTTGATTTTCAAAATTCAAAAACAAGTAATAGTTGGATGGAAATAACATATCCAAACATGTTTGCAACAACCCATATTCAAAGAACAGTTCTAAAAAACCAGTATGAACGCAATATGATTTCAAAAAACAGAAAATATTACTTAGTATATAACAATTTTCTTTCAGATCCTTTCGGTTAGAAAAGACAACTAAAAAGATAAATGCTAAAAAATTAAGAATTATAAACTCATTTAGCAATCTTGAAATAAATTTCATCATAAATATCAATAATTGGCTTTTTGTATTCGATATGCCACACCTCAGATTGATCGTGGTCGTATCGAACTAAGAACCTACAACGACAGCCTCTAACATCGTGCCTCCGCCTTTGGGCATCAAGAACATGAGCATCGAAGTAAAGGGCCTGTTCTTTACCTTCCTAAATATTTGAAAAACAATAGAAGTGTTCAAAACGATGAACTGGAAAAAACATTTCCGTCATCCTTTTTTCCCCAAGAAGAAAAACAATCACCTGAAAGCAGAGAATCAGATCGCCGGGAAGAACAGCGACACACTCTGAGGATTCGCACGGGAGAGAACGAGGCCTCACGTGCCTCCTAATGTTAATCCATTCATCCTCCTCGGGTCCAAAACCAGAAAATCTGACAAGTACTTCCTGACCATAATCATCAAAAGGTATCTTATGAGCTAACCGTGAACAAACAAAAGTGATAGAGAAGCATCCATGCCGCATTTGTGACAGAATGGTAGCCAAGAAAAAGACCCTTGTCTATCCACATATCCAATTTAAGTAGAAAACATAAGGATATTCCCATTGTTTTTGTATTATTTCCTTTACCCATTCTTAGCTAAATCTAGAGCACCGATACTACATCTAAAAGTATAATTTTTGATTGCTTACTTTGAAAAGGTGTCCTAAAAATCAATGGAAGGAAAGCATCAAAAAACAAGAATTAAAAGCTTAACACTTATCTTGAAACAACACAAAAAGGTAACCTCTTAACAAAGTAAAGAAATGTATGCACAAAAGACAGAAAAATTACCGGATCGCCTGTCTCCAAATATCTGTGGGAAAAAAATGCAGTAACATCGTACCTGGGAAAAATACAGCATCAAAGTCAATGTAGCAAAAAAATTATTATTACTGTCTACAAATTGAGTACTAGCGCTTCATTAAAACCTCAGCAACTGGTGGAAAGAAAGAAGAAAAGGAAAGGATTAAAGTACAATCAGGACCATCTGATTTGCATTTACATTTCTCAGATAGAATAAAAAAACAACTTACCATGCCCCATCTCTACCAGATTTGGCCTCGAACTCCATTACAGAAGTTTCTGCCGAACTCCTTCCTACACCTAGAACACAAGAATTTACAAAAGCATAAATCCAGTTGATGATGATGATGACAAGATAGTAAAGCAGTTTTGTCATTTTAAATGGAAGAGGAAAGGAGTAAGAGAAGTGAAATGTTATAAATTTTCATCAGGAAGATCAATAGAATCACTGTTAAGGTTATGATAGAAAGTTAGCTCAAAAGATAATTTTTTGATATTCTTAAACTTTTGGCTAATTAACAATAGAACTAAGCTATTATGGTTTAAAAACTATTGTCTTAAAATAATCATACTTAAGCAGATAACAGTACTTTGCAGCTTTGCATGTTTTTTTCGGTGAGCTGTGTTCGTTTTTACAACTTGTTTATTGATGTATTCATGTTTACAACTTAATCCAATAATATTTAACTCCATCTTTCGAAGTAACAATAAAGATAGAAGATAAGAAGCTACAGAAATATATCACAATAAGGATTATAGAACAGATAAGATGAGCGGAGATATTGAGGGAACCACTTCCTCTCCATCTTACAATGCTTACCATCAAACAATCATCACATATGGTTATAATGATGTATTCTAAATTTTGGAGAAAAAATTAAAAAGCCGTTCAACAAATAGAAGAATAATTCTACCTGAAGGACCAGGTGTGGACACAGCCATAGATTGAATAGCATTTTTCAGTGGAGCTGAATCATCACGTGGCAAAGGAGTTACACTTAATTTTACTGGAGCTTTAGTTGATTTTGCCCTTATAGCATATCTCCTATTTTGGAACCAATTCCATATCTATTAAAATGTAAAAAAAAAAATAATTAGAAATACGAGCTAATAATGATAAGGGCAGAATTATGTTTATACAACATACTTGTTTCATTTGCACAGAAATCTTGTCTTTCCGCTCGTCGGACTCACTGGAGGTAGTGATCCAACAATTTCAATTCCACATCGAATGAGGGTAAAAATATCGACTTATGAAGTGTTATAAACTACTACAAACCTGAACTTCTCTGCAATGCTTACAAGAACTTCTCGTGCAGGCATTGTATTGTTGTGTACTTGCAAAATTGCTTCCATCTCCATAACCTTTCAGATAAAGATATATAAGTTACATGATTTGATACGTAATAGATAGAGCATAATTTGTCCCATCCTTCTTTTTTTAATCAGTAATTTGTAATCAAAGATGTCTCCATTTTAGTAGCAAGACAGAAATTGGTTGTAAAGGTAAGTCCTTCAACCAAAAAAAATCTCTCTGCACTTTCTACATGTTATTAGCAATAATCATAGCTTTCTGTAAAAAATACAAAGATCACCAGTAAAAATCGAACCCCTCTCGCACTAAAAAGAAAACCTACAATTCGTTTAAGAGTGGAGTACCTACAGAGCAAAACTCAAGGGATTGATATCACCTGGGACGGTTTCATTATGAATAAAGTAACTTAGCGCTATTAAGTCCTGCCAACTAAATAAATAGGGCCGATATTCATGCCGATTCCAAGCAGCATGGTGTAATAGGGTTTAAATTATCTGACAGTGCTTAGTTAAAACTGAGTATAGAAGGCAAAGTAATTTCATGGGTGAGTTTTACCAAAAGAGACAGTCACGGAAACAAGCCAGCGGAGACAAAAACACAATGCTCAAAAGAACAACTTGGAAGGATCAGATTAAGGTCGAAAAAAAAACCTAGAACATAACTAAACCCGAAAGATATCGAGCACAATATTCAAAATTTCAGAAATCCAATAAAAAGGACAAATACTACGATTAGCATATGTAATGAACAATATCGTCAAGAAACTCAAGTTTAAGCTTCCAAACTCAAATCCACGACTACCCACAAACCAAAAACTGATACAAAGAAAAAAAAAAGGAAACTAGAAGAAACCTCAGCGGCCGTGAAGCGAAAAGCAGGGCCTCCGTTACTTGGAGGTCGACCCATCTCCCAGAAACGTTCGAAGAGACAAAAGGAGTGCTTGAATAATCAGTTGGCTAGGGAATTAGAGAGACCGGAAAAGTGCATTACTGGCCTAAGGGTTGGCACTCAAAACGACTCTCTGAACGGAGCCAGAAATATCATTGGTCGAACTGAAAAACACTAAAACAGAACAAAAAGAGATCATGGAACCAGTGTACGGTAAAGGTTATCCGGAATAGTATAATCTCGGAAAAGAATACTCTTCGTCAGTTCGCCAAACACCCAGGCTTTTACAAAAGAATTTAAAACTCGGACTATTTTCATTATTAATATAAAATTGATTAAAAATTTTAGAATTAAAATCCCATAAAATGAAAAAAAAGGATAAAATATAATTAAAGTCCATTAATAAATTAAATTTTAAATTATTTTTTTATAAATAAAATCTCTATTTTTTAATGGTAAGTAATTTAGACATTATTATTAATTTATATGTTAAATCAAATATATATGTATATATATATATATAGATAGACTATGTTTTTCATTTAATAAAATACTTTATTTTGATATCTAATGAATCCTAAGATTTCAAACTCTATTCTATTCCATCATTGATAGAGTTAGAAATTGACAAAAGAAGATTTACAAGTTCGAAATTGAGTTAAAAATAGCCAAAGAAATATACATGAATTAAAACACATTATTAAATGAAAACACAGTATGTGCGAAAAACATATTAAAACACATCATTCAACGAAAAATATAATATACGAGTGATTAATTTAATAGATAAATTAACGAATAAATTCCAATTGATAACAAGTGAAAAGTGAAAATTTTGTTTATTAAAAAAAAATTAAAACATAATGGGTCTTAAAGTTTAAATTATACTTTTACTAAAATAAAAATATCGAATTTCCACCTTTTGATTAACTTTCGTGGTTGTAACATACATTTAGACGAAATTTGGAAAGAAGATTAATGTTTATAGAAACCATATTTAGGAAGATAATTATCAAAATTAAGAGCTTAGATATCTCCTACCAATAAATAAATAAAAACTTAGATTTCATATAATAAATTATAAAATTGGAACATTAAAAAACTAGTTTGAACAAAATTTCCAAATAACATCTTTATAATAATACAAGTTCTTCAAAAAAAAATTAAAAATTATGAATTTGAGAGTTAGATGATCATGATTTCAGTGTTTTTCCAAAAACAAAGGCAGATTATTGCATTTATATATAGAGAACAAATCAATAATAGTTAACTTTTTCCAGAATTAAGAGAAAAGTGCTAAATTTTACAGAGATTTGAAACATAAACACTGCATTTATAACCAAAAAGGAGCTACAATCGTCCAGAAAATGAAGAAATCTAAAAAGGGTTCAGTGTAGTAAACGTGAATTGTTACAAAGTTGCTATCTTGCTTAGTTTCTTCTTGGGTTTGCGTTTCCTCTCCTTCTGCTTCTGTTTCAGCCTCTTCTTGTCTTTCTCGCTCTTTTCCCACTCTTTCCTGTTTCTCTGGTAGAGCAGCATCGCGGCCCTGGCGTCTTCTATCTGAAGTAATTCACCAGATTCTCAGATCAATTAGCTTCGCACATATGTAGAAGTGAGAAAATCATGTTCGGCGAAAAAGAAAGCAAACACAACATGGCTTGTCTAACACTAAGTCTGCTACTTTTACCAACTCCTTGATGTGATTCAAAGGAAGTCATGTTTGGGAGACTATGATTCAACATCTCATAAATCATTCAATATATTAAGATAGTCAGCTTTATCCCAATACTCGAGATTGAAATCTTCTACTACAATAGTGACTGAAAGATGAATGAAACCCGGCTGTCACTGAGAAAATAAGGCAAGTTCTTTATCCTTGACACGATAATGTAAGGTTGAAAAACTCACGGGACAGTGTTCTCCATTTTGGATCTTTACTCCAAGGAACTCAGCCGCGAGATGCTTAAGTGCCCTTCTCGACCCTTCCCTATTCCAAAACAACCCATTTTATGAGCAAATTTTCAGATGAATGTCATAATTTGGAGTCAAAAAATAAGCTCAAAGGGGTAAAATTGGTACTTCTGAAAGAGATGATACTCCGATGTATCACGCAAATCTCTCTTCGGATGACTTAGTAATAATGCCTGATCAAGATGAAGTTTCATTTGAAAATTTTAGATATTTGCCTTTTGATTTGACTGATCATTTATAGTAAGATACCTTAAGATCATTGCGTAAGGCATGGCCAGCAAGAATCTTTCCATGGATCAACTCTGCCACTTTCTTCTGTACAACACGAAAATCCTTGGCTGAAGATGGAATAAAATAAGATCACCATTGTCATAGTTTAGATTCCAAAACCACCTTGTGAATTTCACATAAAAAAAATACAAGAATAACTAGTTTTCAAATGTTTGAAACCAAATTACCATTGCTAGACATTTTTCATCGTAACCTCTTTAATATTGGTTATTTTTTCATCCACTGAAACCATTTTGTTGAAATTGTTTAATGGACCATAAGTTTGTATATTGAATGGTCTTCAAATCTCAATATAGATTCACAAGTCTAAATTCAAATTCAAGAATCATAAAAAATGTCAATCTCAATCTTCATTTCAATGATTAAACGCTTGCAGAAAAAAGGCTCAAACTTCTAACATTATGAGATCTTTGCCCGACAGTCTGAATTCTTTTTTGGAAAGGCAACTTGAAAAATCTAAGGTTCAGAAAACCTCACATCTGTCAGTAGAGTTGGGTGAGGGAAGAGAGTATTGAATGATCTGACACTTCTAAAAAATTGCACCCTCAATGAACCTTCACATAGACTCTCCCTTGCACCTACACAAATTCTTCCTTTCCATGTGCATTTTATCCACACATTTAGGCTCCAAATGCAAGGTCATCCTTCTAAATTTATTTTTTCTCATGAAAGTGATAAACCTCCAATAATGTTAAAGGATAGTCTAGTCTATGAAATATCTATTTGTTACCTTTTAAGTAATTATTACTAGGTTATAAATATGACAACTATAATTTGAGTTTGAATTAGAGGATGCGATTTTATAATTTGAGTACCTACAGCATAGACAAGATTTGAATAAAAGAGGACAGTTAGAAATAGAAGAAAGGAGGAAAATCTAGGATTGGTGGGAGAGAATCAGGCCTCTCGAATGCTTGAAACATTGATTTCTTGTTAGATTTGAATAAAGTTGCATCATTTCCTTCACAATTGATTCTCTAAAATTTATTCAATCCAAGACTCTAAAAGAAAGATTCATATGAAGTTCTTAAGAGAAAACTAACAACTAGAAGAAAACATTGCCAACCTTTTCTTAAGTCTCGAGGTCGAATGCCACTAATTTGAGTACGGAAGTCAACTACACGCTCAACCGGACGGACAAACTCATCATATATGACATTCCCCCATTTATTTATCTGCCATTCAGTGATATCTCATCAATAAATGCTAAATAAACCTAAGCATAATTAACTAATAATGAAATAGATAGAAAAATGAAAGAAAAATTTCATATTTCGTGAAAAACTTACAGCAGCACTGACATATGGTAATGCCAAATATACCATTACACCTCAATGGACTAATCTTTGTAACAGTTATTATGGTAAAAGGACATTAAATTAGATGTAAAAAAAGATTCAAAAAGTACCAGAGTTACTCGTCCAAGGGCGCTTTTGTTCCCTTGACTTACACCAACCATTTCACAATCAATACCAACAACATCTGTCAAACTACAATGATGGTTCAGCTGAGTTATATGTAAATAAAATAATGAATGTAAATTTATTAAGGCATGGGGATAAATCATTTCTCAAAGCAATAAAATAAATTAAGTATATAAAACGGGAAAAATAAACTAGATTCTTATTACCATCCTTTTAAAGTAAGTTTAGTTTCAGATCTATGGTTCTTTCTAAATATCTAGAAAAGAATTATGAAGGACAGGATCAAGCATAATTACGCAAACTTTTGCAGAGAAGTCTAATGGGAAACATTCTACAAGACATTTTTACACTAACACAACCTTATTCATCCTCGCAATAGTTGTGGTTTATAGGAACAAAATTAGAGTTTGTACAATTCAATTTCCGCACTCCTGCGTCATCTATTAAAAGCTTTGTTGCCTTCCATAGTAAGTTCGGTTTTCATATACAATTCAAACAAAATAGACCATTCGAAAGATAATGAAATCATTTACGTATACCTGAAGTCATCGTTGACTGGAATAAGAATGTTATTCGGAGAAGCATTCAACTCTGCATCAGACCTTTCCTTGCGTTTCCCTGTAAATAAAAGTAGTTAAATTGAACAAAATGTAGAATATGAACGTCACTTAGACATCACTTTTCTTGAATGAGGATTTAATGTTTAACATTATTCAGAAAGACAAAAATTATTCAAAAGTTCCAAACATGCACTCACGAGCCATAAAGCCACATATCTCAACAGAAATTATTCAAATTCAAGCACGTCAAGACTTAAAAACAAAACCAAAGGTAAGCATTACAAACATTGTTTATACCTTAAATAAATGCCACAAAAATTTTCAAATCCCTATCTATAGAGGATGACAAAGTGCGAAAAAGTTGACACTTGACCTTGAAAGGGAAAGATTCAGTCAGTTCCAGAAAATGATAAACAGCATAACGGGATAAACATATACCCAGAATGGATGAAGTTTTGTCAATTTCGGAGAAATTTGAGTGCCTTGAAGGCTTTGAACCACGAATTTTCAGCTGCTGCGACCCAAAAGAAAACTAATGATTTGATGTTCAATGTAAGTAAGATAGGAAGTGCGAGAGAGAGAGAGAGAGAGAGGTACTTGTTGAAGTATAGCCCAGTTGGGATTGAGGTTTGTCTGCTTAGGGTTATTTCTCTGAGTTTCCATCGTCCTCTTCGCAGTTCCTGGGACGGCAGCAAAACGCATGCTTTTAAGCAAATACAATCGAACTTAAATGACGTCGTACGGATGTTTTAACATTGCAAATATTACATATTTGGGAAATTAACACCGACCCTATAGTTCAAGATCAATGACAAGTCAAATTTTAGAAACTTTTTTTAACAACTAAAACTCTGAACTATAAAAAATTCTCACCGGCAACCTCGCAGTCACGATTCCAGTCCAGGACGTCAAGTTTAACGCCTCGGTTTCGTCTCTGTCAAGGACCATCGAACGGAGACGAAGGACGTGAAGTTCCGTCCATCCTGGCAGTTCGAAGAAGATGGACGATGGATTGCTGGCCGTTGGATCGCAGAATGTACGGGCAGCATTGCATGGACGGATGCATATCCTTGGCAGTTGGATCAAGCGAGGGACGTCCCTCGTCTGGATCGACGACCAAGATTGAATCTGGCATCTTCTAGAGGAGACGGACGGACATCCTTCCTTCCCTGGCCGTTGGATTGAGCGAGGGACGTCCCTCCTCTAGATCGATGGCCAGGTTTGCATCTGGCGTCATCCAAAGGCGACAGACGGACGTCCATCCCTAGCCGTTGGATCGAGCGACGGACGTCTCTCATCTAGATCGACGACCAAGATTGACTCCGAATTAACTGTCACATGCAAGGCACACACGATTTTAAAATGTCCGAATTCCCTCAATTAAGACGGGTGTCCCTCGCCATGCAACGGACGTCCCTCACAATGCAACGGACGTCCGTCGACCAATACTACGTCGTTCTGCCCTCAATGGACGCCTCTCGCCTTTAGACGGGGTCGTTTAGGCCATGACGGACGTTCGTCTTAATACGAGGGACGTCTGTTCCTCTCGCATTTCAGTCAAATCTACCTGTAGACAGTGTCGTTTAGGCCATGACGGACGTCCATCTTAATACGAAGGACGTCTGTCTCTCTCAGATTTCATACTCTGAACGCTAAATGACAGCGTTTTCCTCCTAACGAATGACAAAAATCTCCCTTATAATCGCGAAGGGCATCCCTTACCCTAGATATTGCAGAGAGATAACCCGATGAACTCGACGAACTTCCCCCGACGAACTCGACAAACGTCCATCCTCCTGATTGTTGAAGCGGAAAATGGTGTCGAAGGCAAGTCAAGTGTCGAAGAAGCGTAAGGTGGCTCCTCCAAGCCCGCAAGTCTAGTGCCCATGTCTGTAGAGCCCTTGAACCTGGGTTGTTCAGCTCGGCCTCCTCCAAAGAACGGTACGAGAATGACGTTGTACCCCGTGCCATTATTATATCTAGGAAGGTAGATTTTAATTTGTCTGCTGATTTTGGATTGAAGGACATGTTTGAGCGAATTAGTTTGTATAAATTGTGCACGATGGGGGGTTATTACTGTCAGAGGGCTGTGAAACTGTTTTATGCAAACTTGGAGTTGGACATCTCTAGTGACATGGAGTTGAGGACTTATCTGTCTGGAAAACAGATTAGGATAACACTAGGACAGTTGAATGAGCTTATTGGATGCTCCACAGAGGAGCCATTGGAGGAGTATTTCCATGCATCGAAGGACCCCGAATTTGTAAAACAAGGAGAAGGGGTGGTATTGCTAAAACAATTTGTTCGCAATCTGACAACCGTTGAATATTTCTTCCAGCCCAAATCAAAGGACCTCAATGCCAAAGCAAGAGTCATCCATTACATGATCACCCACACAGTGTTGCCTCGGGATGAACATAGAGACCTTATCACCTGCATGGATCTCTACGTGATGGAGAAGTTGTACAATGGGAAGAGGTTCAACCTTGCATACGTCATTATGCATCAAATGAAGGCAAGCCTAAATAGTACAAGCAAGAATCTCCAGTATAATTGGCTCATTTAGCGCATTATTGATAGCAGCGGGTTGGCTATCCCTCCCATGGAGCGACGAACCAATGAAAAACCACTTGACATGTGCAATCAAGTGATATTGGCTCGGATGGGGCTGCACAAAGTACGAAGGGAGTGAGTATTCAAAGGAGAGGTGGTAGCTGCACCTCCTCCTTCCATGTCAGCTGCACCTCCGCCGTCCACGTTAGCTGCACCTCTGCCTTCCACGTCAGCTGCACCTCCTCCTGCCACTTCAGTTGAACCTCCTCCTACCACGTCAGCTGCACTTCCTCCTTCCACGACCACTGCACTAATTCTGTGGACATCATATGCACAACCGGCATATCACGTGGAGGTAGAGGACGATTTTGTGCATCCTATGGCAAACGATATACCTCTCCCTCCCCATTCCTTGCCCTCTGTAGTCATCAGTGACGAGAGGTGGCAGTGGCTTGTCGTCCAAATTGGCTAGATTCAAGTCAGGTTGGATAGATAGGAGAGCCAACTTGGCGAGCTTCAAGCCACTGTACTAAAAATGAAAGAAGTACAGACGCATATTGCAACCGCTCCTCCAGCAGCCCAACCAGCTCCTCCATCAGCTTCTCCTGCATCTTCCGATGTCAGTCCGGAGGGATGCTAGTATGTCTTTGAGCTTACATGCACTTTCCTTATATGCATTAGTACTGTTGATTAACAATGTATTACAATTGTGTAGGTCTCCTATCATCAGGCAACTGTCCCCTCCTTCAACCCTTGCCAAAGTTCAGAAGATTTTGGGAACGCGTCCTCTAGTGATGGGTCCTATAGCGTGTCGAAGGATAATAGTGCAAGTGGTATGTCTTCAATTTGATTTTGTACAATGTGTTGAATTTACACTTTACACTGATTTTTCATTACAGCCGATGAAATTGATTGACGAGTTCATGGCACTTGCACGGGTAAATATGAAGAACAACAAGGAGACATGTGCTCTACTTTGTAGCTCCAAGGTAAGAAGCAATGTGATTTGAGAATTATTCTTAGTTGTGATTTGAAAATGTATGTCGATTTGCAGCGTAAAGAGATATGTTCAATAATAACCCTCCTCGTGCCAAAGCAATTGGGAGCTCCAGACTAGGTGAGAATGTTTAACCAATTTATAATATATTGTTATTGAAAACAACTAAATATATAAATAAATCGCGTTCTTAACATGCAGTGTACGACGACAAATGAGGAGGACACCGCAGATGTTCAAATAAGGGAGGGGCTGTTGACACATAGCTGGATCCATGTAAGACACTTGTATTCATTCATGCAATCATACACGAAGTAATATTTCTTCCTTATGCAGTGCCACCTGAAGTTGGATTGTTTCATGTCATCAATTGACGTGCACACCCAGTATGCGTACCAGCTATTGATGTCGGAGGCAATTGCAATTGTCATGGCACCGATAGACAAAAAGTGGTATGTTTTTCCACCTTGCGCTTTGAATGAAGTGACAAACTAATTTGGTCTCCCAATTGCAGCCAACACCTCATATTTCAAGTCTCTCGGCCTTTAGGGTGGTCGGTGATTGCCAAGTGTCCGCAGCAAGGCTTCCATTTCCACGAGCCGCACACATTTGCTGACCTTTATGAAGAGTCCTCTCATGTCGAGATAAGTTCTGACTTTCAAGTCAAGGTGATCAATACCCGGGACAAGAAGCCTTCAATTTTAGAAGATGCACCAGATACAACACAGGCACTAGCTACAAAAGAGGCACCACCACCTGTAACATATTCAAGAACTGCAAGAGGTGCACGAGGTGCAAGAGGTGCACGAAGTGCAAGAATTGCAAGAACAATAAATAAGTGGGTCAGTAGAATTTGTTTTGTAAAGTTTGTTGTTGTATATTGGTTTTGCAACTTTAGAAAGTTTTTTTTAAAGTTTATTGTTGTGATTTCTGCTGTTGGGTTTTGTTAGTTGTGATTTCTGCTTTTTGGTGAAATTGAATGTTGGTTTTGCGTGAGGGACGCCCCAAACAGGTCGAGTGTCATCTGTTGGTCGGCAAGGGACGTCCATTAAACCAATAATGCAGAATTGAAACGAATGAGGGACGTCTGTCATGCCATGAGGGACGTCAGTCATTATATGAGGGATGTCTGTCATGCCATAAGGGACGTTCATCATGGTGAATGAAATATGGTAGATTCAAATCACAGTTTTGGTCGAGATCACATATTCAAATCACAGATTCAACTCCAAATAATTCTTTAATTATTTCTTTAAACACATATATAAATAAGATTGGCAACGCATATAACAATTCCAACACATTGATATTCAGTGTATTACATATGTACAAATAAGAAATTAACAAATACGTATATGAAACCCCATGGTTAAGGATGCAGGTGTGGGGCGACGAACTCCTACAAAACACAAAAGCAATATAATGTCAGACAAAACGCACATAGTGAGAACAACGTATGAAAGCATAACAATCTAAACACCTATGTATCGGCGACAATGGTAAAACCCATGAAGGTGTCATGTGAGCGTTCTGCTCTGCCACTACCACTTGTCATACTTGTAATATCCTGACTTTTTATATCAAAATTTAATAAGGATAATTAAAAAGTAATTGAGGATATTTGGATTAATTGGATTATTATCGGGGGTATTACCAAGGACGTATTCGTAAGATTTTAATTTATGAGAATTTATTGGATGTTAATTAGTATTAATTAAGTGAGATAAATATTATGGGATAAGTAAAGTATGGAATTTGGATGAAAAAGTGTATAATAGGAGATTTCACACACGGCGAAAATCATGTGTATTTCAGATTTTGGACGCTTGCGGACGAGGAACTACTGCCTGATGCACATTGTACAGCATCCCCCGAGTTTGGGACAATGCAGGACGACGTTTTGCGTCCCAAATCTCCCTTCAATGTGAGAGTTCGGACGATAGCGGACGGTAGCGGTCACAGGAAATTTGACCCTGTTATGATTATAGGACATTTCAGATGCATGCAGACTAGTGCGGACGAGAAGAGTTTGAATTTGTCCGATTTCTGGACAGTTTCGAATGCACGCAGATGCTAGGTTCGGATGATTTCCTTCATCCGAATGACAGATTCGGACGAATGTGGACGAAGGCTAGGACAACTCCCTTCGTACAAAAGACGCAACTCTGCTTGGGATTTGACGAATTCAGACAATTTTGGACGAGGTCAGGACACATACCCTCGTCCGAAAGTACCCAGATTTATGAAAATTAGGGTTTAAATATTAGACTTCCTTGTCGTTTTGTCCATTAATTCCCACTCCAACCGACACAAGGACGCTTCCCCCATGCCTAGACCATGCCACTCCTCCACGCCAAGGTATGGCCTTCCATCTCATTTGGTATGTACCCCCTCCCAGCTGCCTTAAGGTTGTCTTCTCTGCCATTCTCTACATTCTTCTCCCTTGTTCATGTGATGTGCTCTCTGTGAGAGTGCTCTCAGTGAGTGTTCTACGTGAAGAGTGAAATCCCCTGGAGCTTAGTACGTTTTGTGGGTTTCCTTCAAGTGATACTTGGGTTTGGATGTGGAGCTCGTGAGGTGTTTTGCAGGTACTCCCTGCCTTGAAGTTCTCCAGTTGAGCTTGAGCTTCCCAGCTCCTTTAGGTAACCAAACTCTTCTCTCTTATTTGGTAGTTGGAATTATGTTAAGAATATTAGTTTGAAGCATGTTAAGGATAGTTATTTTGGACGTATTCTTGGACATAGGAATTTGTTAAGCTAATATCCTGAATCAATCTATTGGATCAATTGTTGGATGACTAATTTCCTGTATGAATTGCTCCGTTGTTTGGTTAAGTGTTGTGTGAACTGCTCTATGGATTTGGTGAGAACTCTCTGTGATGGACACCGTGGATAACCTATTTAGCTACTACCTGTATTGTTTTGTGAAGCATGGATTTAATGGATTTAGCCTTGTTGTTTGGATGATAGGTAATGCTTTTGTTGGATTGTCTGAATGAGTTTGCTGGATGAAATTGTTAATCTGTTGTTGGAAGTTAATAAGTGTGGAAGTGTAATGTTAAGTTGGATTTACTATTTGTTGTAGTTATCAAAAATGTTAAAAAGGAATTGTTAACCTGAAATTGGATGTGTAGAAGTGTTATTTTACTTGGATATAACCTGTTAAGTTGCAGCTTTGGTATTATACTCTATGGGTTTAGAATTGAGCCACTAATTGAACGAAGGCATGTTAACAATTGGAAATGAATTATGAAGATTAATTATTAAGCTAAGTAGCAATTAAGAAAATGATTCTAGTTAGGAGAATTGAGTAAGTAACGAGGAATTAGAATAGAAAAAACGTTAAAGCAAATAAGTAGATGAATTATGATCACTAACGAATAGATGTTTCTAATTGTGAAGGTACTAAAAAAAAGAAAGATAGCAAATAAGTGTGAGCGCCTTAAGCAATCGAGGTAAGTGATATGCATATGTCTTGGTCTTCGGGCCCTACATCGCAAAAATAGGATATGCATGTTTCGTTGTTTGCCGCTTTCCAAGCATGTCTACAGTTTAATAGCATGTTTCGTTGTTTACCATTTTTAAAGCAAGTCTATAGTTATTAATTGCACGTTTCGTTGTTTACTGCTTTTACAGCATGTCTACGGTACTTATAACACGTTTTGTAAATTGCACGTTGAATGTTTATTTATGCTTTCAGAACTTGTAGGCATTCATAAGCACCATGCATCACGATTTTCAAAAACATACGAAAATGAATGTTATGCACGATTTTGAAATGGATAACAAACGAAGAATAAGGAATAATAAATAACGAGAAGTAAAGTAAGGAAAAGAAAAAGACAACGACATGATGTGAGGCCGTTTAAGCCTTCGTGGCACGGTCGCTAGCGGCTTTCGGATTATGCCATCGTCGCTAGCAAGCTTTCGGATTATGCCATTGCTGCTTGTATTTGTTGCAATGTCCCTGGATTATGCCAGGACATAACGGGCCAATGATTAGCAATCTTTTGAATTATGTCATTGCTGCTATATCGAAGGTAAACGATGAAAAGAACGGCCAATAGTTAGCAGTCTTTCAGATTATGTCATTGCTACTATACTGGAAGTCATAACAGAAAACAGAAAGATAATAATTAAAAATGCAAAAGACGAAAGATAAGAAGAAAAGATGAGAACATAAACGTTATACTATTTTAAAAAGGCACAGCATGAACATGTAGCATATTAGGTATTATCACTTACTGAGTCTTAGGCTCATAGGTTACTACTTACGATGTAGGTACTAGTACGAGAGAAAATGACAAACAGATTAATGAGCAACTGATGAAGAATTTGCACGGACGAGACATGTGGTTGGTTAGGCTAACGAATGTAAAGAGGATTTGTAAAATATAAAGTAACAATTTAATTAACTATCTGTAAATGAACTATTTACGCTTCCACTACATTTTAAAGAAAAAAAAAATTACGCTTCGGCTATGTTTTGAAAAAATATTTTATAACTGTAATTTTCTATTAATTATCACGATTTTAATAACGAGTCAAAGAAAAATGGTTTTAACGGTCCGGTTATAAGAAGAGCACTCTGATTATATTTTAAAAAGGTTTTAATGAAGATTTACTCGTTTTAGAAAAGTTTTAAATTTTACGCATTTTTAAAGCAAATAAATAACTGCATCGTTACAATGCCAGCTGTTGAGCCTCCACCTTGACAAGAGCAGACATTGTGGCCCACACCATGAGAACAGCTGCATGTCATGGGGACATGTCTCCTGCTAAGTACCGTGCGGCTACGGGGCTCGTCCGCATCCCACACTCTTTGTTTTCGAGGCCAACTTGGGAGTCTCTTAATTAGCGATGACAGAATTGGAGGCTAGTTTGTTTTAGGCCACATGTGGTGGCCACTGACAGGTTGGGCAAAGTGGGAGTACATCCTCATAAATGTGTTCCGATAGTACCATACATGCACATAATCCTCAGCGGCAGTCCTCATAAAATTGATGCACGGGATGACATGCATGCATGAGATTCCAGTCAGCTCCCACCAGTAATAGTTACAGGTGCGCGTGTCCAGATTGACTACGAACCGTTCATTACTGTCACTGACCTGAAACCAATTAGCTCCTACATGTGTTGGACACCAATTCCGAGCTGCATGTTGCAGATTGGCAAGCTTCTTTGTGGTCTTAGGACACAATAGATCCGTTGCTTCAGCCATCTAGTTATGTTTCTTAACGATCATAGTCATTATGCCCGTTCTAATCATCTTGAACATAGTGAGGATCGATTTGTCCCAGGCTGGCAAGAGGCATGCATTGTAGCACTCGCTCAATATTATTGGGGCCCATGTCGCACTTTGGGACGGAACTGAAAGCATGTTTCGACCAACACCTTGGGTTAATTTTCTGTAGATATGCGTGTGCTAACTGATCGAGCGCAAGTAGTTTATTCATCTCCTTCTGATATTGCAATGATGTTGTGGCCCTAGCTGCCTTCCACATGATATCTTTGTACTACATGCGTGGAAATTGTTTTTTGAAATTGGCATACAAGCATCTAAGGTAGAAACGATGCTCAACTGCTGGCGCATATTGTTCAATAGCAGACACCAACCCCTTCTGTCGGTCAGAAATAAATGTTCATCCCTTGCCTATGTCACTATCTATGTCCAAAAGCAAGCAGCACAAAAACCAGGTGTAGGAGTCTCTACATTCTGATTCAACAAGTGCCACAACAACTAGATAAATTCCATCATTGACATCAATGCTGACGGCTATGAGTATTGGCCTGGGCACGACCCCTTTAGGTGACAGCCATCCAGGCAAATAATGGGTCTACCAAACTCCGTCAGACCTCTCTTGCACGCATCCAAACACATGTACATCCTTTTAAATATTGAATTTGGATGGGGCGTAAGCTCAGGAATATCTACCACCAACAACAGTGTCCTGTCGGGATTGGATCTTCGAATCTTTACTGCGTAGGACCACAGTTGCTTGTATTGTTCTTCACCATCCCCTTTGTTCAGGTTCAGTGCTAAATTCTTGGTATTTCTGGCAAGACTCGGGGTAATATTGGCATTAAAGTCCTTCCTGACATTCTCAATAATGGAAGGTAGGTCCCACGTGGGTTGACTTTTGAATCTATCCAAATATTGTTTTGCCACCCATTTGTAGGAAGCGTGTCGGCTTTCCATTTGTCGTGCACATGTGTGCGCCTAATTATAGCTCTTAATTTGAAGGTAAGCTCACCTTTCATCTTTGAAGCGTGAAGCCACCAACTGCATCCATCGTTGCACATAGCAGTCAACCAATTATGTTCACTTTTGACAAACTTGATCCCGTGCCCATTTTTCAAAGCATAATCTACCACTTCATCTCTAATATCCTTCAACGAACTATACTTCTTACCTAGACAGAGCTCCGAGGATGAACATTCTACTTGGAGATGCATACTCTCTACCCAATCATCATCATCTGAGTCACATATTGAACGCAACTCAGAGTCTAGAGATGTTGAGATTGAATGCACTTCATACCAGCTTCATGATAGAACCACTGATTCGTGATAGAAATAGGAATAGGATCCACCTCCATTCCGCTGTCAATGGATTCTTCAACAATAGATGAAGCAGCACCCCTCGACTCCATGTGATGTGTAACACTCTGTTCGTTCGATTGTGTTAAGGAAGTTGGTCAGGGGAAGACAAAATTTCTCTCTCAAATATTTAGGGCAAGGGATAGACTTATTGTGTTTGATTCTGTTATAAGGCAGAAGGAACTGACTTATTATCTAGGGTAAGGAAATGAAATCCGAGAGGAATGGACGTCCCTCGTATTGAGACGGATGTCCATCATGGCCTAAATGACGCCGTCTAAAGGCATATTTGAATGAAACCGAGGGGAACAAACGTCCCTAGTATTAAGACTGACGTCCATTATGGCCTAAACGACACTGTCTAAAGGCGAGAGGCGTCCATTGAGGGCAGAACAATGTAGTATTGGCCGACGGACGTCCATTGCATGGTGAGGGACATCTGTCTTAATTGAGGGAATTTGTGCATTTTAAAATCGCTTGTGCCTTGCACTTGACTGTTAATTCGGAGTCAATCCTAGCCGGCAATCCAGACGAGGGATGTCTGTCGCTCAATCCAACGGTTAGGGATGGACATTCATCCGTCACCTTTGGAAGATGCCAGATTCAATCCTAGCCGTCGATCTAGAGGAGGGACATCCCTCGCTCGATCCAACGGCCAAAGAAGGATGTCCGTCCATCCCCTCTAGAAGATGCCAGCTACGTTCCTGGCCGTTGATCCAGACGAGGGACATCCCTCGCTCGATCCAACGGCAAGGGATATGCGTTCGTCCATTTGTCCATGCAATCCTACCCATACATTCCACGATCCAGACGAGGGACGAAACTTCACGTCCTTCATCTCCGTTTGACGTTCATTGACAGAGATGAAACCGAGGCGTTAAATTCAACGATCCTAGACGGGAATCGTGACTGCGAGGTTGCCGACAAGAATTTTCCATAGTTCAAGGTTTTAGTTATTAAAAAAATTCTCCAAGGTTTAACTTGTCATTGAACGCGAACTATAGGGTCTGCAGTGTTAATTTTCCTACATATTTTCATAAAATTAAATAAAAAATTGACAAGACAAATCTTAAAATATTGCCCCACAAATCAAAATAATTTCCCGAATAACTAGAAATTTGAATTATGAAAAATAAAGAAAACAAATCTCACATTCATGTTTTCTGTTAAAAAATGCCGAGACAAACGTCGCAGTAATGTTTTCCACTTAAAAATGCCAAGTGACGTCCAATGAACGTCCTTCAACGACAAGGAACGACCAAAACTGATCCACAAAGAGGAGTGTCCAAGAATCAGTCATCATAAGGTTAAGGGATTTCCAAGAGACGTCCATGGTGGTCGCTGGATAAAGAGACAAATGTCCTGTAATTAGGATGGTCGTCCAGGATGGGAGGAGGGGCGCTGGCAGATGAAGGTTTGTGTCTGTTCGATGAAGGTACAGACATCCTACAATGAGGATGGATGGCCACGAAGGAGGATGGACATCTTTCAAAGGCGTTGGCGGATGAAGGTTTGAGCCCGTTTGATGAAGGGACAGACGTCCTTCAATGGGGATAGACAAACACAGTTGTTCATTTATCAACTATAAATAAATAATTAATAGCAATAATAAAGGAGATAGGGAAAGAGAGTGCAAACACAGTTGTTCATGCGGTTCAGCAACCTTGGCCTATATTTGCGCTCCAAGTTCTCAACTTGGAGATCCTTATCATCTAATCTCTTCGATTAGTGATGATTGACTTCACGGTTGTCAATCAAACCTTTTACAAATGACTATTCATAGGTCGCCACCCTTCACTTGACTAATTCGCAGGGTGTCACCATTCACTTGACTAATTCGCAGGGCGTCACCCTTGATTGGAGTACAATGTACATAAAGAGAAAATTACAAAAAAAATTCTAACTCTCCCAAATGCAAAACTCAAGTTTAGGAATGAGGAGAGTTATGTTTGACACTTTATTCGTGTATGGAGAAGTCGAGTATAAATTTTGACAAGGCTTCACTACACTTCTCACTTAGTTTCTTTGAGATTCAGAGTGTCTTATATTTATAGACTCTGCATTAGCAGTTGATCATATCCATTTTGGTCAACTGCATCCGACCATTGGGATGTTACCGTTGTATTTTTGGTCGTCCAATTTTCGCACAAATCTATCAAATCGGTCGATCCTCTGGTTGACCGTTTTCTTCATTAATTCAGGCTTTTAGTCAATCACTAAATGGGCTACTCGACCACCCACTCATCCGCTTATTTGACCGCAGAGATGAGAGGCAATCTGTCTTTAAATTTGGTTGACCAAATCTGCGCTGCTCGATCGCTTCCTCGACCGTAGAACTGATGAGCAATCTGTTTAGACTTTCCATCGATCAATTGGTCGACCAATTCCTTCATGCAGACTTTTTTGGTCGACCTCCTCACCTAAATGCTTGATCTTTTGCTTTCTTTGAGTAATACCCTGGGTATTTAGCTACGTATAAATCTTGGATTAAGTGAAAAGTAATATTTTGGTCATTATAAAACTGTCACACTTTATTGTTGGTATTATTACTATGAATGATAAAATTTTAAACACCTTGAAGTGTATTAGATTTATAGAAATATGATTATTTATTATTAGGAAAATAAGAAAAGAATTAATATAATTTGAATATTTTACGAATAAATTTGGCGGTCGGTTGTTGCGGTTGATGACGATCGACCGACAAATTAGTAGCTGATTGCATAGCTGATCATGGATGTTGAACTGATCATCTGGTACACGCATCGTCGATCTAGAAATGTGTAACCAGTGTCTGACTGTGTGAAAGGTCGCTGGAATTTTTACCATTGTGACTCCTTGTCGCCTTTGTAATACCCTAACTTTTTTTAAAGTTGGATAATTATTTAATTATCGGGGTATTACAAAGGACGTATTCGTTAGATTTAAATTATGAGAATTTATGTAATAAATATTAATTAATTAGGATTTAATTAGATTAATTAGTATTAAGTAAAGATTAAAATAAAAGAATAAATTGGATTAAATTTAATAAATTAAAGTTAAGAAGTGGTTTGGGATTAAATTTAATTAAAGGAGAAATGTTAGGAGGGGGAGAATTGGACTAGTTCATGTAGTGAACCAGTTGGGGTGATAAATGGCCTTCGACCATTTGCGAAATGCAGAGAACGAGAGACAAGAAAGAGAGGGAGACAGGGGAGAAAGGGAGAGTGAGAGGGAGAGCTCGCGGGCAACATTCAGGCGACGGCGACAGCGAGCGAGGTGATGGGACTGGCGATGAAGGAATGATGACGGCGGGCGGCTGCTGGCGAAGCCGAGAGGCGAGTGTCGGGATGACTACAGGCTCGGACGGTGCGGGCTTTGGGTCGCCGGTACTGCGTCGGTGGCCGGCGATGGCTGATTGGCGGCGGCGAAGGGATAACAATGGCGACAGGTTAGAGATGGTTGATAGTCGGAGTTCAGCAACTCGCAAGCTGGCGTTTCACAAGGGAACGCTGGCGTGGCTTCTGATTCAGGCTGGACTGGCCAGAGGACATGGTCCAGCTTATGGTTCGGTTTCTCCTCTTCTAGTGCTTGCTCTACAAGTCGACAGGAAGACAATTGGACCTCGTAGAGTTAGTTGTGGTAGGGGGTAGACTATGGAGTATCTCTACTCTAGGTGGTGTAGAAAGCCAGTGGGCATGGAGATATAATTGAGGATTATGTCAATTTTCCTTCATGGTGAAGCCAATGCAGAAAGGTGAAGCTAGAGGCAGCTGGAAGCTCTCGAGGAGCTGGAATTGAGAATGAAGAAGGAGGAAGGGATGAGCTACTAAAGCTTTGGAGCTCTCTGGATAGGGAGCTGGGTTCTCTGGAGCTGGAGGTTGGCCGAGAAGGTGAGGTTTCCTTCTCTTTAAAGTTCAGTTATTTGGGTTCTATTTTGTAGTTCTGTACGTATGATTACATGGTTCTATAGTTCTGTAGTGTTGAAATTCTAGAGCTGTGCAAATAGAAAGGTTGGTCTATATATTATGATTTTTGTTTTAGAATCAATAATTGGTTACTGGAAGTAGAATGTTGATGGATAAGTTGGAATTGGGTTCTGTTGTGATTAATGATTGGTGGTTAGTAATGATATGATGTTATGGATTTATGAAGGTATCGGAAGAGAATGTGGATAACTATTAAGTGTCAACTGCGATAAGGAATTGAGGTAAGGATCAGGTAGTGTCGGCCGTCTAAGCCCTACCCACGAGTATGTGTGTGTGTGTGAGTATGGTTGGTTGATTTCTGTTCTCTATGAATTCTCTGTTGGATGAACCTGTTAGTGATTTCTTTGTTGATGAATTGTGTGTTAGTTCTCTGGATTGTTATATGATAGTTGCTCAGTGTGTAGATCATCATGTTGCTCTGTAGGTTTTATGCTTGACTGCTCTGTTATTTTTGGTTGATACTCTGTAAGATCACTTGTATGCTTTGTTATTAATTTGTTGTTAGCTCTCTGTTAGTTTTAGGATTAATTGATGGTTGCTTTGTTAATAGCTCTGTTCGTTTCGTTAGTTTGGTTGTCTGTACATATCAATTGAATATGAATTGACTAAGCGATTAAGTTTAGATTAACTTAATCAATAAGCACGTTTAAATCATCTAGGTTAATAATTGTATTTAAATTCTAATTTTATTATTAACCCTTTCCTTACTAAGCCTTTTTAGGTTTACAGTTTACTTGTGATGTAGGTACCCGCAGGAGAAGATAGCGTCAGATTAGAAGCAGTGGACGAGGGATTTGCACACGCGAGCTTGCAGTTGGCCAGGCTACGAACAATAAGAGATAAATGGTTTGTAATTTAATTAAATAAGAGTTTCATAAACTGTAATCAAAAGTGTATTTAATTGTTTAGTATTTCTTAATAAAAAGTTTTCTAAGCGCTTCCGCAACATTTTAACTAAATGAGTCATTTTAACGCTTCCGCATTTTATTAAATAAATGATTTTTATAACAAGTTTTTACGAATGGTTGGTAGCGGTTCGGATTAGGCGTGCACTAACACGTTTCTCAAATTTTAACTCATTTTCAAAAAGTGACGAAAATTCGAGTCGTTACAGCCTTTTGAGTGTTATAGAGTGTATTTAGGGGGTTTAGAGTAGAAGACCAGAAGGTGATTTCTCTCGAGTTATCTCCGCACCCTTTTGTGTGAGTTTTTTGGTTTTGGTGTTTTGGAAGAAAAGTTTCGACGGAGAGGAAGGGTTACTGCTCAGGAAATGAAATCGCAACGTGAGATAAGGAATAATGCATGTTCTTTGTCTGTAAGAACCTACATCGTGGGAGTAGGGTTTGATTGTGTTCTCTGTGATATTTTGATGCCCGTTTCCTTGAGTATTCCATGCAAGTATTGACAATTTATGTGATAGATTACTGCTCATATTCTTCTCCGTATAAAACTTGTTTGCCTATGTGTTTTCTGGAACTGCTTTCTGCATTGATGAAACTGTCGATTATAGCTCTCTGTTATTTTCTTTGATATGTTTTCTTCATGCCTTCGTCAATGGTTCCCTGCTCTTGTTAGTCTCTGTTGTTTAGATTGCCAATATATGGATGTTAATAGACCGAAGTCATTCACGTTAAGATGAGCCCTGCATGTTCATAAGATTGCTTGCATTGTTATTATTTTCTGCATGGATAATTGTCTAGAGATGTCTCTGTTGGTTATTTTCTCCGTTAATGAACTTGTCTCTCATGGATGAAAACCGTTAATAAACCTGTTTACCCTTTCTAATATCCCGAAAATACTTTTTCCTTTTTGATGATGTAATAATTTTCGATAATTTTAATATATGAATATTTCGTCGAATTATGCAACGGTGAGTGTAAATCATGCATGGAAAATAGATGGTTAATGTTGGAAAATGACCTAAGTATGGAAAACTTAGGAAAAATGTGCACTGGTGACTTCCAGACGACTTGCGGACGAAGCGGACGATGAGGATTCGCATCTGCATTGAATCTGTACAATTTTGGGACAACTCAGATGATAGCGGACGAAGAAGACCATCGTCCGATTTGACTCTGGACAATTTTTGGACAAGTCGAACGACTGCGGACGCTACATGTGGAGGAGATTCCTCGTCCGAAAGACGCCTGCGGATGGTACGGACGAAGGCATTGGGATGCCATTTCTTGTCCCAAATCGAGTTTCGGATGGATGCGGACGATGCTGCGGACGCCACGTCTCATCCAAATTATTGGAAAAATCCGAGAAACCCATTTAAACCCCTCCTCTCTCTCTTCCGATTTCGTGTCTTACACGATGAAACCTCCCTCCTCTAGACCCCCTGCGATGTCCAGCTCGTCTCTGAAGCTATGGGAGCTTTTCCACCTGGGTTTGTCTCAATGGACCACCTCTCCTTGGTTAGGGTGACTGTCAACCCCTCTCTGCAGCTTATCCTGTTATAGCTCAGCTCCCTCCTCTTCTTGTTTATATAGGTAAGTTTCCTGCAAAATTTGGTCTGGTAACTATGAGGTGTGTAATTGTGTGAGTGTGAGGAAGTGAGTGTGTGCCTTGCAAGTGGGAAGTGCATTGAAGTGTTGAAGTGTACTCTACTCGATTCCCCTGTTGAACCATTGTGGAGTGAACCCCTGTTGTTCAATCGTGAAGTGAAGAAGAGGTAAGAGAGCATTTTAGGAGTTATTGATTTGGATTATGAACCTCTTGTTTTGACTATGTGAAGATTGAACTGATCAATCTTATCATTTTGCTTAGGAAGGTTTGAAAGTGTTGAAGGCTAAGGGGTTATATATTGTTGCTGATTCCTTTCAATTTTTGTTGTATTTATTGTGTTCGCTGTTGGAATATAAAGGTAAGAATTAGGATAATGTTGGTGGCCAAAGAAGGCCTTACATTACGGGTTTTGAATGCTAAATTCCTTATTTGCACTTTCAATTGCTTGGTGATTATTGTCGTTGTTGTCAATTGAAAAAGGATAAGCTAAACCTATCAAGCATGAAAATCTGGAATCTGTGAATTGTTTGGATAGGGAGACTGCTTAATAATATGTGAATTGTTTGGATAAGGAGACTGCTTAATGTTGTGGTATAATAGATTCATAACCATGCTCTGCAATCAAACACAAGTACTTGGTAAGGTTGTGATATTGCTGTCAAGTGTAAATGATAGTGGATGCGAATATTGTAAAACATGTGAATATTGTAAGGCATGAAATGAAGCATGACGAGATTAGATCTAAAATGTGAATGTACTGTGAATAATATTGTCTTGTTACTAGCAAAGGTGGACAATATAGAAAGATAAACCGAACATTGTAAAGCATGTAATGAAACAAGATAGCCTAGGAGATTTAATGATGCAAACTGTCCTTCAACATTTTAGTGGAAATTATCAAATTGTATGATTAGTTGTTGTCATATTTGGTTATGCTGTTGGGAAGTAAACTGTTAAGTTGGATTCCGTTGTGGTTTCTGAAATGCTAAATGAGAATGTGTTAACTTGTTGTCGAATGTTCAATATGTCATTGAGTGTTTATGTTCTGTCTTAGAAGATAAAAAGGGGAGTGTTAAACTGATATTTTGGATCAACATGTTGGATGATTATTCCTTGTTGTAGTAATAAACTTTGGTGAAGCGTGAAATTCCTGGATATGACACGTTAAGCTCTATTAATGTAATCTGTGGTAGAAACGGTTAAGTGAATTTGAGTATTTGATTTTGATATTCTGTTACGGATGAATAAAGGATAATGGTATCTAGTAGTTGAGATTCTTATTGACTAGATTAAAGATTAAGGGTCATTTGTTGTGAAGGTATTGTGAAGGTTAAATTGGTGTGCTATGCGCATCGCGGACGCCAAGTAAGTTGATACTTATTGAGTTTTGGTCTTCGGACCCTACATCGCAAGAATTAGGATTTGCATGCTGTGTGTTCTTTTAATGATATGTTTATTAGACATTTGTACAATCATGTAGGACTGTAGGTATTCATAGGCATATTGCATGACATAATAATATATATAAATAGACGTGTGGGGGTTCGGGTGATCGGTGACACTTCCATACGGTAGTATACTTCCACATAGGGAGCAGTGAGATGAGAGTTAGCTACGTGGAAGCTAGGGTTCACCTTTACCCTGTTCTGAAACCTCCAACGTCTTCAACAAAATGACTGGGTATGGCTCGTGGTGACACCCTGATTGGCGTGGTTCCCCATAGGAAACACAGGTTAAGCCACGAGATCAATTGACTTAACCATCGTCCCAAACTAACAGATGAGATATGAATCTCCTCTGTAATGCATCGCGTGAACATGCATCATATCTGCCTTTTGTTTTCTTTTATCACTTACTGAGCAATAGGCTCATTAGTTTAGGTATTGTGATGTAGGTATCGTATGAGAAAACAGGAGAACATGTCAAAAACAGTTGATGAAGGATTTGCACGAGTGGATATTGCAGCTAGCCAGGCTAAAGAGTTTTAAAAAAAAAGAAAATTATTCGAAAAAGGATTGTAAATAATTTAATATTCTTTAACGTTTTGTTTTTAACTTCGCTGCGTTTCATAAAAGGATTTTCATTACTTCTGCTGAAATTGATAAATGTTTTAAGTAAAGAGTTTTAACGATCGGGTTTTACGAAGAAAGAATACACTGATGTTTTTACAAAAGAAAAAGTTTTAAATTTACACGATTTTCAAAGTAAATAAAATCGGGTCGTTACACCCTTAATGCACTAACTTGTTGTAGTTTAACAAAAAGGATAGGTGTCCTCTATGGGTAAAATACTCCATGTAATGTTCTCTGCACAACTACGAAAATTAGAAATAGGTCTTGTGATATTTTCCTAGAAATATTATGCTCTTGTGTTGATTGAGTTGAAGTAAAATACTCCCTGTGATGCCACCTGTTAGATTGAAAATATTATAAAACCTATTGATGCATGTTGTCTTTAATGCACATTAAGTTTAACTGTTGTTCTATGTTAGTGCCCTCACTGCTGAATAAATGCAATTAGCAGGAGTTGCTTTATTGGAAAGGAAACTATAAATAATATGTTGGTAATAATTCGTGAAAAATAGAGGAATAAGTATGTTATATCATTGTTAGGGTAAGTGATATTATGTTAGTAAAAGCATGTTTAATGTTAAATTATAGGTTGATGCATGATTCTTGTTTATTGTTTGTTAGTTGTGTGTAATATTGTTTGCAATATATAAACTACTGTGTGACATTCATATAGGCATGTCAGTAGGATTGTATATCATGCATTGCACTGAATAATAATAAAGATAATAAATGGGCATTTTCTACGTGGGTTCGGACATTCATGGACGTCCTTAAGCCTTACAATGACCTTAAGGCGCATGACATCCTAATCTAGACATCCTACCTTCGAACGTCTTTCACACTACTATAAGTCCTATCAATCGTGAATAAGTCCGGATGTTCACTCTTCAAGCATCGTCCTCACCATCTACTTATGTGGAAACTTTCGATTCAACAGATGCGTGTGTTTCCATGGAAGCTCTCACCTCCATGAACACATGCCTTCCTCGTGCTTCTGTCGAAGCCTTCACATTGGTGGATGCACCCATTTTTGCAGAAGCTTTTGCTCTCGCAGACATGTGCCTCTTGCATGCCTCTGTGGAAACCCTCACTTCCACGGATGCATGCGTTTTCGAGGAAGTCTTCGCTTTTGTAGACACATGCCCTTCGCATGCCTCCACGAAAATCTTTGCTTCCATGGATCCATGTGTTTTCATAAAAGTCTTTGCTTCCGTGGACGTGGCCTACAACACAGGCCTGTCCGACACCCTGAAAACTCTAACTCCAAACTCAAAGTTTATTTCTAGGTTTAATTTACATCAATTCCAAGTATAATACTCCGTCTTTAAACTCAAAGTCTTTTCAAATTTCAACACAACCAAAGATTAACAACTATGCAGAGAAATTCGGATTTACCTTTGGAGAATGTTTGACTCTTTTCAACCTCTGAGTTACAATACGCAAATTAATAGAACTTTAAACCTAAATTCAAACGGTTCAATGAAAATTCATGACTTCTCCCACAAATTCCATATTTCAACACAGGAAAAATTTTACTTATCAGAATTTCAACGGGAATTATGACCTCACAACGTAATTCCATTCCCAATGTCCCTCTCTCTTTATGAAGAAATTTCCAAGTTTGTCGAATGAAGAAAGTCAAGGAGGGTCACTTTTATATGGTTTTGATTATGAGATTGCGTTTATGGAAACTATCCATAATTGTAACCTTTAGAAAATAAAATAATTTATTGAAAAAAATATTCTATACCTGCAAAGGGTAGCAGTCGTTACATATTTTACATATACATTTTATGTTGGTTTAAACCGAATATGGTTTTAAACGTAAATAGCCATTGTGGATCTAATTTATATTTTGTATGTGTGCGTACACATTCTTGTGAGTAAAGCATTTGTTGGATCTTGTTTACCCAACTATTACAACATATCATACTAGAATACAATTATGATTAATAAGACAATGTTATCTTGAACGAATGATTATATAGATGTGTTAAATAAATACTTAATCAAACGTTTGAAAGTGAGTTAATGCACCATTACAATTTTGATGAAACTATATATACTTGTGACACATCTATTAATCAAGACTATTTTTTTAGTGAAGTTACACCTTTTGGGTTTTCACCTCGTGAAATTGATCTAAAAAAAAATTGTGATGTTACTTCCAAGCATCAATGTTACTTAAGGTTTTTGTAATAGAATATGCTTAATATGTTATGATTTTGGTCGCAATGTCATAGATGTTGAAATTTCCACTTATGATTATTGTGGAAAATAGTATATTTTTTTTCATTAGAGAGAAAAAGATTCATACCCCTTCAAACAAGTGCAATTTCTTATATGTTTATGTTTTGCAATAACAATAGACAAAGTTCCAAACTAGACTTTGGATATTTGTAGGCTTTTATTTATCCAAACTAGTTTTTTTCTCACAATTAATTATATATTGTTATGTCAAAATATAAGACATTTGGTTCCATTAACATTTTAATTAGGTGAGATCAAAACCATTGTTTCTGACTTATTCTTCTATTGTGATTTTTCAGTAACAAATGATATAATCATCATTTCTTTAGCTATCTTTTACCATGACCCTTAAGCTTTATATAGTACATATCCTAAAATCTTACATAATTTAATTTCATTTTAGAATGGTTCTTATCATATTATTTTTCTTTATAAAACTAATCCTCTATGCTTTTGATATGATTTTGAGTTGTTGAAATTGAAAATTTTATGGTAAAGGGGAACTGGCGATTTCGCCAGATTTATAGAAACTCCTTCGAAGCCCTTCAAATGGAGTCGGTAAGAAAGAACACTCAATCGCGACTTTGAAAACGTTGAGTTGCGGCATAAATCGTTCTGGTTTTGGTCGAATCGGTGACAAGCTGATACTCCCAGTCTTGATTAAGCACAAAATCGCCTTCGTCGAGGCAGATGGTGGCGAACCGTGACTTAGAGAATAAATACTGTGTCGCTGCTCAGCCTCACTTGGACCCGAGACTGGACCTTGTGCGGGGCACAAACTGCAAACTAGACCCTACATGGGTCGCGGTCTAGGGCTCATTTTGACCCAAAATAAAAAAAAAATAGAAATTTTAATACTAAAATTTGTCAATTTTATTTTTGAATAGATACCAAAATTAAAGTTTAAAAATCGTGAAATTTTGGATTTTTTGGCTTTGGTCAATGGTAGACCCACTTTGAGGTATAAATTTAATTTTATGAACAACATTGCACTGTTAGTGTTTTCTAAAAAAAATATTTTAAGACGTGTTTTCATATAAAAAATGATGTGTCCATTTTCTGGCTTGTCGAGTTTTTATTTATATTATGTAATTTTTCACGGCACATAAGCATGCACATAAATTATATGGATAAATTTGGTCGTATGATTTGAGTTGGATCGACCAAAATTGGGTTCCTGTTTTATTTTATGCATATTTGACTATGGGATAATGTGTTTGTTTACTGTTAACTAGAGTAATGAGACAGTTGTATGTGTCGTGTCATTGAGTGCATAACCCTAAAACCTAAATAGGGTATTTTGTAGCTTTCGCGATCGCCAAACATCGTTGTTGTTATGTGATATGACTATGACATGGTAACTTTATTTTCAATCAATTACGTACTATATTATAGTGGATTGTTTAAATACGTATCATTTTGTACAAATTTTTAAAATGAATTTATGAAGTATTATTTTTATGACAAGTATGTCTAGTCATTGTTTTTAATTAAAATGTTAAATATCAAATTTTATTCTATTGAATTTAGTCGACTCACTCTAAACGACTCTCCTTTTTCAAGACTTTATCAGCTGAATTTTTAGTTGCTGACTCAACAGTAATTTCGGCGGGATTTACACACACACACACACACACACATATACATATATATATATATAAATATATTTATATGTGTAAGTGAGTATTTTTATATATATATATATATATATATTCAAACTTTTAATAATTTTTTTAGAGTTATTTTCTTGAAATTATATTTGTTAAGGATATTGTAAATGTTTACTTATATTATTTTATTTAGTATAATTATTTTTAGATTTATATGATCGTATCATTTCAATGTTGTTTGTTGCACTTGTTTAATTTAAATTGTTATCGGGTCATGGGTTAAATAAAATTTCAAAATTTTCACTACTAATTAGTGGAAGGGTTGATTTTTTTGGGTTGAAACATTTCTTTTTTTTTTTTCTTTTTTTTTTGGGTTAAATAAAATTTCAAAATTTTCACTACTAATTAACTGATAGTGTCACAACCACCACTAAATTAGAGATGTACGATCTGTCACTCTTAAAGATTACCTCGTGTTGTCCCTCATAAATCTTTTGGGTATCATATAATAAATATTATGTCACGCATAACTATAAATTAAATGTATAATTTTACACACTAAGATATGTTGACCTCAAACCAAAAATAACCTACAATTGAGCATGTTCTTTTATTTTTATCATATATTATTAACGTGGACAAAGTCTCAGTTGTTAGTTTCATTTTCAATGTAAAATATAGGAAAATTAACAAAACAACGTTGAACTATAAAATTAATGACGAGTCAATCACTAAATAATTTCTACTAATAAATAAAATACTCAATTATGAGAAAAAATATAGTAAATATCACGGTTATGTTTTCTGTTAAAAAATGTTATCTTTCCGCTGCGAAAAGTGAGTATTTGAAATAGAATTCATAAAATATTACTTTCCTCAGAAGAAAAATGACTTTCCACAAAAGAAAGACGACGTCTTTCCAATCAAACTGTGAAGTCTTCTAAGTAATTTGACGACATTGTTCACGTATATTATTTGAGCTCTAATGACTTCAGAATAACCATGTCTGTACTGGAAAAAGCTTATAGACAAACAGAAACTTTTAAATTGACAGTGAAATGAATGTTAATAAAAAATTCATCGAACCCACTAGACAGAATTCTGAATTTAGACGAAATTAACGACATGATTAATTTTGCAACAACTAAATAAATAGATATAGTGAGCGATGAGTTAGAAGACATTTTCGAGGAGAAGCTTTCTATTTTTTCGTTTTTAAAGTAAGTTCGATGTTAGCGCCAATGGTTGCGTAGTTTATTTTCTATAGTTAAGTATTTTATTTGTTAACAAAAATTATTTAATGGTTGACTTGCTATTGACTTCATAGTTCAGCGATTATTTTTTTAATTTCCGTAAAATATATTTGACTTGTAACTTTCAATTATGTTACATTATTAAAGAATATTCTTCTCAATTTACACAGGAGTTGAATTTATCTCATTGTGAATGCAACTTAATAGATTGAAATGTTGTATACATTCGGGACCCTTTTTGACTCTAAGCCTTTAAAAAGTTGATGTAGAAAGGAACATAAAAAGTGGAAAATCCAAAAAATAATAAGCATGCTATTCCCTACTTTACTCTTTTTATTATTTATTTATTTATATTTAAATGTTATTACTAAGCAAAAAATAATTAATAAAGTTTGGAAAAAAATTTATTTGCAATTTTAATATTTTAGAATAGGGAAATTAACAAAACAAACTATATAGTTGAGGATAAGAAACACCGCAAACCTTCAAGAATTTTTGTTAACAACTAAAACCTCAAACTATAGAAAATGAACGACGCAAGCTTTCTGTCATATTTTCCGTCCAAAATTGCATAGGGACGTCCCTTATAGGTTGAGCGACGACCCTTGTCTCTACAATATACCATTATATATTAGAGTGGATGGTAGAGACAAAAAACGTCCCTCGACCTATAAGGGACGTTCCTCCACCTATGACGGACGTCTTTTACTTAAAATGGACATATATAATGTCATTCCCCAGCTTAAAAGGGACGTCCTTCAGGTAACAACTGATGTCTCTCGCTTAAAACGGACAAAGACGATGTCTTTTCAGCTTAAAACAAACGTATTTCAATTCAAAACGAATGTCCCTTACTTAAGACGGACGTCTCTTTGGCAATTTGGATCGACCATGTTTGTTCAAACATAAAATTTGTCTTCTTCCATTTTATTTTCATAACTGATTTATTAAAATATTTGATTAGATTAATCATGGGTCTTTGAAAAGTGACTATACCTCTGTAAACAAAAAAAAAACAAAAAAAAGGTAGAGAGAGAGACGAAGAAAAAGAAACTCAGTCGGTAGAAATTAATGTTAGCTTTGCATAGGAATTAGAGATTCACTTAACCAGACTCATGGGTTGCAGAGAAGAAATGCCGTTTTAGAGAGAAACCAGAATTGCAGAGAAGAAATGGAGCGGCGCCATTGTAGGGACGAAGTCTGCCATTAATGGTTGCATTGTTTGTCTCTGCAATTTTGGACTGAAAATATGGCGGAAGGCTTGTGTCATTCATTTTTTATAGTTTGAGGTTTTAATTGTTAACAAAAATTTTGGAAGGTTTGTGGTGTTTGTTATCCTTAACTATAGAGTTTGATTTGTTAATTTCTCTTTTAGAATAAAATAAATGAATAAATATTAGAAAATTATGGTAAGGAAAGCAGTAGTGTAGGTTGCTCACTGAAATATTTTGGGAATAGTTTCGGAAGATTTATCGTTTCATTGACCTTATAGCATCGATCCCAAGCTTTTTTACGAATTCCAGTTGCTTCTTCTCCGCCGACTCTCTTCTCTCCTCTCTGCAATTGAAGATGGGTAGAGGAAAGTTCAAGGGAAAACCAACCGGCCACCGTAACTTCTCTCGTCCCGAAGATATTCGTAACTCTCTCTCTCTCTCTCTCTCTCTCCGTATTTTGTGTTTGTTTGGCCGTCGTAATGGCTTTTGAATTTTGATGATTATGTGTTGATTGACTGAGGAATTGGGTTTTCTTATATCAGTTAAGTGAAAGAAAAGTTTGAATTTTGTTTGTATTTTCTTTTCTTTGTTTATTCCCACAAGAAGTCTTTGGAGGTGGAATTTGGATTGGAAAGTTATAGTTATGTGGATTTAATGTAGCTTGAAATTTCTAATTCTTGGATTTGAGGTTTTTATTGTACTTTAAAATATAAATTTACAGTATCCAATAAAGTTTTGGGAGTTTCAAATTTGATTTTGAATTAGCTTATAGATGCATATTGTGAAAGTTTTTGACATTCTCTCATAGAGCAGCTGATTCTCCCAATTTTTGCTTAGATTTTGAGTAAATTATTAAATTATATTACGTTTACCTTGAATTAATTCTTGTTAATGCATCTTTTTTTTTTTTTTCACTTTTTACTGCTAAATGTTTTTTTATCGAGCCTTTATTGATTGTTTGACAAGAATAATTTGGCTATATGTTCCAATATTCTAGCTCAGCGTCTTTAGTTATGGGCTAGTGATAGCATGTGTGTAAATTGATTACAAATTCACCTTGGTTAGTTAATTTACTGCATTAATCTTACTATTTAATCTTCTTTGCGTTCAATACTTGATTGAATTAAGCCAATCATGGGTGTTTATGAATTTAAGATTTCTGATTGCAGAAGCTGGAACATCAACTCGTCCTCGCACCTTTAAGCGGGTAGGTTCTATGTCTTTCATCTTATATATTATACCTGTTATCCATTGATCATAGCTCTACTTTTTATGTTTGTGGAAACCTATCTAACTTTATATATCATTAGAGAATGGTAGAAATTACAACAAATCCTTTTCGTACTTTCCAAACCTTCCTTTTGTCAGTTAATTGAAAGAGAGAGTATGGCACAGAACAAATATGTACATGATATTCAATAGCCACGTGTTTGGGGGAAGAAACAATCATGGCAATTTATGACTCTCTGTAAAGCGGACTTCCTTAAGTCATATGAACAGCTTTGGCATATTTGAAATGCATTTTAATATGGTTTTCTTGTTTGTTTATCTATTTGATATGTTTGGGCTTCTTTATATGATTAAAGTTTTATTACTTCTTTATCTACTTTTATGTCACTGTTGTCTTGTATTAGCAACGCACAGTGGATAAATAATTGTTAATATCCTTATCTGGATAAATAATTGTTAATATCCTTATCTTAAAGTTAATGGATAATTGTCGCGATTTGTCAATTGTTGTCATGAAAGTTTAGCTCCCCAGCCTCGTGTTCCAAAATGTCCATTATGTCAAGGAGAATGTTTCACTCTTTTTTATTGAAGTGTCTCGCACAAATTCATCAATATATTATCTGATATTTAACAGGAAGTGGCTGAAGAGGAAGAGGAAGACGTAGAGTCCGAGGAGGAAGTAGAAGAAGAATCAGAGGTCTCTTCACCATTTAGTTATTATTATTATTATTATTATTATTTTTTACAATTCTTCTGTCAAGATCAACTATATATACAACTGCACATTCTTTCATAAACTTGTTTGAGCAGAAGCGAAAAGGAACTCAGGGACTGATAGAGATCGAAAATCCTAATTTAGTAAACAAAACAACTGTGAAGGCTAAAAACGCCGATGTAAGTATAGCACATTGATCAAATTCTAGTTGCCGCCAAGTTTCCATAATTTTTCTTTACCATGTTTTGTTTTCTTTGTTGTAGATTGAGAAAACATCTGAACTCTCAAGGCGTGAAAGGTTTGTTAATATCTTTTTTTTTTGGTAGTCTACCACACTAGCATTATGTTTCTGGCTAATTGAATTTCACATGGTCAATGGGTTAGTTAGTATTATTTTTTTGCTTCCTCTCTGATAATTGTTTATTTTTTTTAATATTTTGTTGTCGATCATTTTTCTTTCTAAAGCAGCTTTAATTGAGTGTTATGTAGTCATCGAAAAGTCAGGGATGCGACTTTTCGGGTGCCAAAACTTCTATGCTTTGCACGTGTGTCTTTTAACTTGTGTTTGTCTTTTTTTTGCTTGTCAAAGATTTTTATCATTCAAAACTACTGTACAGTGAAGTGAGCTGCCATATACTAAATCTTACTCCAAAGAAAGGAGATTATTGTCAAGCCATTCCTTAAATGAAATTTCTCGACTCCTCTTGTTCCTAATACTCTAAAGAATACAAAGAGGGACAAGATTAGCCACACTTTTCTTCTCCATCTCCCCCCATCTCGTCTCCACTCCAACACCATAAATGGGGATCACCAATTTGTGGTTAGAACTTGTTAGACTATTTATGAAAACCTCATAACGCTGTAAAAGAATAGCAACATTTTTATTTTTGTAATATTGTGATAAAACTATCCACATCCACACACTTTTAAAAATGGTTTTTCCCAGCGTCAATGTTTTCATCTTAATATTATCTTGGTAGTCGGCATGAAGACTAACTTGCATTGGCTATGTATATAGAGAGGAGATAGAGAAGCAAAAAGCTCATGAGCGGTATATGAGAATGCAGGAGCAAGGAAAAACAGAACAAGCTAAAAAAGATCTGGGTAATACTAATGACTCCCTTGAAGTTCTTCTTTATGATTGTATTGACCCAATTTTTATAATTTCTTACTTAAGTTGATCAATATACACTTGTAATAGAAATTTGGAGGATGTAGTCACCGATGAGGGTTGAAAATTGAGTCTCTACCTTGCTAGACACAATAAGTTTTGCTAGAAAGTTGATTTTAAGCTTAACCATCCATTCATTTGTTTGCTAATTGTGTTTTTTCTTCTCATATGCACGTTAGCGTGATGAGACCCTTTGTAATATCATCCTGTTTCCCTCACTTGCTTAGCTTTGGATATTTATCTCAATCTTTTGATTCCAATTAATCTCAGAGCGCTTGGCGATGATACGGGAACAAAGGGCAGAGGCTGCCAAGAAGCGAGAGGAAGAGAAGGCGGGTACGATTCTTGATCTTTGTTGCTGCTTTTCTGTGATATTAAGCACAAAAGCTCTGAAAATGGACTTCGTTCAGTTTTGCTTGGAATTTGATGCAATTTCAATATTTTCTTCTCAGCCAAGGAGCAGAAAAAAGTGGAAGCTCGCAAATGAAAGGCCAGAATCAGCACTTGACTTCAATTGGAGCCTTGCGTTATATTATTCTGCATAAAAGACTTGGATGTTTTGTGTTAAGTGAATCCCATTCTTCTCATATTTAATGAAGCTTTAGTCAAAAAAGTTGTTCTAGCTATCATGCTAGTTGTTACCCCTCTTCTCTTTGCTCCTCTGCCCTCTTTTCTTCTTAAATTTCAAACATTTTTGAAAAATACAGAAGTCCCTGCTTAGTTTTTAGAAAAACACCCACAATCATTCATGAAATCCCATTCCTGTCAACTCTCCACCAACCCAGAATCTCCGAGTTGCTGCTGACCAAAATGGTTGAGACGATGAAATTTTGGGTTGGGAGGAGAGAAGGAAAGACTAACAAGAGTTTGGAGAACATAACAGCAGTTTTGAACATCTGTCTGTCTAATGGTTTCTTAGAGAACATCAACAAATGGAGACATGTCTTAACCTGCTCTCAGTTTCAGTGACGGTTTTTGAAAATACCTTCCAAAATATTATGAAATTAGATGACAGAAATCGCATTCATGGCAGGAGGAAAAAACACTACATTCGTCATTTTTAACCTTGCATCAACTGAACATCCCAACATGAGCAAAATAAACACATTTCTCAGAAAGTTAAGGAACAATGTGTAATCTAAGATCAGATACAATTGAAACTATGACATTCAGAAATAATAATGATAATAATAAAACCTGGAAATTTAGAGGAATGATCAAGAAATTGACTACCCAGTTGAATATCCATCTCCAAACGTTATATAAAAACCTCAGACAAGCTCAAGCATGAACGTCCATAAGCTGTCAAGTCAAAATGAAGAGAATTACCAGATTGATTATGTAGAACAACAACCGACTTTCTTAACAGCAGAGACATCATCCTTTGTTCCGACATTAATGGTCTGTCCCTTGGGCAAAGCGGCTGGGTCTTCTCCAATATCAAGTGCTTTTCGGCTAACTACTCGATATATTTGGGTTAAAACTTCAGTGAAGGCATTCTCTACATTCATAGACTCGAGGGCTGAAGTCTCCATGAAGAATGTGCTCTCTCTCTCTGCAAAAGCCTTAGAATCCTCCGTCGAAACAGCCCGTAAATGTCGAAGGTCTGCCTTGTTGCCTACGAGCATTATCACAATGTTGGAGTCTGTGTGATCCCGAAGCTCCTTCAGCCATCTCTCAACATTTTCGAATGTTACATGTCGAGTAACATCATAGACAAGTAATGCTCCAACGGCTCCACGGTAGTATGCACTTGTGATTGCTCGATATCTTTGGATGAGAAAAAAGTAAAAATTATTGAATTCCATGCTAAAAAACATATGTACAATGTTTTCTACAAATATTATCTAAAAAAAGTGCTTTTACTGTCTGAAGCTCATTTTAAGAAATCTAGATGATCAAAATCTTCTCTACGCTTCCTGCCTAATATATGTTTCTATAAGCTCCATTTGCATTAAATATATAATCATGCAAATAAATATATATCTTCTTTTCACTCGGTCAATGATTAGCATGAACCCCGTAAATGGATCGTGCACTCACACTTGGATCTCGAACAACATTGTCAAATTCTTCACTCCAACCTTTTCCCCAAACCCAAACAACCCAAAATGTCAAGCGCGGCTCCAAGATCTCAATCAAGGATTCGACGTTTATTTCTTACGCTGTATCAAACGAACCATAAAAACAAAATTTAAGAAGCTGGGGATTAAGAAATGAACCTTTCTTGTCCAGCAGTGTCCCAAATCTGTGCCTTGACAATCTTATCGTCGACGCGAATACTCCGGGTGGCGAATTCGACGCCAATGGTGGATTTCGATTCGAGGCTGAACTCGTTCCTCGTAAACCTGGAAAGGAGGTTCGATTTGCCGACCCCGGAGTCTCCAATAAGAACCACTTTGAACAAGTAATCATAATCGTCGTCCGCTCTATACGCTGCCATTGTTATGTATAAGTCAGATCGGAGTTCCTTTCCGTTTGCCGGGATTGTACGTGCCTGTTGATAGATCAGGAAGAGAAGCTCCACGACATGAGAGAGAGAAAGAGCGAGTTCAAATTTGGGGAAGACAGCCGAAACGCGTGTAACAAGGAGAGAAATGGGCTTTTATTTGGTCCTTTAAAGCTGGATTCAAGGCCCATAAAAGTAATTTACAGGGCTAAAGCCCACATGATTTTATTATTTTTCAAATCACCCCCTTAAAATCATTACTTTTGCCAAATCAGTCCTTCAACCTTAAAAAATAACACCCTTAAACCTTCCATATAACATTTCCAAGTTCACGTCCTATTTTTCCTTAGCATATCAAAATATAAGGAATACATTAAAACTAGGACTACAATAATTTAGAGTAAATCTTCGGAAACTTTCAATATTACCAATTTCTTATTTTGGGTTCGAGACCAGACCGATGCAAAATTGTTACAAAAAAAATATAAAACTCTAATCAGATTGGTTTCGTACTAAAAGCTAGAATCTAATTTGATCGGTCGCCTAAATACATTTGTTTTGTGAGAGATATAATCTAAGATAAAGACTATATTTTATGGTCATACTCTATCTAGGCTAAGTCTTGTTCTTGACATAACATGACCCATACGCACAATAGTGTTACACGTTATTTATCTCAAGTAGAAAATGACTCTTCAATTATCCTAAATTTTTAGTTATTAATAATTTGAATGTTAAGCCATCGAAAAATTGTTAGGGGCAACCCTTCCCAATGGATTTAAGATGACAAGTGTTGGAAATTTCGAAATAATCTATTCTTGCATTCATATGTAATTATATTACATTTATTTGTGAAAGTAGGTGTTGAAATTAGAGAATTAAATGAAAATTGAAAGGGATGGGAATATTGGAGTCTCTTTGAGTGCAAAGCCCACAACATGGTACGACGAGGAAGTACATGATTGGCAAAAACCATTTAAAATATCTGGCTCTTCACTTTTGAACTAATCATGATTAGTGTTCCCTAATAACATTGTGGAATAATGAAACGTAAATACAAAAAAAAGAAAGTGGATAACAAATACAAATGTTTATGTAAATAATAAGAGAGAGAAGCACGTGAGTAAGTGAGCGGGAAGAGGGGAGAATGGGCAAGTGTTGGAAACACTTCACGTGGGAAGAAGAGGACATGATTCTCGTTAGCTTCCCTTTCCTTGCATTTCACACCTCATTCTCTCTTACACATGCCTTTCTTCTTATTCTCTCTCTCTTTCTCTCTCTCTCTCTCCTTCTTTTTTCTTTTTCTTTTTTTAATTTAAATACTTTTTAAAAGTATCTCTTTGTTTTATTTTTACTAATCAAAATTGCATTTTAGACTGAATCTCGTATGATTTTATTTTTGTAGTTTGTCCAAAATGCATTATACAAGGTAATAAGTAAAACTTTATTTTTTTATAAACCATTCACTTTTACTTCTCTCAAACGATATGTAATTGTGCATCGTGGACTGAGTTTTCACAATTAATAAAATTGTATATCGTCCTTGCTTATACAAAGTAAACTGCTATAACACACACACACACTCATATATATATATATACACACACACACATACAAATATGCATATTTCACAATTAACAAAAACTTTGGTTGTCATTACCTTAACAAAGTTGATTGCCCATGGTGTGTGTGTGTGTGTGTACGAATGTAGAACATTAAATTTATGTAGAAAAATTCTTATAAGAAAAAACTATGGATATAAGATAATATCACTATGAAGATTAAAATGCAACTATGAATTTTGCGACTTTATTTTATATGAATTTATAGAAAAAACAAAACCCTAAATAAGGTCAACAACACCGGCCTATCAACTCAACCCAAATAGAATTTCAGTGACACTGAACTCTAACAATTTTCACATTGACATGAATTCTATATTCATAAGGTGTGCTCATTAGCATGTCCCATTAAAGAATTCAAAATCTTGAACTTTGTCAATCTCCACCTTGAAACAAATTTTTATGCAAGGAACAAATTTTTAAAATTTCAAATCTTCCTCTTCCACACCTTTAAAAAAGATCTGCAACACGAGCCCAAATGCCTGTCTCAAAAAAAGATACAGATCACTAAATTGTAAAACTGTTTAAGGGTAAATTCAACAACTAATATTGATTATGTTTAAGAAAACTTAAACCATGATGATGACATATTCAAATCTCACAAAACTTCATTCAAATCTCTATGAGCATATCTTGTTTCTTAACCTGTCATATCAAATGTGCTTTTGAATACCCTTTATAATTCTATGATCGTTATTCTCTAATAACAAAATATCAAATTTAGATCCAAAAGTGGAAGATCTACTTCAAAGATTTCACCGCCCCTAAAAAACACAATATTTAACAAAAATATCTGATCCAAAATCATTGGTTTCAATAAAATATTCACCAAAAAAATTGAAGAAGAAAATCATGGATATCATAAGATTAAAAAAAGATATCTTATAAATTCAGATATTTTTGTGATAACAAATCAACTCTAACGTTAAACCAAATTTAATGGCCAAAATAATGACAGATATCACAAAATTCAAACCTTATTTGAATTTTAATTGAAAATAATTTTAATATTGAGATATTTCCTCGATTCCAAATGTGTCTCATATCATCAAATTTAATCTCCCAAATATCCTAAGGATTTTCAACAATTTTGATCTCGGCCAAAAATTTGACTTTGCAGATGACACTCTTGCGACAACTCCAATTGAATTGCTTGACAACGAGAATGGGAACATCGATGCAAATCTGTGGCGACTTACGATAAATAGAAAACTCTTTAATGATTAACCTATTGCTCGAAGGGACAGTGACTTTGACCAAATCAAAATAGGGGAAAATTGAAGCTTTCACAATACATAGAGCAAAAGTTTTTTATGGTTGTTGGACAATAGAGAAGAAAAAATTTTCATGAGGAAAACGAATGTTAGAGGGGACACTTTTTTTTGGGTCAGCGACAAGCCAAATCTTAAAGAAATTTCTCAAACAACTAAAATCTCGAACTATGGAAAATGAATAAGGAAAACATCTCAATCACGCTTTCCATAAAAAAATGCCGAGGTAAAGGCCACACTCACGTTTTCTTCTTAAAAACCTCCAGGGACGTCACATGGATGTCTAAGAGACGTCCTTCAATGACGAGAGACATCCAAGGTTAATCCACGAGAAGGGGCATCTAGGGATCAACCTTAGGTTCATCGTAAAGTAGAGGGATGTCCAAGGGACACCTATGGTGGCCTCTGGATGAAGAGACACACGTCCTGTAATGAGGATGGATGGAAGGAGGGGTGTTGGCGGATGAAGGTTTCTTGCCATTAGATAAAGGGATAGACATCCTTCAATGTGAATATCATTCGTGAGTTGTGAATTGACTTTAAAATTGTGTCATTTGAGTGAACAAATGAAAGTTATATCAATTTACCATTAACACATAATCTGAGAGAAGAGAGAGGTTTCAAAATCGTAAGATAAGGGACATTCATTGTAAGCTGAGGGACATCCATTGTGAGTTGAGGGACAACCATCGTAAATTGAGAGGTGTTTGTTGTGGGTTGATGGATGTTTGTTGTGGATTAAGAGATGTTCGTTCTAAGTTGAGGGACGTCCATTGTGGGTTGATAGACATTGATCGTAAGTTGAGGGGCATCCATTGTAAGTTAAACATTAAGAGATGTTGGTCGTTAGTTGAGGGACGTCCGTCATAAGTTGAGGGACCTCCTACAGTGCCTTCGACATTGAGGGAACGCTGTCGACGTCCCTCATCCTAATATGACTTCATCCCTCATCCTAATCATAATATGCTGCTTGGTAATATAGGTTGTTGGATTTCTCTTGATTATTGGGTTGGACTTGCTCTAATTAGATTCACTTCATTTCTCGTGGAATGACCTTGATATATTACTGTGATTATTTGTAATACCCCGTTATTTTTCCTTGTTTAGTAATATTATGAAGTTAGTAAAATAAATATGTTAAATTACAGGACTACATGTATTGGAGTTGATTTATATCACATAATTGTATGGGTAATAATTGGATGTGATTTAAAGGAGAAATGTTAAGTAAATATTGGTTAAAATAGGAGTGGGACGCTTGAGGATGAGATTTAGCGTCCTAACTGTCACCTGCACATTTGCGAACGATAGCGGAAGTTGTTACGGACGCAATGCCTCGTCCACAACACATACTGTTAGCCTCTGAATCGATTGGGACGAGCGAGGACGAGAATATTCATCCTAGTATACTTTCGGACGCATGCGGACGAGTACGAACGAGGACGGAGTTCGTCCAATTTGAATCTGTCTAAATTTTGGACACTTTCGGATGCATGCAGACGCATTATGCGGACGACAATATGCGTCTGAAGGTCTCATTCAGACGAGACTAAGGAAGGGTGAGGACGCCACTTCCCATCCGTAAGTGCAATTCTGGTCTTCTGGAAGCATGCAGATGTGAATCTCTCATCCTGTATCGTCCGAAAGTACCCATATTCGCTGGAATCTTCCTTTTAAGTGGACGTTCGGCCACTCCACCTCATTTCTCTCCCACTCACTCGACAGCTAACCTTCCCCCACACCATGGTCGGCCCTCCCCAACTACTTTAGGCATTGATTAATGTCTTTGGTGGATTATTGCTTGGATGAGGTATGGGTTTATTCCATCTTTGAGTTGTTTATGAAAAGTTAGGGTTTGTGTTTGAATGTGTTATTATTCTACAAATTTCCATAGTGTTAAGAGGGTAGGAGTGTAAGAGAATGCTGTCACTTCATCATTTCAAGTTCTAAGTGTGTGAGAGTGAAGAAATAGAGTGTGAGAGTGCATTGGAGAGTTTGGTTGCTGGATTATTGAATGTGTAGTCACCACCTCCGAATTTGGTAAGAAAATTGATTGAGTCTTGGCCAATGGAGGCCCTACACCACAAGTAGAGTAATGCTTGATTCTTTGTTTGAATTCCTTGCTTGATTCTTTGTTTGAATTCCATGGATTCTTCTTGTTTGAATTCTTTGATTTGGACTCTTTTGATAAGGCTTGGTTTAGATAATCTCTTGTGTATTGATACATAGAATTGTGAAGAAATTGGTATTGGTTTATAGCTAATAAAGATGAGATGTTTCTTGATTTCCTCTTGATTTCTCTTAGTCGATTTTAGAGATTTCTAGCTCCTAAGGCAATAATTGGTTTTGTTTGACCTTTGATGCATATTGTGTGTTTGTGAGTTAATTCGAGTTGTTGTCCGATTTTATTATCACTGTTTAGTTGGTCGTCGTAATCTTTAATTATAATGTTCGTTTTCCTATATGTAGCTAATCTTCTGTAAGTAGTGGTTACAACCACATTGTCAAATCATATTAGTTTTATGTTGAATGACAAAGCATGTATATTCGTTTTAATTCGCCGTTATAATTGTACTCGCTGTCAAGTTTCTAAAGCATGTATATTTCTCTCAATTCGCTGTCATATTTCATTATATTCCTGTCAAATTATAATGCATATTGCACATTTTAATTACTATCATATCTAGTAGTTTATTGTCCAATTATATATCTCATATGTTCGTTCATTTTGCTGTCATATTTGTGTTCCGCTGTCAATTATAAAGCTCGAATGATCATCTATACTTTGCTGCCATGTTTTATATTCGCTGTCAGGTTATAAAGCACGCATATTCGTTTAATTCGTTGTCCTATTTCGTTAGTTTACTGTTGAAACTCTAAAGCACGTATGTATGTAGGTGTTAATTCGCTGTTATACTTTGTAATTTTCTATCAAATTGTTAAGCAGGACGCAAAGTATTAGTTCGCTATTATACTCCATTATTTTCTGTCGAAATGCAAAGTATGTTGCATTTGCTATGTCACTGTCATATGTCGTATTCATTGTTAAATTATAAAGCATGAATGCACGTTGTTAATTCACTGTCAATTTATAAGCATGTATGCACGTTGTTAATTCATTGTTCTATTTCCTTAATTACTGTCAAATGGTTAAGCATGTTGTACGTTTTATTTACTGTTATTCGCTGTCTCTTCTAGGCTTAATTCAAAGCATGATAAACTGTAGTACGTCGTGATTTACTTCTTGTTATACGCTGTTATGTTATGTTGGAAAATTCAGCATGTAGCATGTTTTAATTGTTAAGAACCCGCTGTTGTTTCACTGTTAGTTCCATTGTTGTTTATCATTTATTTCATAGCATATTAGCATGTCTTATTCACTGTTAAATTCGCTGTTATAGTGCCATTGTTTCTAGCTTTAATTTGAGGCATGATAACTGTGTTTTAAATAGCTCTGATACAATTGGTAATGTCGTTGTAATAAGCTGTTAATTCCTATCGAATCCCAAAGCATGTTAGTCATTTTAATCACTGTTAGAACTGTTGTTCTTTTGTTGTTAGCTATCGTAGATTTCAATGCTCGTTAGTATGATAGTGGATTGTTTTATCTACTCTATATATGGCTATCTCTTACTAGTGTGGAGTGCGTTAACTCATTGTTTATTTGTGATTGAAATTCCATGAATTACTCTCGTAGTTTATTCCATCGTTGTTCTAGAATTCTTGATAGTATTGACTTGTGAATTCGTTGGATGGATTATATAATTGTAGTTCTATTGTTCATATTGCATTTTCATGCATTCGTGATAATAGAAACGCTAAGAAATACCACGAATGGGTGGGTATTTATAAGGTGAGAAGAAAACGAATAAAATAAAAGAAAGTAAGGGAATTGGGGGCTGGGGACATGGTTCGGATCTAACTGGTAGACTCGGAAAGAATTATACCCTTCCCATGTTGGGTCGTAAAAGCTTGTCTACTCTAGGATGTTAGATGCCGACTAGCGGCCACTCCCCGACAGGGTCCTTCCAATCTCTCAACTCGACCTACGGGTTTATGATATATGAAACCTTAAGTAAAGAGCGGTTTGGGGTGGATCCCATTCTGACGTAATGAATTAGAGGCATTCATACTGCATATTTCAATTCTTTACTAAGCCTTTGAGCTTACAGTTTACTTGTTCGTGTAGGTGATTGTGATATCGTGATTAATCTAAAGAGGAGCAGTTGATGAGGGATTTGCACGGGCGAGCGTTGTGGTTGGCAAGGCTAAAGGTGAAAGACTAAAGTTTAAAGGTCAAAGATATAATGAGAAAAACGGTTTTGAAAATATAAATGTAATTAGTTGTTTATTGTTCCACAAACTGTTTTTGCAATAGCCCAAATATTCGTTGAGTTGAAAGCGTAGTTTGAGTGATAATTTTGGGATATTAGGAGCTAACTTGGACGAGTAAGGGTATTGGTAAAAAGAAACGTAGTTGGAATAAGTGAATGATGATACCCTGTTAAGTTTATAAGTAGTTTAAGGGAAGGATTGAGGTTAAGTAAGGAACTGTCTGATGGTATTGGAGTTAGATTAAATGATATCTAGTGGATTGATAGTCAATGGGAATACTACGTGAAAATATATTTGGACGCATTTAGACGTAATAAAATTGAAAGTGTAGGATTTATACCATTTAGACACATTGAATAATAGTGAAGTATATGATTTATACTATTTTAGGACATATTGGATTTAATGGAGGATAAGGTGAAAAAGAAATAGTGAAGCATTTTGTGTGTGATGAGTTTAGATATTAAGATAAGTGAATTATGAATACATGGTGTGTGTTAAAGGTTAGATTAGAGTGAATTATAGTTATTAAAGAATTATATATAATATATTGTCATGATTAATTACATGGAGTAACGAATAATCTAGAGAAAATGCATAAAACCTTCATATGGAATCGGTGGCCAATCTCTGCGTTTGATCGATGAGCGTCGATCGACAACAGTAATTCAAAATGTAATATGCAGGAGTTTGGCCAAAGGATGGTTGATCGTCCTTCATAATATTCGATCAACTATTCGATCAACTGCCATTTATAGAGTGTATTCTGACGATGATAACTGATGTGAAGACAAGCGAAGCGTTGCCTCCTGGACTGTCTGAACGCCTAGTAATAAAAAGGAACGTTGGAATGTCTAAGGGTTGAGTGAGTTAACTGTCATCAAGGGATTGCTGGACATAATGAAGCTTGGCCTTCGTCTTCCTCTGGAGTTGAAGTTTTATGAGTTATTGGACATTGATGATTTACACCTCTTGGCTTTTTAATTCTCCTCTGATCATTGATGGTGCGTTAAGTTTGTGAGGTTGTCTATAAATAGGTGAATGGCAGCGTGAGTTGGGAGACAGGAGAGATAACGTTACATTGCCATTATTTGAAGAGGAAACCTAGCGTGAGGAAAATGGTCAGGGAGAGTTCTGGAGGTTTAGAAATAAAGTAGGGAGAGGAAGTTTGAGAGAAAGGTTTATATCTGGTGGTGAGTGTGAGGTCTGAGTGTTGTGAGCATTGTGGATGGAGAGGTTGCGTGGTTGTTTGAAGGCTTGAGGAGTGGGTCTGTGAATGACAGAGATGAAACCATGGACTTGCATGATTTTGGAGAAAGGATATTCTTTGGAGACGAGAAATATATAGAAGTGTGAAGAGGAGCTCTCTTCATATTCAAATTTTGGATACAGGTAAGCATGTTTAATAGCTAGAAATAATGTATTAGGGTGTTATTCATGAAGTTAGTTAAGATATTATTTTGTTGGACGTTGAAGAATATTGTTTGGAAAATAAATGGGTATTCGAGTATTATTTGGGAAATAATACTAGGGGTAGGAATTAAATAAGTTTGTTAACAATAGGCGAAATGATAAGTTATTGGGTTAAGGTTTATCATTGTTGTTGGACTAAGTGATTATTATTTGGTGATATGGGCTTTATTAATTGATAGATTATTATTGGTTTAGGTTGTTAGTAATATCATGTGAAGTTTATTGTCATGGATAATGTTGGAATAAGTATTGGATTAAGGGTTGTAATTATTCGATAAAATGATAGTTTAGATATAATGGGAAACTATTTATTATGGGTGTATGAGCATGTTAGTTGAAGTTAGGGAAGTTAGAGAATCTTGTTATTGGAAATTAATTATTTATAGTTTTATGTGCTAATAATTATAGGTTTTGTGAAAGAATCTTAAAGCGTTAACTTATTAAAACTAAAGACCTCAGGTACGTACTATTGCATGTGTTTTGTCCGAAAGGACCTACATTTTGGGAAATTAGAGTTTTATTTGATATTTATTTATTAAATGCATAATTTATGTTATTATATGTTGTCAATTGTATGTTTATAGATTAAGTTCAGTTCCTTGGATAAGACAGATCACATTTTAAAGATACGATTAAGGAACACGTTAGATATGATTTGTATGTGCACAACAATGTTAAGACTTGAAATACTAATAAACGTAAATAGCTGTTTCTGTGGATCGGTTAGTTACGCTCGACATAGAAACCAAAGATAACAACTGTGGTCTGGTAAGATACGCTCAGCACAGATGTTTATGTGATCCGGTTTGATACGCCTGACACATAAACAGTAAAAGGCTGAAAGAGTACAAGACAACAGAATTAAACAGCAAAATACATAAATAGTTGTTCTTGTGGACCGGTTAATTACGCTCGACACAGGAACCAAAAATGAGTAATAACTGTGGACCGGTTAGATACGTCTGACACAAATATCAAGTAAACGACTGTGGACTGATTTGATACGCCTGACACAGAAGTCAACTGTTGTCCGGTTGGATACGCTCGGCATAGATGTTTATATCGTCCGGTTTGATACGTCCGGCATATAAACAGTAAATAGATGTTTATATGGTCCGGTTTGATACACCCGACATATAAACAGTAAACGGATGTTTATATGGTCCAGTTTAATACGCCCGATATATAAGCGAATAAAATATCGATATAAGACGTGAACAATAAAAGAGAAACAAAATAGAAAACCTTAGGCAATATTATAGAAATTGTATGTGAATTTTATGTTTTACATTTATATTATGTATTGAGCATTAGACTCATAGTTAAGTCTCGTTGATGTAGGTAAGGAGCAGATGAATAGATAAAATTATTGATGGACGTAGCTAATGAAATATTGCTGTGTGGACGTTTGTGCTGTTGGCGACATTGACTTGTGGTTATGGCTGACAAAGTGAAATAAATGTTTTAAAACACTTTTAAGTATTTTATGACTTCAAATAAATGTTTTACGTTAATGTGTTTATTTAAATGTTTAGTTAAACAGACTTCCGTTGTATGTTTTATATGATTTAGACTTCTGCTATATATTCATGACTCTGGTTTCATTACGAAATGGTTTTACAATGGTTTTAAAAGAAAAAGAAAATTTTTATACGGAAAAGGTTATGGGATATTACAGTTTTATTGTGTTTCCGCTACGTTTTCATAAATTGATTTACACTTATAAGTTTTATGTGGTTTAAATAACAAGTTGAAGTCAAAGAGGTTTTAACGGTTCGGTTTTAGAAGAGAACTCTTATTTTAATTAATAACGATTTAAGTTGGTTTATAAAAGTTTTAAATTTATCGTATTTTAAAGATAAAGAAAAATCGGGTCGTTACAAAAATGGTTAAGCATGTTGTACGTTTTATTTACTGTTTGTTCTAGGCTTAACTCAAAGCATGATAAATTGTTGTACGTCGTGATTTACTTGTTGTTATACGTTGTTATGTTATGTTGGAAAATTCAGCATGTAGCATGTTTTAATTGTCAAGAACCCACTGTTGTTTCGCTGTTAGTTCCATTGTTGTTTACCGTCTATTTCAGAGCATATTAGCATGTCTTATTCACTGTTAAATTCGCTGTTATAGTGCCATTGTTTCCAGCTTTAATTTAAAGCATGATAACTGTGTTTTAAATAGCTCTGATACAGTTGGTAATGTCATTGTAATACGCTGTTAATTCCTAGCGAATCCCAAAGCATGTTAGTCGTTTTAATCGCTGTTAGAACTGTTGTTCTTTTGCTGTTAGCTTTCGTAGATTTCGATGCTCGTTAGTATGTTCATGGATTGTTTTATCTACTCTATATATGGCTATCTCTTACTAGTGTGGAGTGCGTTAATTCGTTGTTTATTTGTGATTGAAATTCCATGAATTATTCTCGTAGTTTATTCCATCGTTGTTCTAGAATTTTTTATAGTATTGACTTGTGAATTCGTTGGATGGATTATATCATTATAGTTCTATTGTTCATATTGCTTTGTCATGCATTCACGATAATAGAAACCCTAAGAAATACTACGAACGAGTGGGTATATATACGGTGAGAAGAAAACGAATAAAAGAAAAGAAAGTAAGGGAATTGGCGGCCGGGGACATGGTTTGGATCTAATCGGTAGACTCGGAAAGAATTGTACCTTCCCATGTTGGGTCGTGAAAGTTTATCTACTCTACGGTGTTAGATGCCGACTAGCGGCCACTCCCCACCAGGGTCCTCCAATCTCCCAGCTCGATCTACGAGTTTATGATATATGTAACTGTGAGTAAATAACGGTTTGGGCGGATTCCATTCTGACGTAATGAGTTAGAGGCATTCATGTTATATTTCTCAATTCCTTACTAAGCCTTTGGGTTTACAATTTATTTGTTGGTGGAGGTGATCGTGATATCGTGATTATTATAAAAAGGAGCGGTTGATGAGGGAGTTGCACGAGCGAGCGTTGTGGTTGGCAAGACTAAAGGTTAACGGCTAAAGGTTAACGGCTAAAGACATAACAAGAAAGTCGGTTTTGAAAATATAAATGTAATTAGTTGTTTATTGTTCTGCAAACTGTTTTATTGTGTTTCTGCTACGTTTTCATAAATTGATTTACACTTATAAGTCTTATGTGGTTTAAATAAAGAGTTGAAGTCAAAGAGGTTTTAACGGTTCGGTTTTAGAAGAGAACTCTGATTTTAATTAACAAAGATTTAAGTTGGTTTATAAAAGTTTTAAATTTATCGTATTTGAAAGATAAAGAAAAACTGGGTTGTTACATTATTGCACTATGTTGGCATGCATCATGATAATAGAAACAACTAGAAATGCCACGTTTGGGTTAGTGTTCATATGCATTGGTAAGGGAAAATGGATAAAGTAAATGAATATAAGAGAATTGGTGGTTGGGGAGGTGGTTCAGATCTAACTAGGTAGACTTGAGATTATACCCTTCCCTTGTCGGGTCGCGAGAGCTTGTCTACCCCAAGGGGTTAGATGCCGACTAGCAACCACTCTTCCTGTGACGAAACCTCTAATGTCCCAGCTCGATGTACGAGTTGATGTTTATATATAACCGTGAGTAAGAAACAGTTTGGATGGATTTCATTCTGACATAATGAGTTACAACCATGCATCATATTGCATCTCATTTTTTACTGGGCCTTAGGCTCATAGTTTGCTTGTGGTGTAGGTGATTGTTAGGATGTGATTATTCTCGGAGTGAAGGAAGAGGCATTACCTGTTAAACACTTGGGTTACCTAGCTGAATTGACATGAGGAGGTTATAGCCCACCAAGAAATAAAATGCTGCTTTGAAATGGGATGGGAAATAATAAATGTTTTGTAAAACCGTAATTTTAATGTTTTGTCAAACCGTATTTTGAATTTAATTATGTTTCCGCTTTTTCTCTGATTTACTTATGCATTTTAAATTTTATCTCGCTCACATTACTTATTTCCTCTCGTAAGTTTTAAATAAATAAAAAGAAAAATTTATAACGATAATTAAAAAGGAAAAGTTTAGAAAATTAACGTGGGCGTTACAAATCTTGTCTGATATGGAATGACAGAAAAAAGAACATACGAATGTGGGACATCAAATTGTGTGGAAAAATCCTTACAAGACAAAACACTAGCATATGATAACATCATTATGAAGATCGAAATATAACCGCGAGTTTCGCAACTTCAGTTTACATAAATTTATGAAAAAAATAAAACTCTAAATGAGATTTACAATGTGGACATGTGATAATAGCCACATTTTAAATAATAGGTAGAAAAAAATATTTTTAATTAAGTAATTAATTTATTGGATTAATTATATATGGTAGTTACCAAATTGATTCCTCAAATCCGCCATTAGAATTAAGCCTAATTTCATTAGAGGAGATAATTGGCTATCAAGGAGAAGAGAGAAGAAATCCCATTTTGACAGTGACCTTCTCTTGAAGACTCTTTGGAGATCGGCAATCTTGATTCAATGAATTTTTAAGAGTAAGTTTAAATCCATGCATGTTGTCATTTAGGGAGAGTGATTTTACTGTGGCAATTGAGAATTTTCAAAGGTATGCTCTGATTCAATCATAGTTTAGTAGTTTGATTTGGATTTGGGGTTTCTATATATAAAATAATTGGTATTTTTGGTTTTTAGTTTAAATTGGTAAACTTTGCGTGAAAATGTTCAGAAAATAGTTTGTATAGAGTTATTATCGTTTTAGGTCGAAATCAGAGAGAGATTAAAAAAATTTCATGGGGAATGATTGTTGGATTATCAGATTGATTGACCGAATAGAACAAGCCAAAACCATATCAAACCGACCCAAAACGACCCAGACCATATCGGACTGGACTGAATTGAAGCAAACCAAATTGACCAAGACCAGACCAAACCAGAATGACCCGAACCAACACAAACAATACCAGATCGGACTGACCCAAATTGAACTAGACTAGGCTGACCCGAACTAGACTAGACCAGATCAACCGAGCCAGCTCTATTTAGTAATTGATTGAATAAGTGTCGAGACTTGACACTATATTGGGCTTCCTTGGATTTTGAATACTTTGACTTTTGTTAGCGATATGCCAAGTTTAAGTTAAGAGTTTATTTTTATGTTCAACATTGCATTATTGTCTAAAATTTTATTTTGAGATATGTTCTCATATAAAATGACGCGTCCATTTCTATAGTTCGTCATTTTTTGTATTATATATATACATATACATTGAACATAGTTTATATGAGCATGCACATTTATTTTATTGATCATTTTGGTAATTTAAACCAAGTTTGATAGGCCCATGTAGGGATCCTGTTTTTTTTTTTTTTTTTATGCATATTCGACCGTTGGAGGATGTATTTGTTTATTGTTAATTAGAGTAATGAGATAGTTATATATATCGTGTTCCTATTCGCAAAACCCTATACATGATCAGAGTCGTTTGTGACTTTTATGATCACTGAGTATCGTTGTTATTACTGTTATTGTCGATGATATGGTATGCTTGGAGTCAATGAGTGATTCCATTTTCACTGAAATTTTATACAGTAGTGAGTTATTTATATTATGTACAACATTATAGTAGAATTTTTTAAAACTTACTCTACTGTATGTTTTATACTCAGATTGCATAAAATGTTTTATATTGACATGCTCATACATTTTATTTACTCTACGCTGAATGCAAAACTTTATTCCTATAGAGTTCAGTCGACTCCCCCCTTTCAAGTCTTAGTTAGAGAGATCACCAGTTGCAGGCGCATGAGAAGATTTGACTATTTACTTTCCTACTTTTATTATTTTTCATTCGAAAAATTATTTTTGTGAGATTAGACTTTGTTAGATATTACCTGTCACGATCCGCAGGCGGGCCTAACAGAACCGCTAAATTAGGCGACCCAATCCTCTTCGAGAACTCGATCACCCAGCCCAAAAAAATAGGTGGAAGGGTTCTATACCGGGAATAGGAACCCAACTGACATGTAAATAAATCATCTAATAATCCCAACAAAATTCCCAAACTTTATCATTCAGTAAACTAACGGTGCATCGTCCAAACAACACCCGATTCTCAACATCAATCGACCAAAGGTTCCCGTATTGCCTCAGTTCACTGCAACCATCCATGCTCGCATAATAGAATTAGTCGTCACTGCACTAGAACCGCTGCGATATTACCTCATTTAAATTTTTTATCTTATTTTTATTTATAGAAAAAAAAATTATATTTGTATTATCACTATATCTTGATATCACTATTGGACTTTCGGTTTATCTCAATTGTTTTGGGCCATGACTTTTATTCTTATTAAAAACTTCTACTGCGATTTAAAATTTTTAAAGTTAAGGGTTGGGCGGTTGGGTTCACTCTCGGGTTGGGTTGCTCCCCGTGTTTCTTGGGTCCCATACAAGTTGTGACAGAATCCATCAGTTCGACCCAAATAGAATTTTGATCACATCGAGCTTTAGCATACGCATACACACAAAAATATACCTCATAATTTATAGAATTTTGAGTCATCTTTACTTTCACAAGATGTATTGTCATAGCATATATATGTGTGTGTAAACTTTCGAATATGATTTTTGCTCCTGGATCCAAATTCAATCACTTGATCAACCATGTTGACCTAAAACGAGTAGGAAGAGTAGAATGCCAAACAAATGAGATGAGAGAGAAATGAAGAGTGTGAGGGAGAAACTATATTTCCAATTCTCATAAATTTCATTTTACAGCAGACTGACATCAAGAATGGAGAAAGAGATTTAGAACGATATTTAGACTATATTCAACTTTCGGGTCTTAAGAGAAGAACCGTGTTAGATGTAAATTATGTAAAGTTCATGTTCAAACTCTAATATTATAATTTTATAAAATAAAGTCATGATACAATTTAATTTTATTTAAAAAAAGAAGATGAAGATAAAATAATAAATAGGGGAGGCACATCGGCACGTGGTGGGCTGATTCCGCCCTCCTTTCCACTTAAACCATCTTTCTCTGTTTGCCCCACCATTATCATCCCCCGCCCTCTCTCTCAAAATCACAGCTGGAGCTAGCTGTTCTTCATCCCCACCCCTCCAATTTTGTAGCTCTGTCTTTACATGTATTTTCATTTCTTGTTCGCCTCCTATTATATACTTTGTTGTGTCACGTTACTTTATTTGCATTTGTTAATGCGCTAAGTCTAATTATAAATTTGACGTAAATTATCATGTGTCATAGGACTTTCGAACAAACATTAAATTCATGTTTCCGTTGAATTTGTATACAAATTTTGTTTCATTCAGCACAAATAACATTATAATATATTTATTTTCTAATTATATACTCTAATCTTACCTCTTTTAGTACTACTTATATGTCATTAGCTAATTATTATAATAATAAAGATAAATTATAAATAATTAAAATATACTAATTGTATCAATTGATGAGTTACTCGGGATATAAAATTAAAACGTAAAATTATAGAATAAACTTAACGTTACTTTACATATAGTCTAACATCAATTAGATGTGCATTTTACTTTGATTGGAAATTTACTATAAATATGTTCACGATGGCTTATTTGTTTTGAATAATGGTACTTTTATTTTAGAAATTTTATTTTAATATTATTATAGTTTGATATGACGCTATGCATCATTCAATTCAATAATTAATTTAAGTAATATTTTGTTTTAATAATTTATAATATTAGATAATTAAAATAAAGGAAAATCAATACAAAAGTTGATGCAGTGGTCGATATAAGGTGAGTTCGGAGCATTTTAGGAGCTTTAGATTTAGATTGTCCTAAATATTGCGGCCTTGCTTGTTTCGGTTGGTTATGTTTGTTGCTCTCTCTCTCCCTCCTCTAGCTAGCTAGCTAGCTAGCATTTTCATTTGTGCCCAAAAATGGCGCAATTGCCTCCTAAAATACCAACAATGACTCAGAATTGGCCTCACCTTCCTCTTCACAATCTTCCATTGATGGCGCCCAACCACCCTTCTTGGGTCGACGACTTTCTCGACTTCTCCTCTGCTCGCCGCGTTGCTCACCGCCGCTCCGTCAGCGACTCCATCGCCTTCCTCGAGCTTCCGATGAACGACCCCCGGGACTCATCCGCTGTTATCAATGCCGGTAATGCGTTCGAGAGGCTGGACGATGAGCAGCTCATGTCCATGTTCTCCGACGATGTTTCGCAGCCGGCAACCGCGGCTGTTTCGTCCTCAAACGCCTCGACTCCGTCCGATCAGAACAGCGACGACGGTGAACAGAAGGCCCCGCTGGTGAAACAAGAATTGAAAAACGAGCCGGGAGAGGTTGTCAGCTCTTGCCAATTGGATTCGCAAGGACTTCGCCCGGAAATCACGGCACCTTCCGGCGATAATACCATTGACCCGAAGAGGGTTAAAAGGTGGACTTCACTTTCCTTAACTCTAATTATGACAACATAATACTCTTAACATTAATCTTAATATGAGTAAGTAGTGTAATAAGTCATATGAGTAGAATTAAGATTCTCAAAAAAATATAATAAATTATTTTACATGGATAAAAACATGGTGAATTTAATATAATATTTGTATTTAATATTAAAAAATTAAACAATAATGACGCAATAAATTGAGTTCTTACTAATTATTTATATTTAATTTTGATAGAATTTTAGCTAATAGACAATCAGCTCAAAGATCAAGAGTAAGGAAACTACAATACATTTCAGAGCTAGAACGCAGTGTCACCACATTGCAGGTACAATTTATTTGATATTGTCACGTAAAATTCAATATTTTATATGATTTTTCTAGCAATATTTAACTTATACGATATGATATGTTATTGGAAGAGCGAGGTTTCGGCATTATCTCCAAGAGTAGCGTTTTTGGACCACCAAAGATTAATTCTCAACGTTGATAACAGTTCTCTCAAGCAAAGAATTGCTGTCTTGGCTCAAGATAAGCTCTTTAAAGATGGTTAGTTATCGTTAATTCATAATAATTTTATAATTTATTTTAATTTAATCGTTGCAATTTTAAGAAATTACCTGATAATTTTTTATTTACGTCGTTTTTTCATCTGCGTTGAAATATTTAGTCAAATGGACCTCGATCATATCCAATAATAAATTTAATGTATTTAATCACTCTTAAAGATAATATTTCTTGAAAACATTGATATAAAATGATTTGAATATGCAATTTTTTTTGTAGATTATTTATTTTTTAATAACTAAAAAGAAAAACTTTTATTAATGGGCAGCTCATCAAGAGGCATTGAAGAAGGAAATAGAGAGATTAAGGCAAGTCTACCACCAACAAAACGTTGAGAAAATGATCACCAATCAAAATGCTCCACCTCGGCGACAGCCAAACCTAGAGGACAGGACCAACCTTTGATTGCTATTCCAGTGGATATTGCGGACCTGTTTCTCTTAAATGCCGATACATCGGAGTCAGACCCAAAAATGGAGGTTAAATGTTCATATTTTTCCTAATTTTTGCTGAAGCTTTTTTCTTTTCATTTTTTACTTTCATTTATCAAATTTATTTTGAAGGAAATGTGGGATAAATGTTTTTACTTTTCTTTTTATTTTTTAAATTAGAAAATTATGCAAATGCTGAAAAATATTTAGTTTATTTGAGGATATTATTTATATGAGTATTTTTTTCGGTTCAAGGATGGTAAGAATGAGCTTGTCGCCTCTGCTAATTGCCAACTCGGTTATATTTGTAGTTATATAATTTCATTTTGAGAGCAATTCAAGAGATGGAATCGAGTAAGAACTCGAAAAAAAAGAATAACCATGAATATTTCTAAGTCAATTGGATTTCATTTTGATGATTTGGATGAACATTTTGAGGTAAATCACTTATTTTTCTCGAGAATCTTCTACTATTTTGCCCCCAATATTTCACAAGCCTTAGGATTAGAATTCTAATACTCTTGTAATCAACACTAATCTTAGTCCAAGCTCTAATAACATATGCTAATAGTGCAAGAGTTGACATGCCTCCCGTTAACACGAAGAGCACCCAAAAGCTGTTCTGACTGAGGCTTCGATCCTCGTTTTTCGATTCGAGCTCGTGACAAGTCTCGGCTGCAATCATGTCATTTTCTAATTGGTTGAGCTTCCCGGACTCAGAAAGTTTGAGTATCGCTTCTGTCACTTCCGGTACTAGTGGAGACCCTATCGGAAACGCCTGCAAATGCACAATCAGTCTCGACACAAATCGATTAAAACATGTTAGGTTTTATCAGCAAACTGGGCCAATGAGGTCCGTCTCAATAAGGGCCATGTCTAGCCAAGTTCAGACCCAGCCGACCCACCCATTTTTGGGTGGTCTGACTTTGGATATGAGGCCGGCCAGCAAGGTTGTTGTTTTTCCTAAACACTGCTGCGCTTTTTACAAAATCAGCGTTGATTTGTTAAAGAAGTTGCCACACTAGATAAAGTCTACGAGTTGGCCCATCTGTAAAAACATAGGTTCAGACCAGATCCCAGGTAGGACTTAGATCAAGCCTTGGAAAAATACAATTCGGCCTCAGATTGGACATATGACTCTCAAAACTCGTGATTCCATAGAGAAGAAAAGGAGAAAGAGAAGAACTCACAAATCCAAATCCTCCAACTTTGTATGTGTCTCCAGCAATGGTGAAGCCATCGCAGTACTGAGCAAGGAAAAGCTTGGCAACAGAGCTCTCTAGAAAAGCAGCTGCAATTTCTTTGCTCTTAAGTCCCTGCGCGTAGCCAAAAGGGGACGTGTAGTTCCTCAGATGTTTCTCCTCAAATCCCAAACGGTCGACCAAATACCTTTGGATGAAAGTTCCAGTGCAGTATCCAACCGTCGCCCCGCTCTCTTTCAGGCTTTGGATATCCGAAACAGTCGGTTCAAGCCGCTGGGCCATGAGGAGACTGGCCAGATTCGCAGTGTAGATTTGCGTGATTACCAGCGCCACAAACAGCCATATCACCATTACCATCCTTGATAAATTGCTATGGAGCCCATGAGCTTTAAAAAGAAAAAGACAGATTTCTACAGATTCAGATCAAGTTTTTCAGATTGAGAAGTAGAAATTTTGTCCATAAATGTGGTTACCTTGCAATGACACTAAGGTCGTGAACGACAACGAAAGCCAAGTTCCTGTCTGGTTCAGCCTTGAGCCTTGGAGGTCGTGATTATGGCAGCGTTCGATGAGCCAAACGACGAAGCCGTTGTAGATCGTTATGACGGCTATAAGAATCCACATCAATCCCGTAAATGGCTTCATAAAAAGAAGACCTTTGTTTCGCGTTTTGGACTGGACTGGAACCACCATGACCAATCCTGGCTCGCTATAAGGGTGAGAGTAGTCTGCATATTCGTATCGCCCCGCCACCATTTTTACGTCCCCTATTACTGCATCATATTTCTACAAAAATCCATGCTAGACTTGTAAATAAAGATTGAATCTTGTGCGGATTTTTTTAGGGTAAAGTTCAAACAAGACTATATTTTTTGGAGTTGTTTATATATTTTTTTTAAGGGATAATGTTTTAAGGAATAATGTGAATGACTAAATTCTTTTTAATATGTTTTGAAGCCCAGAAGTTGGAATGATTTGAATACCTTCAACAGAATTTGTTTGACCAAATTGTCGTAGCTCTCGTTGAATGGATAGAGATCGTATCGGAGATCGAATGGCAAGTTTTCTACGGTTGCTTTGAAGACATCAACCGCCAAACCGGTAACAGATACGTTATCCTCCTTGTCCTTTTCTTCCTCCACTTTCACATATTCTTTGAACATAGCTCCGGTCGGAACGGCGATTCTTAACGGAACGGTGGTCGGAACATCCATCCATCCTTTCGGAGTATACCAGGGTGATCCCGGCCAAATAACTTGGCCTAAAATCTTCATTGAAGATTCATAAGTTGAATTTTCTGTTTCTTTCAATGTTTCCGAGAATCCTAATTTTTCCGACCAAAATCCAAGATTTTTATAGCTTCTTCCCATCACATTAACGATCTGAAAGATCGGAGACGGCGCTAATTTTCTGTTGTTCAACAGAATTTCCCCGGTCAACCCATGGAAATGAGTGAGCTGGATGTCGTTCAACAGCCGACTTCCTTCTTCCTCTCTCTTTCTCATCGCCAAAGCCACCATTTTCGCAGCGTCGTAAGCTTGGAGAGCGTGAAATCCAGGCTCGTTATTATCTTCTTCCGGGTATTCCAAGCTAAACCGTGGCCGAAATCCGCTGCGAAAATTCAAAAAATTTAAATTTTCCGGGAAATAACTCTTGACTCCGATAACTCCTTGCATCGTTGAGAAGGTCGACGCATTCAGAGAATGAAAGAGATTAGTGAAAGAATCAGTAGTGATCCAAACGTAATCTTTTTCCATCATGTTCATCTGTTTCGCATGCTGAAAAAAACTCACAGCCGATTCGAAACCCATATGAACGACAAAAACTCGACACTGCTGTCGTTTAAGAATCTTCAGCTTTTCCGACAGAGAAGAAGAATTCATCGGCGGAATCGGTACGAACTGACTGATTCTAGCTCCGACTTCTTTGATGGCCGAAGAGAGATGAGGTAAAACTGCAGTGGCCGAGTATTCTCTATCCTCGTAAATTATACTGATCTGATACCACCCCCACGATCGGATTATCGAGGCGATGGCTTTCATCTGGTAAATCTGGTTTTTTGAAGCTTCGACTAAAAATGGAAACTTTTCTGTCGACCATTTTGGTGTTACACCAGATAATGATATGATTGGGATTTGTTTCTCATTTCCAATTTCTGCAACCAAGGATGCTTCTTCCCAAGATCCAAGTCCTATAATCGCTTCGACTAGCCGCGTATTCAGAAGATCTCGAGCTGAAAATACATCAAAACTTTGAAAAAAATATATGTATTTTGATAATTTCAATGAGAGTTAGATTTGGTTTTGAGGAAGAAACGTGTAATATACCTGCAAGAAATGCCCGGAGAGGTACGCTTTCGGAGTTTTTCAAGTGCAGAATGAAACTTTGATTGACGTCAATAGAAAAATCCTCCATCGCCATTTTTATGGCTACGATCTCTTCTTTTCCGACGCGGGAATTATTGTTCAAGACAACTCCGATCGAAAAACGTTCATCCTTCGTATGCGCTTCTGTCTGTGATGCAATTATCAGAGAGAAAACCAGTAAAGAAGGTAAAGAAACAGCCAAAGCCATTTTCAGCAGAAGATTACTACAATGAAAGCATCATTTATTTCCTTCCACGATTCAATGGAAATTAAGTCTTGGTCAACTTCATATTTTTGAAAAATGAACTCGTTTTTCAGTGTTTTTTACGACATTTCTTGATGATATTAACTATAAAGATTGAAGCATAACTCCAGATCGAAAAAACCCCGAAATGTCAGCATGTGCGACAGTTTAATATTCAAATCAAAGTTTTTGAACTTGGCTTTTCATCGACTTTCCTACAACTTGCAGAGTAAAATATAATTCTCCTCAAATTTCATGTTTTGCTGCAGATGGATTGGAATAGGTTAGAAAATCACAATCAATGAACTTTCCTAGAAGCATGGATGTCTTTTTCCTGAAATGTAAGCAAAATGACTAAGCTTAATAAACGAGAAAAGATAGAACAGTCTTATAATACTGAATTTTCCTAGCTTAAAGATAAAGTTGATGACTGTCTTTGCCACGTCTGCTAGTTTTACATTGGAAAAATGACAAATCAATCATTGTACTTTGTGATTAATAATAAATTAACTACTAATATATTTTTGCTAACAAAATAATCACTGAATTATGAAAAAAGTTCTTTTCAAACATTGTTGTCACGTTTACTGTTAAACGTATTACTTTGTTCTACGGCGGATCGTGTACTGTTCCACCGTGGATCGTTATTTTTAAAAATAACGATATAATATTGATGGTCCGCCACATATCGTATTACGATCCGTTGCGGATCATCGTGTCTCGTTTTGCGTTTTTGTGTCCTAGTATATAAACCTTGACTGTTCGTTGTGGCGAGTTCACCGGGAGCCACAATATCCTTGGCGAATATTTGTGCTCTCAGACCTTCATTCCACATTGTTTAATTGATACCAATAGATTCTCGTGTAGCAAAGAAAATACCGCTCAAGTGAAAGGGTAAGCCGTCTCAGGCTGAGGCTCGCGACGGACTCGGGTCGGGTCGTGAACAAAGTTGGATTGTAACTTGAATACCCGCAATTCAAGTTGGAGTACCTACGGTTGATGTTGGAGGACTCGCGGTTGCCCCTGTTACAGAAGCAGAGGTTGAAGCACAACCTCAACTTCAACCTCATCCTCAACAACGACTAGCAGCAGGTGCATTGGTCTGTTTCCAACCTGTTATAGCGGGGTTTCACTACCCATTCTTCAGGACAGTTGACGCAAAGGAATGGTATGAAGTTGATGTTAAACACTATTTAATTATTGTTTCTAGAAGAGTAGACTTCGAGTCATTGGCTGAGTTGGAAATTGAAGAATTGTTTGAGTGGGCTAACTTAGCCGGTTTGTGCCGATTGGGTGAAAGTTACTGTGAGTGGATTGTCAATTTGTTTTATGCAAATTTGGAACTGTCTGCCCAACCATTAGAGGTTCGGACTTACGTGTTTGGACGGGAGTTGAGAATGACTCCTAGGGACATTAACGTGCTGCTTGGATGTTCGGCGGAGGAACCAAGCGAGCACTACTCCCACGTGTCTTGGAAGCCACCTTTCATTAGAAGAGGAGAAGGGCTGACAATGCTTAGATTGTTGCACCGTTATCTCGAGATCGTAGCGTACAAGAAGCTAAAGTCCAATGACTTGAATGCCATAGTTTGAGTGATCCACATCATCATGACGCACACCATTTTTCCTTGGAAGGACATTGAGACCATATTAGCAGCATGGATCTCTATCTGCGCGAGAAGGTGCTCAATAGGAAAAAAATGGATATCGGCTTTGTCATTTTGAGTCACATGTACAAGGTGCTCAACAATCCGGTGAAGAGTCTGCCTTTTAATTGGCTCATTCAGATGATTGTTGAGCATTACAGGATACCGATCTCAGAGGAAGAGCTTAGAATTGAAGAGAAGGCCATATACGTCCATAAAAATTGAAAGTGGACCAAATGAGGCTCATCAAAGTTGAAGGGGTATAGGTATATAAGACTCCATCCAACCTGCCTCGAAGAAATGAGCTATAGTGTCCCAACCGCCAGTTCCCCCTTAGTTGTATAGCCTCCACCCCCCTCAGTGGCTCAACCTCCAGCCCTCTCGGAGGAACAGCCTCTAGCCCCCTAGGAGGAACAGCCTCCAGCATCGCCTCTACAGCCTATGGAAGATGATGCTCCACAGCCGATGATCCACCCCCTCCTCATACATCTCATTTTACTTCGACGCCTGAGGACATGTCCAACTGGATGCACAGGATGGAGGACCGACTTGTCCCAATGGAGGAGCTTCATCAAATGGGGTTGAATAGAATACAAATAATGGAGGAGCACCATAAAGTGGGGCTACTCTAAATGCAAAAAATGGAGAAGCAACGTCAAATGGTGCTGCTTCAAATGCAACTAATGAAGGAGCAACATCAAATGGTGCTGCTCCAAATGAAAAAAATGGAGGAACGAGCAGAGGATTGCCATAATGAGATGTTGGCAACATTGTAAAGAATGTTGGTAGCAGCCTCTTGAGCAGCCCCTCCAACAACCTCTTCAGCGGCCTCCCTTTTCCACAACTAAAGCCATAAACTGCTTGTAAGTTACTTAGTTTTTACGCAAACCATTATTTACTTTTTTATTTGTATGCAACGTAATAACGTGGCTCAAATTTGAGCCACCAGTACCATCAGAGGCCAACCTTTTCCCATTCCTCCATCGATAGCCGCATCAGATGGGTCACAGCCTTCGCTAGTTACAAATGTGCTCGTGGTTATCTACGTGTTTGCACTTATTCATGCTTTATTAGTCTGATGGTAACTTGGTAATGTTTTTTTTTTTGCAGCCATGTGAACTGATGGATTATTTCAAGAAGTATGTTGTTGTAAATACTCAGAAGAACCTGAAGACGTGTAGAATTCTTTTAGGAAAGCTGGTAGACTTTTTCATTTTGGATCATTTAGTGTTTTGGACTGCATACTTACGATTTTCAGCATGATGTTTTCATTTTTAGGTCCAGGATGAGTACAATATCACTGAGATCATCTTCTCGAAGCAAGAAGGGACGACAAACACGGTGAGAATTACGATATGTTACATTAAGTAGTTCAGAAAATGTTATCTTAGTACTCATCCTTGCTTTGCGTTCTTTGTATGCAGTGTTTTGTGTTGAACGAAGAAGAATACTTGGAAGTTCAACACCAAAAATCAGTAATGGCATTAGGGTGGATTCACGTAAGTAAACTTCTCGCTTTTCTATTTTGTCATCCATGTTTCACCAGTTCTAACGCATGCTTCCTTTGCATTTCAGTCCCACCCAATTCAACTGTTTTTTATGTCATCTGTTGACCTGAACACTCACTTCCCTTTCCAGCTGTTGCTACATGAAGTAATTGCAATCGTCTTAGCGCCAACAAACAAAAAGTGGTATATCTTTTCCTTTGTGTAGATTCATATTGTTTTTCGCTTATGTGCTGATTTTTCCCTTTGCCTTTCAGCTTGCATGACATCTTTTGGTGTACAAGTGAGGGGTTAAGGGTGCTCTGAGATTGCAAGAAGACCAACTTTCACCATCACAATGATGTACTTGTGGAGGGTCCGTTGTTCACCAAAGCGTCCAACGTATACGTGGACTCGCATGCGTCATTTGGGATCACGAATTTGAGGAAGAGGACTCGCAAGGGTAGTTGAAATGTGTAGGGATACTGACTTTGTTGTACATAATATAAAAAATTCATTATCTTTATATGTTTACTTAGTGTACTTGGATAGTTGATGTTTATGTTTTGTTTTGTTTACTTGGATAATATCTGTCTGTTTGGAAAATATATGTTTGGATTTTTGGCTTTGATAATGTCACAGGGAGGATAGACTAAAAACAAGGGAAACTCGTGCAAAATTTGCATTTTTTTGAAAGAGAAATTGACTCAAACTATTTCATTCATCATCAATAAACAACTAACATGTCGCCGAAGATATTGTGGTTTGCGGTGAACTCATTGAACCACACAGTTGATGTTTATATACTAGGGCATAAAAACGCAGAACGAGACACAATGATTCGCAACAGATCTTTATCAATCCGCCGCAGATCGTCGTCAATCCCCGACGGATCGTATTATGATCCGTGGTGGATTATTGATAATCCGCGATGGATCGTATTACTATCCGAGGTGGACCATCAATATTATAACATTATTTTTAAAAATAACGATCCACGGTGGAACAACACATGATCCGCTGCAAATCAAAATCAATGCGTTTAATGGAAAACGTGACAACTATGTTTATAAGGACTTTTTTCCATAGTTCAAAAGTTAATTTGTTAGCAAAAATAGGTTGATGGTTGACTTGTCATTGATCACAAAGTATGATGGTTGATTTGTCATTTTCCCTTTTACATTAGGTAAGTTATTTATTTTAATTAATAAAAATTAATTTATTTGAATAATTAAATTGTGGATATTACGGAATTGAAGTGATTTCTTGTCTATTTAGTTCTGATATGGGAATCCAATACCCACCTTTATCATATCATCATCCCTCTCTCTTTTATTGTGGGGTCATCTGTTACGATCCAGAGGTGGATCTAACAGAAATACTGGGTTGAGCAACCATATCCTTGGAGAACACTCGATCACCTAACCCAAGGCTCTGTTTGTAGCGGAAGGCTTGAACACAAATCAAAGTTATAGCCCACACAGGTGATCTTAGATCCATATGGTGATCACGAGAAATAATAGCGAAAATAAATTAAACACTATGTATCAAATCTAAAAGTTTAAATATCATCCAAATGTTTTAATACAAGCCCAAATTTAGATAAATCCACACTAGTACAAATATTACTCAAAAAAATTATAGAGACAAAATGAGGAAATCCACCGCCAACTACTCATGACTACCTTTGCCTTTACTTAGGAAGGATAAAGTCTGATGTGTCACAAGCCTTGCCCTAACTCATTATTTTATTTTTATTTTTATTATATTTAATTTTAATTATTTAATTCAAAACTTTGACTTATTTTCAATCTTGCCACTATGTGTTGACTATTTATTCTAGGGTTAGGTTTAGGGTTTTTAGAAGACTATAGAGTTGAATTTTGTTTATTGAATAGAAGAATAGAGATTTCTCTCTAGTGGGTTTTAGAGGTTTGTCTCTCGGATCGTTACCTTATCATTAAAGAGTGGTGAACTTGAGTGGAGTGTGGTGGTTTAGTGAGATCTACGTCTAACATTTATAGGGTTAGAAAGAGTATGAGTTTCCATATTTCACCATCGTTCGTATTTCGTTCATTTAATTTCGTTAATTCATTGTTTTCTCACTTGGAATTTGTGGAGTTGTACTTTTAGGGTTTGAAAGTTGTTCTAATTTGTTGTGACGAAGTCTACTTGAATTTCTGGATTGAAGAGTCGGTTTGAGTGTTTTGAAATCTTCCCGAAAGGTTGCAAAATGCTAGTTCGCGATCACAGATTCCCGTGTCAGGTCAACTACTCCTTTGATAGTGTTGATGTTCACATTTTCCCGTCGACTACCAATCAAGTTCCGGTCGACCACAATTTAGCCATAAGCTAATTCCTTAGAAACAATGTGTTTTTCAGTCATCCGTAAAGCTTTCGTTTTCATGTCAGTTGGTATCAGAGCTTCTTGTGTTAGTTGGTATCAGAGCCTATTTGCAATCCTGTACATTTTCTCTTGATAGAGCCTATTTTGATTCAGTCAACTCCTTAATTGTGAGTTCTTCTGCATTCTACATGATGACAAGAAGTGGTAGTTATGTTGTAGATTACATTGAGGAAGATGAAAACTTAAGGATTTCCATTTTGCATTTTAGAGGGTCTAAATGGGAAGATGATTATGTCAAATGAGAAAAAAAAGGTTGATGAGATTTTTCATTTTTTCCATTATTTAATAAGCTCAGAGTGAAGCTAGACTCATCAGGACTCAAGGGACAGACTTCATTGTGGTGGAGAAGCCTTCCTATAAAAAGCAGGTGGGATGAAGACGAAGTTATAAATACTTAGGATATGATGAAAAGACTTATGATAATGAGGTATGCTCAAAAATATTTTAGGTCATTTTTGTCTTTGCCACTATTGAGAAACTGTGAAAAGAGGTCATTCCTATAAAATTCACAATTTATTTTTGATTTTATATGTTTTTGATTAAACTTTTGCTTTAGTCTAAGTCAAATTTTCTTGTGTTGACTAGGTCCTTGCCACGAGCCGTGGATCTTCAACCACGAATGAAGAGTTCAGTCAATGATTAACTAGTGTGTTTCATGTTCCCCTGCAGCTCAAAGTAGTGAGATTATGTTGAGTAAGTTTTTTTTTTGTAGATTGAATTCCAAGTTTTGTCGGGTTTGGTCAGATTTGGATTTAAGAATTTTATTAAATATTTATAATGGGTTAATTTATATTATATTTATTAAATAAAATAATTAAAATTTAACATTCTTTTCTTTTTCTTTTTCTTTCTTAAAGGGTAACCTTCTTCCCTTTTCTCCTTCTTGGTCGGTCTCGCGAAGGAGAGAGAGGGTGGAGAACTGGCCATGAACGTCATTTGTGAAGGTGTTTTGTGAGTAAGTCATTCTCATTCCCTTTTTTTTGTTTGAAATATCTATTTTGGGTCGGTCTCAGATTCGAGTATGGAAACTCAAATCGTTTGTTTGTTTCTGGGTTATTTTTGTTGTTTCAGAGTTTATGTAGGGTTTTATACCAATTTAGGGTGACAATTCGTGAGAAAGTGTGTGCTTCCTCATGGTTTTTGCATTGGAAAACCTTTCTCGGTCGAACACTAGTTTGGTTTGGTAGACTACATTTTTGATTGAGAGCCTCTTTGTTTGAGGTTGCTCATGTCTGGTTGACTGCTTCTTGTGTCCGATTGACTTGGGAATTGGATGAGAGAATTTTTGTTTGAGAGGGTTTGAGTTTGATTGACCGCTTGTTGAGTTTGGTTAACTACAAAATTGTATGTAGGCGTCGGAGACGTCCCTCCCCAACGTTTGCGAAAGCTGGGGCTGTAATACCCAAAATTTGACTGAGACTGAGGTTAATAATAATTGTGAATTATTGGATATTAAGGATGATTTTATTATGATATTGATACCCCAAAAATAAGTTGATATAATTGAAGATAATTTTAGAAAGTGTTTTGGTGATGGTGGAAGGAGAATTAAAGATATATTATTTTATGATTATGAAAAATTAATTTAGGAAACGAAATTGGAGAATTTAAATTGGTTCAGTAATAATCGTCACTCATATATTAATTAAGTGAGTGAAATTAAAGTTGAAATAAATGAAATAAAGGGGAATTAAGACATGAAGGAAGTAAATTATAATAAAGGGAATTGATTAAATGGAAGAAATGGAGAGAATTTAAAATAAAAGGAAAGAAATGAAAATAAGAGGGGGAGTGAAGCGGTTCAAGGAGAACCGCGGGTTCGGTCGAAGACAAAAGAAAGAGGGAAGAAAATTGACGAAGGCCCGTGACCATTTGAAGAGAGGCAGAAAGAGAAGCTAGTGTAGGATCGATATACGCCTATAGAGGGGGGTGAATATAGCGTTTTAACTTTTTCGTGCGATATTTTAATATCTAATTACCCTAAGTGATTTAATGCATATTATTAAAATATCGATAACAAATATATGCAATAATATAAAGAGTAAGGGTTAGAGAAATGCACACAATATTTGTTTACGCGGTTCGGCAAACTAGCCTACATCCGCGCTCCAAGTTTCACTTGGAGATACACTAAGTAATTGGCTTTCGGGTGCCAATAAAACCGTTTACAAATTCACTATTAGACGGGGCGTCACCCTTGACTAATTCGTAGGTCGTCAACCTTAGACTCTTACAAGTCGTCACCCTAAATTGACTATTGCGGGGAGTCACCCAATGATGAATTCTTAGGGAATCACCCTTTACAATCAAGCACAATATTAAACTCAGAAACTTAAGCTTAAATCTAGCTAATCCGAATTCTCCCAAAATATAACTCACAAGTTCGGAATAGGGAGAATTGGATTTACAACACAATTTAAAAGCTCACAGAGTAGTATTCGAGTATTGATTTTGCCAGGGCTTCGCCTCGAATATTCGATCGTTGGTTGTGGAGAGCTTAGAGTGATCCTCTATTTATAGACTCTGCTCAAACGGTCGACCTTGTGTCCTCAACAGTCGACCCTTTACACTAGCCGTTGGAATTCTGCCCGTTGAGATTTGACCATTAAAATATACCTTCAGTGCGGTTGACCGTTTCCTTCGTGCAGAAATTCTGGAGCAATCTGTCCATTTCGCGGTCTACCGTGCGGTCAACCCTTTCCTTCATACAGAAAAGCTGGAGCAATCTGTCCATTTCGCGGTCGACCGTGCGGTCGACTCTTTCCTTCGTGAATGCATGACAGGGTCGACCCTTTAGTTCTGTTCGTCGACCTTTTGCTCATTTTTCACATTCTTGATTTTTCTAAGTCCCGAAACGATATGTATTCCCTACGTGGACTTAGATGAACTTGTTAGAACATTAATAATACCCATTTTGAGGGTATTTCCAATAAATATGGATAAATATTAATTATAAAACATTAAGAATAATATCCGAATAACGTAAAGTACAACTTATTGATTTTATTAAATTAATCACCATTTTAGTCATCATCAAAATAAAACTTAGCCTAACAAAAAGGCTAACAATCTCCCCCTTTTTGATGATGACAAAATTCAATAAGTTGTTTACCTTAAAACTAAGCATTTGCATATAACTATTGCATATTATATTTCTCCAAGTAAGTTATGCAATTTATCAACCAATTTAATCCATGCAACATGCTACAAAACTCCCCCTAAAATATATCACAACTTATACATCATTCTCCCCCTTTTTGTCATAATCAAAAAGTAATTATGGGGGAGGGGAGTCCAAACACAATCAAGAAATGTGATCAAAATAAGATACCAAAATGTAAGGAACCACTATCACAAAGATTTCTAACAAAAAGTCATCTCCCCCTTTTGCATTTAAGCATACAAGATTCATTGGAGAGATACCAATTGTAAATTCAACCGAGATTTTTAAGAGAGAAACCAATGTGTAAAATCAAAATCAATTCAATTTTCTCTCCCTCTTAGAGCGTTGATCAACAACTTAATATTTTTCTGCCCCTATAAGATTATCAATATGGATGTATTGAGAGAAGATCAACCAAAATTATGAGTCATCCAACTTTAAAAGCCAAATAAGTATCAATTGACAAACTCCATAAATGAATTCATGGTTAAAATTAAGTTTCGCCCCCTATCTTTAAGCACAAATCCATATTCTTCTTTTCTTTGGACAATAGCAAACAAATATAGAAATAGAGAGAAATTTTTGAAAAATTTTGGCATGGTTTCCTTTGTTTATACACTCCCCAACAAAGCCATAAGTTTCTGCATAAACTTACAATATACCCAAAACAGTATTCACAATAAAAAATGTCATGCAGTATCCAGGACATACCATTCACAAAATACATGATTGAGATTAGAGGTAAGCTAGAAAAGAAAAACTGAAGTTAATGTACTTTTACAAAATTTAAAGACTAAGGCTAAGTAGTGTCTGCAGGAGGATCATCATTAGCGGCTGGAGGAGCATCATTGGACTCAGGAGGAATGTTATGCTCACTGAAGAATTGGGTGCCATACATCGCATTCGACACTTTGGTGACTCCACGTTGAAGTATTTCCAATTTTGAGTGGACATCTGATTGGAACGCGAGCGTTCTCTTCATGATGCGAGCGAATTTGTTCCCGAATCTCAGAGTGAAAAGCAAGGCATTTGTCTTGCAAAGATAAGAAATAACCGGTTAATAAATCAAGTCTCTCTTCAACGGAAGCTAGATAGGTGGTAGAAGAGGAGGAGGCATGTGGAGAGGGTCCGGAAGAAGAGGGAGGAACCGATGGGCCGGCTAAAGCAGATGGACCGGGCATTGGAGCGTCGTCATCATCATCAGAACTCGATGTTTGGGCTGGGACGGCAGCCCTAGGTGCTCTAGCAACCCACACACCATCATCACCCATGGTAAAACCCATACGTGCCAATGTATGCACAGAATAAGTATCCACCGAACGGAGGGGAAGTTCGGGCACCGAATGAGGAATTTGCACACCTTGAGATTGAAAAACTCTCATCAACAAAAGATTGTAGGGCAATGAACGAGAATTGTTCCCGGCGGTTTCGATCATCACTTGAAGAATAATATAGCCAATATTGAACGGCTGATGATCATAAATGTGCTTGAGCGCATAAAGGTCCATACAACTGACATTGTCGCGGTGACCATCTCTCGGAACCAAATTATAGGATAAACTGTGATGAATCACACGGGCCTTAACATTTAAATCCCGCGCCTTAGGTTTGATCAAGAAACCTTGCTCAGTATCCTTAAGAATCTGTTGTAAGAAATCTCTATCAGCATATGAACGAATAAAAGTCGGATCCCTCGAATTTGTATAGAATTCCTCATATCCTGAACCTTGCTCAAAATCCAACAAAGAATTGATATAGTTGGGAGTTAAACAAATGAGCTTCCCATACACCATGCTAGTCACTTTTAATGGTCTTGGACTATATTCAAGGTTAGAATAAAATAATCGGATAGAATCTTCAGAATAGGGACCGTCAAAATTGAAAAGCTGAAACAACCCCATCAATTTGTAAAGTCTCTCTAAATTCAAATTTCCTAAACGATTCCAAGAGATTTTCTGAGATAAAATCAGTGGTCTATACTTATAATCATTGTCAAATCTAGCCTTGCATCCAGCATTGATAAACAAACGGGGAGAAAAATCTTCGGAATGGGACTGAGAGGATTTACCTCGCCTAATGCGTTTTCTGGTTCGCCTAGACATTCTGGAGGCGGATTGAGGGACGAAGATGATAAAACGAAGCTGGAGCGAGGAAGAGCAGGAGAGAATCGCCGGAAATCGAGGGAGAGGACGGTGGGGTTGCAGGAAATCGCTGATTAGGTCTTTCAAAGTTAGGGTTAGGTCGATAGATTTGACTTAAAATCGATGAAAGGGTCGACCTTTTGTAAGTATGAGGTCGACCGTTTCCTTGTAAGTGATAGATGAAACGAATCTGTCATTTTTGCGGTCGACCGCAGGGTCGACCCTTTTGGTCTGAACAGATTTGCATTTTATATTTGTTAAAATTCGGCCTAACTGGTGTTGAATATTCTTAAACCACATTGAAATCTCATTATTCAATTATTCAAAATATACCATGAGTTGAATTACAACTATTTTCAATTTCAAACAACCAATTGAAAGTATAGAGAAAATGTACACTAATGAAATTGGGGAAACCAAAAGCATTATACTAAGCAAATTCAATAGCAACAATTTCTATTAGATGAATTAGACTCAAAAATTTCAACCTATATGCAACTAATCAAGAATGACCATCAAGAATACCAATAAAACAATAAAATCCAATGAATATCAATATTTGAAATAAAATCCAAATTCACAAAGTATGAATTGATATAGTCTATCTTTTAAAGATATTCACATTAATGATCATTTTCTCTCCCCCTAGATTATTGCACATAATCAACACATTTGGGATGGAAATCCAAGATAGATACCAATTAAAAAAAATAAATACATTCATTTAAAGATTTGAAACTAAAAAAGAAAGAAGATTATGAAAAACCAATTTGAAAGTTAAATACAAATTCTTCTTCCATTTGATGATAAGCAATTTTAGTCATAATGGAGGCAAACTTATCAAGATTAAAACATTTGTATTTTTCTCCTCCTAAATCATTTATCTCATTACAATTCAAGGAGAAATGTCAAAGTGTGGCTTAGCGGAAGCAAAATTTATCAACGTCCATAATTTAAAGACAACTTTTCAAAGCAAGTCAATGATCTCAACACAATTCTATTTTCTCCCCCTATTTCATTATTCAAACTTAATTCAAGGGAGAAATTAACAAAGCCACATAATTAACAAATTTTCTACCCTCTCCCCTTATCTCAAGCTAATTTTAATTCATGGGAGAAGTATATTTTCAAAAAGATAAAACAATTTATTCTAAACAATCATTTAACTTAGTATCCAACAATCCAATATTTGCATTAGCATGTTCAATTTAGAGACTAAGTTGTTGGAATAAAAGCCATCAAAATATAGATTGAATGAGTAAAGACATATCAATTCCTAGATATCAAGTGAAAAAATAATCAAATTTAAGACCTATGATATCTATCTATTCACTCCAAAGACAATCAATTTATCTTAATGCAATCCTAAATCAACAAAATTGAACATCTAACATTCTTTCAAATATATGCAATTTAGAAATCAATTGTTGAAACCATTCATCAAAATACTAATTGAATGAATAAAGCATATTTCAATATATATATACAAAAAGATTAAAGCTAACAATTAATCCAAGAAGATTATGTACTAATTAAAGTTAAAAAAAAACTTTCAACCCCAAATCAAGAACAATAGAATTGAATCAAACAATTTTAATTTCAAATAAAAATGAAGATTGAATCAATCAATAATATAATCCATTATAATCAATCAAACTCTAAATGCTAATCCAAATCAAATTCCACACTAAAATTCAATTATTAAATTAATTCATTTAAAAGAAAATTGTGTACCTCCACCAAGTTTATGTCCATTTATAAAGCATTGGAGGTATCATTTGAAGCTTCTCCCCCTTTTGTTGGATATTCAAGTATTCAATTCCCTTTCAAGCTCCTTGGGAGAATCTCCAACCTACAAAACAAATCAATTCGATTTCTTTGGTAACCAAACCATTTTGGGTCCATTGGTTAGAGGTTTGGTTCCTTTAGGAACCCACACAAATTTAGAATTTAAACTGAATTTAGAATTTACATTAGACTTTGCATCCAAAGAATAAACAAACTTTGAACTAACATTTGATTCAAATTTAGAGTTCAAATGCAAAGGATAGACAAATTTAGATTTAACATTTGAATCCAATTTAGCATTTAATTTTAAAGGACAACAAAATGATTTGTGTCCAACACAATTGCAAGAATTACAAATAAATGAACTAACAAATAGATTAGTGTAATTCTTTTTCTTTGCAAAGAGTTCATAACCAATTCCGACTTTATCGAATGTAACCCTTTGTGAATTCAAGAGCATATTTAAATTTTTGCTCCCATTTGTGAATTTAAGCACTATAGAGTTTAAATCATCATTCTTGGCCTTTAATTCACAAATATCAATTTCAAGAGATTTAATTTGAGCATTAGCATCAAAAGTAGATTTAGATTTGGCAATCAAAGATTCAATCTCCTTTTCATGTGATTTGATCAAAATATTCAAATTATCATTTCTAATTTTCAAATCACAAAACTCATGCTCATGACATTCAATAGTAGTAATCAAATCACAATTCTTAACATTCAGTGAATCAATTTTCTTTTCATGTGATTTGATAGTCGTATTCAATTTTTCATTCAACACTTTCAAATCACTAATCTCATGCTCATTACATTTAATGGTAGAGATCAATTTATTGTTTAACAATTTCAAATTGCTACAATCATGCTCAAGAGATTTAAAGGAAGCATTAGAGTCATCAATCATGCTTTTCAATTTAACAATTTGATCCTCATAAGATTTATCTAAACTAGCATGCTTTTTGATCAAATTACTATGCTCATTTTTCAACAACTTATATTTCTCTTTGAGCTCGTTAAAACTATCTAGCAATTCATTAAATAAATCACCATCATCATCATCATCATTAGAATCCGAATTGCTATCATAGTCGTTTACCTCAATACTCTTGGCCATGAAGCATACGTTGGCCTCTTTCTCCTTTTTTTTGGAGGATGAGCTTTCTCTACTTTCAATCTTTTGGTTTGTGCCTACATGTGTTAGCTCAAGAGATTTCCAAATATCATAAGCACTAACACATGATTTAACTCTATCAAATTCATTTTTACACAAGGCACTAAACAAAATATTCATTGCCTTAGCATTTAAGTTCCAATTTTGTTTATCTACATCATTGAATTCACATGATGGTCTAGGAACATTAATCCCTATTTCAATGATTTTCCATAAAAAGAAATCAATAGATTGTATAAATATTTTCATTCTACACTTCCAATAAAGATAATTACTCCCACCAAAAAGTGGAGGTGTAGATGTGCATTGACTTTCAATAAACATATTGGAATCCATAATATGCAAATATATAAAATTCCAATCAATGATATTCAAAAAAATTTCACCAACAAAAGTTAACAAGGAAATTTATTTCTATATATGCAACTCAACAAATATTAGCAATGTGCACAAAATATCACACAAAAATTTAAATACCCGCTCTGATACCAATTGTAGGATCGATATACGCCTATAGAGGGGGGTGAATATAGCGTTTTAACTTTTTCGTGCGATATTGTAATCTCTAATTACCCTAAGTGATTTAATGCATATTATTAAAATATCGATAACAAATATATGCAATAATATAAAGAGTAAGGGTTAGAGAAATACACACAATATTTGTTTACACGGTTCGGCAAACTAGCCTACATCCGCGCTCCAAGTTTCACTTGGAGATACACTAAGTAATTGGCTTTCGAGTGCCAATAAAACCGTTTACAAATTGACTATTAGACGGGGCGTCACCCTTGACTAATTCGTAGGTCATCAACCTTAGACTCTTACGAGTCGTCACCCTAAATTGACTATTGCGGGGAGTCACCCAATGATGAATTCTTAGGGAATCACCCTTTACAATCAAGCACAATATTAAACTCGGAAACTTAAGCTTAAATCTAGCTAATCCGAATTCTCCCAAAATATAACTCACAAGGTCGGAATAGGGAGAATTGGATTTACAACACAATTTAAAAACTCACAGAGTAGTATTCGAGTATTGATTTTGCCAGGGCTTCACCTCGAATATTCGATTCGTTGGTTGTGGAGAGCTTAGAGTGATCCTCTATTTATAGACTCTGCTCAAACGGTCGACCTTGTGCCCTCAACGGTCGACCCTTTTCACTAGCAGTTGGAATTCTGCCCGTTGAGATTTGACCGTTAAAATATACCTTCGGTACGGTCGACCCTTTCCTTCGTGCAGAAATTCTGGAGCAATCTGTCCATTTCGCGGTCGACCGTGCGGTCGACCCTTTCCTTCGTACAGAAAAGCTGGAGCAATCTGTCCATTTCGCGGTCGACCGTGCGGTCGACCCTTTCTTTCGTGAATGCATGACAGGGTCGACCCTTTAGTTCTGTTCGTCGACCTTTTGCTCATTTTTCACATTCTTGATTTTTCTAAGTCCCGAAACGATATGTATTCCCTACATGGACTTAGATGAACTGGTTAGAACATTAATAGTACCCATTTTGAGGGTATTTCCAATAAATATGGATAAATATCAATTATAAAACATTAAGAATAATATCCAAATAACGTAAAGTACAACTTATTGATTTTATTAAATTAATCACCATTTTAGTCATCATCAAAATAAAACTTAGCCTAACAAAAAGGCTAACAGCTAGGGCTCAGGGTAACTGCACCCGTTGGAACAAGCGAACTGCTCCCTCATGCTAGAAGGTCGAAGCGCCTAACCGAGGCGAGTGATTTGGCGAAGCTGGATGGGAATTTCGAAGCAAACAGAAGTGGCAACGCCTTCTCCGATATAGGAAAGTTTTTTTCGGTGTTTTGATTCTCGGCCTCCAATGTCATGCACGGTAAGTTTATGGATTTTGTTTGGATTACCGTATAATGAATTGTCCCATTTTCTGTTGATGGGTATTGCCGTGAAATTGGTGCTCTAGTGGCTTGAAGGTTGCCGAAGAAAATAACAGAGAGGAAAGAAATGGAGGGAAGACAAAAGGAGAAGATGAAGATGGGGAGGTGAAGCTGCTTCCCTCGGGTGCTCTTTTGGTAAGAAGAATTCCTTCCCTACTGCTAGTGAATTTATGGGTTATGATTCTCTGTTTATTGTGGCTCCCTGAAATGTGTTAAGGTTAGTGTCTCGATGATTGGATTAATTATGCTTGTTGTGTTAATGGATGAACATCGTCAGGAATGTTCACTGTTTTGATGATGGAAGTTGCTCTCTATTTATATTTGTTAATGAGTTAATGAAGGACATCATAAGGAATTATGCTCTGTTAATGGGTTGTTGGCTCTTTTCTTATGACTGGTTATTTTCTGTTGACGTCGGCTAGGGTTGAAGTTATATTATGTTTGGAGATAGTTTAAGGAAATTGTGTAGTTGGGGGCTCTGCTATTTGGATATTGGGAATTTATTATTGAGAAACTGTTAAGTGTCCAAACTGGATTTAAGTTAAGAATTCTATTAAGTAAAGAATAAGGAATATGTTAAGATTATTGTTGATTAAATGTTGTTTATTTTGAAGGTATTAAGAAGGAGGACTTAAGAGCTGAAACGCTTGAAGGAAAACAGGTAAGAAATAGTGCATGTGATTGGCCAGTGGAGGCCTACATCATGAGATAGAGATTGTTGTGTTTAATTTACGTACCTGGATTTTGTGGTATGGGATAGGTTGATAGATTCATTTGCTGATCCATGTTGTAATCGCACGTATTGTTTTCTTATATTGTGATCCATGTTGTTATCGCACATACTGTTTTCTTATATTGTGATCTCTGTTGTTATAGCACGCATTACTCTCTATTGATTGTGATTCTTGTGATCATGTTGTTATAGCATTTATAAGCATTGTATGAACATGCATCATGATAATAGACATAAGGGTGATGTCATATTTGGATTGGTATTCACATTGCATGGGAGAGATTTCATGGGAGAGACTAGACTTAATAAATGTAATGGGAATTAGGGGTTGGGGAGGTAGTTCGGACTCTAATAGGGAGACTCGAGATTAAACCCTTCCCATGTCGGGATGCGAGAGCTTGTCTCCTGAGAGTTAGTTTCCGACCATAAACTATTCTCCTCTTTTGAACTCTAACCAGGAGACTCGAGATTAAACCCTTCCCCTTTGAGATGCCAGAGCCTGTCTCCTGAGTGAAAGTTCACTCCTAATGTCCCAGCTCAATGTATGAATTTAATTATATGAGACTATGAGTAAAATACAGATTGGGTGGGTTCCTTTCAGACATAATCAGATATGAGCATGCATCATACTGCATTTCTATTTCTTGCTGAGCTTTAGGCTCATGTTTGTCTCATGATGTAGGTATACGCACGAGAAGACGTTAAGGAGAAGTTGATGATGATTTGCATGCGTGGATCTTGTGGCTGGCTAGGCTAAAGGGAGTTAAAAAGAGAAATGATTCGAAATAGATTTTGTAAAGTATTTAATTGTAAAAGAAAATGATTTTACTTATTTCTATTGCGATTTGAAAAATGAGTTTTATTAATTAAAATTTTAACTGACTTTTTTTATTAAGTATTCTACACTATCACGACCAGGAGGCGGGCCTAACAGAATCACCAAGTCAGGCGACCTGATCTCTGGAGAGAACCCGATCGCCCATCCCAAGGTTAGGATGAAGCAAAAATCTTAACAAGAAATTAAGCCTTAAACCCAAATCACAAGAATTGGGATCTACTGAGTGATTAGTAAGAGTCTAGATATTATACAAATAACTAAATAACATATTGTGCTGAAATTAAACCTAGTCAACACCCAAACAACAAATCCCAAACGTACTAGAGATGAAAGAATTGTCGACGGACTTTCACCCATCCTAGGAGAAATTGAAGTACCCATTAGAGGGGACACCAGCAATGCTCCGCAGCGACCTCATACCGAACCTATATATCGAACTTGGAAAAAATATAGTCTAAGGGGTCAGTGACAAACTCATTAGGAGAATCTATACTAAATGCAATGCATGCCAAAAAAGTTTTTCTTATCCTTCAGAAAACCAATATCATACTTCTCATTTACCATACATGGATTTTTAAATCATAAGCACCACGAGGTTATCCCCGTGTATCTTCTGCTGCGTGAAGATTGCTTGTATGCACGTGCAAAATGGGTAATAGGGCATTTGTGACCTATCCTTGTGTTTCAAATCCCCAAAGTAAAGTGGGTAATATGATGGTGATGACGCACTCCTTGAGTTTCAAATCTCTAAACCTGGTCAGGGTATTTTGTCTCACAGATTAGAAGATTGTTAGTCGCTTAGTTTTACTCGTCTGGTACCTTCCATTTGATGGGTGAATGTGTCAGCTCGGAGCTATGCTCACTGACAACCTTTGTCAATTTGGATCTAATGGGTAGCTAGTTGCAGAGTAATCTGTCACCAAAAATCTTATATGTTAGTTGATTATACAAATGGCGTCGCCGCTTGGTCTCCAGACTACAAACACATTTTCTTTAGACTCACAAGGTGTTGCTATTGATGAATGATCATATTTCTATGCTAAGTGCTAGATGGGTCCTTGTATGAACATCCTATTTCACTAAGACCGTTTTTAGAGGAAAAATGAAGTAGACCTATTTTTATGATATAGCGGTCTATGTATAAGACACATTTTACAAAAAAGCCTCGTCGATGGCTTGTGGAGCCTATTTTTGATTAAAATGATAAAGATGTTTTAAATGTAATTCAATAGTCCATGCATGATAATAAGAAACATTAAACCATGATTATCTGAAAGAAAGATAAAATCAGTTTTCTCATGCATTGCATACAATATAGATTTCCTTACTGAGTTAGTCACTCACCCAACGACTTGCCTCTATCCCAGGTTGAGATTGTAGTGGTTTGGGATCCAAGGTATGGTTACCTCAGATTTTGGTTTCCTTTTGGCGTCTCCCTGTTGTCCTGAGTGAGGATTTATTTTTCTTGCGTTAGTTTTGTTAAATTTGTCGTGGTATTAAATAACTTCATTTCTTGGATAATGTTTTTCTCTTTGTTGTTATTATGCTATCTTTAACTCATGTTGATCACTTTGTGGAACCAGACTCATTTGGGTTGTGTTTTAATCTTAATTTTATGTTAAGACTTCCACTAACAACCTAGCCTTGAGCTGGGTTATCTGTTCCTATTTGAGGATCATATCATCTGACCTGGTGTTTCTGTTAGGCCTACCTCTAGGTCTTGATAAGCCAATTCCTTCAACAATCAGTTTCTTTTTAGTGAGCTGATTTTCTTCAACCCTCAACTGGGGCAGATAATGAAGTGGAGTGGAGTCACTCCCACCCAAAGTGAGCAGGCTAAATTCAATGACATATTAGCCACGTTGCAAAATTTATCTCAACAACTTGATAACTTTGATGTCAGAAAGCTAGAGTGTACAGACTCTTTGTCTTTGCTTGCACAAGGTCAAGATAAAATAATTGAAGAGCTCTTAATGGTAGAGGAGCAATTCGAAGAGAAGGATATACTCCCTTAAGAAGGACCATTACTTATGTTGGGATCTCATATTGAGGAGGAAGATTTTTCGGAAGAAGAATGCTTTGAAGATGCATGCTTAGGGGGTGAAGATGATTCCTTAGCACCAAGTAATGAAGAAGAAGGACGTGAAGAAAAGATCGCATTGCCAAATCTGATAGTAAATTTTGGGTTCATCAACTCATCTTTGCACATTCTTACAGAAGTGGAGAGTGTGTAATATCCCGTAACAGAATTAAGTAAAGATAATTGGGAAATTAATTGGGTATAATTGGATCATTGGATAATTATTGAAAATTTATTTGATGGAATTAGTGAAATGGGTTAAGTGAGGGATTTGGTTAAGGATTTATTTGGAATAAATTAATTAGGAGTGGATTAAATAAAGAAAGAATAAATTAAATTGGATTAAAAATTTAAAGAATAAAATAATGCAAGGAGAAGATACAGCAGCATTTTGGGCTGGGATGTTTCGGTCGTGGCACCGGTTGAGGGTGCAGTCGAGTATCACGATCGAAATGTATTACAGATTGCTCCTTAGCATTTTTGGTCGTTCTGCGATCGAAGTTGAGGTCGAAGTGTTCGATCGAAATGCATTCCAGATTACATTTTGTATTTTTCAAACGCAACATGGTTGAGGGTGTGGATGTGATGCGAGACCAAAAAATAACAAGTTTTGAATTTGTCAAATTCATCCATTTTGCAGTCATGTCATCGGTCGAGATGTAGTTACAAGGTCCGATTGAAAACACAAAATAGAGGCGAGGGTTTGGTCGTCTTACTCGACCAAAATGTCTATTTTTAATGGGAAAACTGATTCTGTCAGCCATTCTTTTTCCCAATATTGTCTTTCTCCTCTCCTGAATGGATAGGGCACTTTCCACTTGGTTGAGCTGGATTAGACCTCCTCCTTTGATGTGTGTGATTGTCCATCAAACCTTGCGTATTCTCTACCTATATAGGAATGACAGACGATGGGGGTGGTGCTCTAGCCACTTTGGGTTCCCGTTTTCTGAAAGCAAAAGAGAAAAAGAAATAGAGGGAATGAGGGCGCTGTGTTTTTGTTTAGTGAATGCATGAGAAGAGAGAAAAGTGTGTGCGTGTGCGCGAAGGAGGAAGAGGGTGCATTCTGGGTTCCATATCGCTATGAGGAAAACGTGTGTTGCATTCCTGGGTGTGCGCTGTTGCTGGTGTTGGGAGGAGAATTCTACAGCAAGAACTTCTGTGAGGTAAGAAATTGGATGTGAGTTGGCTAGTGGAGGCCCTACTTGCGCGAGATTTGTTTGTTTGTTAAACATTGACTTGGATTGCTTGCTGTGGAATGTTATTGTGTTGTTAACAAATTTACTTAATGCTTATTAGGGTTGAATGAAAAATTGATTTATGCAGCATGAAATAATTAAGACTTGGTTGTTGTTTATATGATGCCTATGCCACTTACGGAGAAGAACTAATTTGCCACTTGTTATTGACATTTTCTATGGGTTGAGAAGTTGGATAGTTTTATCACACACAGTTGAATATGGCCTTGTGTTTTGTCAATGGCAGTAAGGCCCAAATTTTATGATAACCTGACGAGGCTTAAAAATGGCAAAAAGGAAGTTGTGCATGTCCTGTTTGTTTTGGACTTTTTGCTTCAGGGGTTATTTTGCTTATGTTAGTTATTTCCTTGCTTTTAGTAAACTGCTCCTATTAATGAGTGTATTACCATCCATTTTTAATTTCTATTAAATTAATTACTAGATAACTTCATGTTAAAAGTGAATCCTCCCTGTGTAGTGGAAAGAGGATTATGAGAATTTATTAATTCTTATAATTGTGGTTGTGTTTTGGTAAGTTCTCCTCCGCTTGTGATATATGTTCCATGACTTCATAAATTACTCCCTATTAGGAAGTGCTTGATTTATTTAATAGTTAGTCTGTAATAGTTCTCTGCCATTATATGAATAGTTCATTTAATAGTCATTATTTGATATATAGATCTCTAAATTGCTTTCCATGATTCATTGATAAAATGCTACGTTTTCTTTTCTATATATATATTTGTAAACTGCACATAACATCCATGTATCATGATTAGGGCTTATTGTTGACATATGCATGACATGCATAATAAATGTAAATAGGCGTGTGGGGGTTCGGGAGATTTGATGACGGTCCATCGGTGGTGACACCATAGGATGTATCTCCCCATCGGAGTGACAGTTAGCCACATTGACCATAGGATGTATCCTCTTCTCTTGTACCAGAAATCCCCAACGTCTTAAATAAAAGAGAATGGTGATGGTTATCGGTGGTGACGCCATAGGATGTATCTCCTCATCGAAGTGACAGATATCCATATGTTATATGATGTATCATTTCTCTCGGTATAACAGAAAAGATAGATTCTTTCCTTAAATGCATTGCATGAGCACACATGAGCATGTGCATTGCATTTCATCCTATTTCTTGCTGAGCGTTAGAATCATTGTGTTACCTGTGATGTAGTTATGTACGAGAAACAAGAGAACAGGTAAAGGACAATTGATAAAGGATTTGCACGGACGGATCTTGTGGCTGGTTAGACTAAGTAGATTTAAGAAAAAACGATTTTGTAAATTTAATATAAATAGTTTATTTATTATCTTTTAAATGAATCATTTAAATGTTTAGTAAATGTCTTAAATTGCAAATGTTTATTTATTGTAATTTTAAATGTTTTGTTCAAAAGTCTTTTGCTGCGAATTGGGAAATGATTGCATGAAAACAAGATGTCTTCTGCTGTTTTTATAAAGAAAAAGAAAAATTTTTAATTTTAGTGATTTTAAACGTAAGAAAAACTGGGGCGTTACAGAGTGAGTTATGCGTTACACTTGTAGTAATGTCAAGTAAAGAGCCATTATGTTTGTGGAGACTTTAAAGAGAGATTGAAGAACATAAAGGACAACCAAAGTATGACAAGAATTCAGAGGAACTTGTTAGTATGTTTCTTCTAAATAGCTTTGTGAAAGGTTTACCTTGATCAATAGAATCTAGTGATGGATTCTTACAAAATCATCTTAGTGAATCACAAACAATTTCTGTAGGATTTGAGCATTCTTTGTGACACTAAAGAAAAAATTTTGAATCACTCCAAAGGTTATACACTATCGGTCACTCGAAGTTTCAAATTTCTTGACATCAAAATTTTCATATGTTGCCCAAATGGCAGGAGCGATCAGATTTGAGGTCAAATCTTTCTCAACCTTGGGAAGATGATGTGCCACGGGCCTCGCCCTTGACCATTATTTTATTTTAATTTAATTTAAATTGTTTAATTTGGAACTTTGACTTATTTTTTGTTTTTCCATTATGTGTTGACTATTCATTCTAGGGTTGGAGTTTTTTGAAGATGGTGGAGTTGAATTTTGATCATTGAATAGAAGAATATAGATTTCTCTCTAGTGAGTTCTTGAGGTTTTTGTAATACCCCGGATATTTAAATTCGTGTAATCGTTGGATTTAGAGAAAATATGAATTTGTTAGCATTGTATTGAATATTAAAATTAATATATTTAATATATATATAATATATATTAAGAAAATCACAGAAAATAGTCAAAATTTGTTGAATAATTGGGCGGACGATCGCTTCTTGGAAATCGACCAGCGTGATCGGCCGATGATACAAAAGAATGAGATATACGGGCGTTCGATCAAAGGACAGTCGATCATCCTTCATAAAAATCGATCAACCGCCAATCTTCAACAACATCTGGAGATGATAAACGTCGTTGGAACTGATAAGTCTTCGACGTCGACGCTTCTTTAATGCATGAAACATTATAAAGATGCTAATAACATTGTACTCGTCTCTCCACCTTCAGAAAGACACTGAAGGAATGCTAATGAATGGCTGTTTATGAGAGTTATATGAGGGGTTGATAACCGATGTAAAAACATAATGGTTTATGTCTTGAAGTGTCTGGATGTTAATGGAGTCTCATGACCTTCCCTTCACATGGTCAGTGGCCTATAAATTGTGGATCAGAGGATGAGAGTTTAAGAAAGAGAAAAACTAAATAGAAAGAAGAGAGAAAGTGAGACTCTGTGAGAATTCTTGAGAATGCTGACGACGGGAAGGATTACTGTCAAGGAAAAAGGAAAGCTATATGAAGTAAGGAATATTTGATTGTGGTTTGTCCGTATGGACCTACATTGCAGGAGTAGGAATCGGTTTATGAATGTGTTGTTGAATTGTTCTCTGTAAAGATTTGGTTTACTGAATATGTTGAATGGCGTTGGTTTTTCTGCAAGTTATTGTTCTCTGTTATGAGATGGTTTCCCTGCTAAATACTACATGTTGATAGTGTTATTAATCTGTTGATAGTGTTGCATGGATTACTGGATAGTTCTCTGATAATAATTTCCTATGCATGAGTCTTGTGATTTTATTGTTAATTAATATGTTTTTCTTAAGATTAGCCGTTTATCGTATGATGGAAATGGGTGTAGCATAGTTTTCTTAGGAATAATGTTACTCTTGAAATGTTCTCTGTTAGTAAGTAGTAGAATGATCCTTTGTGTACTCTCAGAAGAATTTAGGGTATTAAGCATAATAATTATCATATGATATTATATAGGAATGATATTTTAGGATAATTAGTATATGATTATTGGAAATTAAATTGAGTTATTAATTATATGATGAAAATAGCTAACTAGTATAAGTCTTATAGTTATAATCGAGTAGTGTGTACCATGGAATAATGTTTAAGAATAAGTTAGAAATAATGTGATAGTTATAAAAAAAGTAAATGTATAATATTAAAGCATGTTTAATATTAAGATTTAAGCATAATAATTGTCTATTACGTTTCTACGTGGGTTCGGAAACTAAAGAGGTTGCTCACACGTAGAAACAACTCGTTTGAGTAAATTCGAAAACTGAAGAGGTTGCTCTTACTCAACGGGTGGTGAGTTCAGAAACTAAAGAGGTTGCTCTCACCTAACAATAAAACGGTAAATGGTAACGAATGTAAATGTAAGTGGATCTATTTTTACTGAGTTCGAATACTGAAGAGGTTGCTCTCATGTAAAAACAAATCCAAATGGGGAGTTCAGAAACTGATGAGGTTTCTCTCACCCAACTTACCATGGTATATGAAACTAAAACATGTAGAATTGTCTTAAAATGAGGTTGCATTACATTTTATATTCCTTACTGGGCAATAGGTTTATTATTCCTCTTGTGATGTAGGTATGATTGGTGAGCCGGATGAAGTACATGTTGAAGGAGCGTGACGTGATGCGAGCTTATGTTACTATGAGCAAGACGACCTCGGGGGTTATGACTCTATTAAATAAAATTATTTTTAAATGCATAAGATATCGTCATGGATTTAAGTATTTTATTATGTTATTTATGTAAGATGATTTAATGTTTTTATTCCGCATAACGTACTCTGATATATATATTTCAATAAAATATGTTTTAAATGAGATTTTAAAATGTTCAAAATTTTAGAAAAAATCTATAAACAAAAATGGGATGTTACAGTTTTCCTCTTGGATCGTTATACTTTATCATTCAAAAGTGTGAGCTTGAGTGTGGCGATTCAGTGGGATCTTCGTCTAACCTTTCTCGGGTTAGAAAGAGTGCGAGTTTCCATATTTCACCATTGTTCCGGTTTCGTTTATTTAATTCCATTAATTCTTTGTTTTCTCACTTGGAATTTGTGGAGTTGTACTTTTGGGCCTTGAAAGTTGTTCTACTTTGTTCTAACAAAGTCTACTTGAATTCTAGGATCGAAAGGTTCATTCGAGTGTTTGGAAATCTTCCCAAAAGGTTGTGAAACACAAGTCTATGGTCGCAGATCTCGTGTTTGATCAACCGCTCCTTCAACCAAGTTGACATTCACATTTTTGAGTCGACCACCAAATTAGGTTCTGGTTGACTGCAATTCAACGAGAAGCTAATTCCTTCAAAACTATGAGTTTTCCGATCATCTGCAATTCCACTACCAGTCGATCGCACATTTATGAAAATTACCTAAAGTGCATCATTTGGTATCAATGCTTTCTTTTTTTTTTTTTGTGTTAGTAGTATTAGAGCTTCTGTTTTCGTGTCAGGGTCGTTGGGGTGAGTGACTAACTCAACAGACAATTTATACCAAATGCAATGCATGTAAAACTAGTTTTATCTTTTCACATTAAAACCATGATGAATCAAAATACAGTTACCATACTTGTGCTTGTACTTATGCATGAGTTTATAATCATTTCAAAAGCATTCTTTAGCATTAAAAAGGCTCCACGAGCCAACGATGAGACAATTGTCAAAACATCATTGAATACATAGCCAACTATAGTAAAATATGCATACAAAATCTTTACACGAGTTTAAACAAGGATCAGTGAAAAAGGAGGGTCACTCAAGGACCCTTCTAATACAAGCAGATAGAAAGGCAACAGTCTAAAGATAACAACTCCTCATGAGCCTTGAGGAAGAACTGTGAGGATGATTTGAAGATCAAGCTGCACCATCGAGATTATCGACGAACCAGTCAATGATGATACTGTTAGTCTAATAGGCATTATGTTATTTGTTTTAATGATGATTGTTTAATTGATTTATAAGTTGTTTATTATGAATTTGTTGAATCAAATGAATACATTATTAATCTTAATTGGAAATACCCTTAATACAAGTATTAATGTTTACTAATGTATTTGCCTAAGTTCATGATAGATTGATAATTAGGACTTAGAAAATTCAAAAGTGCAAAACACAGAGTATAGGTCAACTTTGGACCAGAGGGCAGTCGACCAATAAGGCTACAGAGAGTCAAACCATTGGAAGCGATCGACCAGGGCATGAAAGTGGTAGACTAAAAATCAGACAGAGGGCTCCACAATTCACAACAGCTGAAAAGTGGTCGACTAGAGTGGAATGTGGTCAACCGAAAAATAGACAGATTCGAGCCTTATTCTGATATGTGTGGATGTAATACCCCAAAGATGCGTTTTGTAAGTGTAATAAAGATTGGAATAATTAGTGATAATTATTAAAGATTAATTGGAGAATAATTGGAGTTATGTGTGGGGTATTTATAGAGATTAAATTGTTGGATTGATTAAGAGTGTTATGTGAGGTGTTTTAATCTAATTAATGTGCAGATTAAATGGAGAGAGAAGAGTAGTGGCGAGAAAAGAAAATGGCAGCCTTGATGCATGTGAGGGGTCGATCCAGCGGTTGAAACAGTGGGTGAAGAAATAATGTTAGACTGGTTGAAAGTGCTATCGACCGGGAATTACTGGTCGACATTCATGTCGACCGCTCCCACAGAAATTTTAGAAAAATGAGGCTTGGCATTGAACCGGCTGATGGCTTGCGGTTGAGCACCTGTCGTCCACTCCCACATAGTTTTCGACCCTAAGAAGATAATGTATGATCCCGAGAATTTTACTCCCTTGTGATTCCTCCATGTTTTCTACTTTACTGATGGCGATATGGATTGGGTGTTAGGTTTATGGGGATGTGCGGGAGAAGAGAAATAAAGAGAGTAAGGGAGGGAGCTGGATGCTCTGTGAGAGAAAGAAAGACAGAGGAGAAATTGAGAGGAAGAGCTTCTAGAGGAAGCTGAAGGCTGAGAGACAGGGAGGATTCGTGAGGAAAGAGAAAGAGAGAAGTGAGAGAGAGTGAGGAGCCGAGCGAGTGAGAGAGGGGTTCACAAAGAAGAAGAAGTGGAAGGTAGGAGCTGTGGATTCCCAGGTGTCTTTCGGTAAGGAAATCCCTTTGTTTCTATTTATGGATTTTAGGCTCTCTGTTTATCGATTTATGGAAATAACCGTAGAAGATAAAAGTGGAAGCCTATTGTTCTTTGTTAAAGCTTGAAATAATACTCGGTTGGTTTGATTCTATTTATCTTCTGTTGTTTGATGCCGAAAGAAAATATGTGGCAGTGTTGGGAAATGGTTCTCTGTTGATTACTGTTTTGGTAGAATTAATTGAGGATATGTTATGGATTGTAATCAGTGGGCTTTGTGAAGTATTTATACTTTGATATATTATTTTGTTGGTGAGTAATGTATGATTAAAGGGGAAATTTGTAGTTGTATATGGCCACTATGGTTGCTGTTGTGTTGAACTGTGTACTGTGAAGCTTAATGTTTGTGTGAATGTCCATTGATTGCTAAGCTCCACGATTGGTTGTTAAGTTGTGAATGTTGGAATTGTTAGATGATATGGGTTATAGAACTCTATAGATAATTATTATGAGAGTAGTTGGAGGAAGACAAATAAATTAGAATATGGAATGAAAGCCTTTGTGCATATGTATGATGAAGTGTAATTTTATAGATGGTTATCAATGATAACATGATTGATGTGTGAAGGTATTAAAGGATGAAGGGTATTAAGTGCAGAAACGCCTTAAGGAAAGAAGGTAAGTGATATTGTATGTGTTTTGATTTTTGGGGCCCTACTTCACAAGAGTTAAGATTTGTATGCTGACTCTTTACTGTTTTATTAGAATATTAAGATATTGATCATGTTTCAAGGATGTATTGATGCTTGCTGTGTGTTTATTAGAATTAAGTTCTTTTAATGATATGTTTATAGATTTAAGTTCTTAAAGTTAAGAATTTGATAGTAAGCATGTTTTGAGGCCTATAGAGAGGATACAGATCCTGTATGCATTCACGAGCATGACACACATCATGATTTTTAAAAGGCTACGAAAATGGTTTTAAGCATGGTTTTGAAAAGGAATCGAAAACAGATACTAAAAGGAAATAAACATAAATGAATGCATTACAAGATGAGACTATGTGTCAAAAGGCTTTGAAACGTAAGCATTCCAGGATGAGATTGTATGTCAAAAGGCCTGGGAACAAATGCGTTACAAGATGAGGGCTGAAGCCCAAAAGGCATGGGAACGTAGGCGTTATAGGATGAGACTGTGTGTCAAAAGGCCTGGGAACGAATACATTGCAGGATGAGACTGTGTGTCAAAAGACTTGAGAGTGTGTCAAAAGGCTTGGGAATGTATGTAAACAGAAATCAAAAATGAAAAAGGAAATGAAAACATAAAACTGCATATAGATTTTAAAAGCTGCATGTGCATTTCATGTTTTATTTTATATCACTTTTTGAGACTTATGCTCATTAGTTAAGTTTTGTGATGTAGATATGCATACGAGATTAGGACGATGAAAAGGTTAAGGAGTAGTTGATGAAGAACTTGCACGTGCGGATCTTGTTGCTGGCTAGGCTAGTGGATTAAAGAAAGATGAATGATTTGTAAAAAGTTTTGTAAAATTACTTAATTGTAAAAGAAAATAATTGTATTTACTTGCACTGTGATTTGTAAAAAATATTTTATGAAAGAAAAGTTTTTCGCTATTTTTATAAAAGAAAAATTTTAAATTTTACACGTTTTCAAATAAAAGAAAAATCGGGTTACTACAGTCGAAGCAGTCGACCAGACACAATGAGCAGGTGACTGGACCGATAGAACCCACAACGATAACATTGCAATGGTCAGAAGACAGTCGATTGGATAAAAGAGTGGTTGACCAATTAGATAGTTTCTCTAAATTGAAGCACTCCAGATTGAAGTCTAACTAGAGAAAATCGTACCGAAATGCTACTAAATTTTTTACTCGAATTCTTATCCCCAACTCTCGTACTCCTTAACTTGAAAGTTTTCATTTGAAAGAGTTAGCTCTTCAAAGTTGTAATATTTCAATTACATCATTTGATTAACTCCTGTGAAGATCAATCTAAGGGTGACACCCTACGAATAGTCAAGTGTAAGGTTTGATTGGCACTTGTGAAGCTCAATCATCACTAACCGGGGAGGTTAGGTGATTAAGGATCTCCAAGTAAGAAACTTGGAGCATGAACGTAAGCGGGTTTGCTGAATCGTATGAACAAACCGGTGTCAATCTCTCTATCCCTTATCTCTTATATTTGCTATTGATTGTATGCATTATTCGTGTTAAATCACTTAGGGATAGACTAATCAATATCGTATGAAAAAGTTAGCTCACCTAGTAGTAGAAATTTAGTGTAAGCGTCTAGTCCAAGCGTAGATGTAAGTGCTTTTGTGGACGTCACAGACATCTGACCCTACATCACAATGCGGACGTTGGGGACGTCCCCAAGTGCATTCAATTTAATTCTGTGGTCGACCAGACTCACCCAACAGTTGACCTGAGATGACGTTTTCAATGCAAGACTGTGACCAAAATGCGCCCCTGTTTACTAATTTTTGCCTCAAATTGGTCTAAATTCCTACATAAACTCTAAGTCTACTCAAACATTATAGTTTTAACACACAGATTTGAGTTTACAAGCTCAAATTTGAAACCAATAAAAACCAAAACTTGAAACACAAGAACGGAGAGGAGGAATTGACTTACCCTCGAAGGCTCTTCATAAAAGTCAGAGATCAAAGTCTTGCGAATGTTCCTCAAACCTCATTCTTGCCAGAATTCTCACTTCTCTCCCGGACTCTCTCTCACTCTCTTCTCCTCTCGTTAGTGGCCGAATGAATGAAAATAAGGTCCCCCTTCTCTTTATAATTTAATTTAATTTTTTTTCATATATATATATTACACTCCCTTTAATTTTCTAATTTCTCCAATATTGCCAACTTTGACCCGAGGCAATTTCCATCTATCAAATTAATCTCTTCAATTTATATACTGCTCGGTGACACCCAAATTCACTGATTTAACCATTTAACTGAAAAGTCACATGTAGCCGCTACACGAAAAAATGGGTCAACACTCAACACCTTGATAGAATACAACGCAAAAAATTTATACATGGAATTTATTATTAATAAAATAACAGTTTTACATCATTAGACTATTGAGGGAGTGAAAATCTAGAAATTTTACATCTTGAGATTTGTAATAGTGGCTATTAGTGATCGAAATTAAAAGTACGTCAAGAGCCGAGTTTGGTTGTATTGAAAATTTATTCAATTTCCACAAAGAAAATTTGAAAATTGTTCAGATTGTTTAGAAAGTCAAAATTTTGCTCTATTAGTGTTGGATCGGCATTGAAAGGTTAGTAGGAAACCTGTCACAACCCTGACCTCGACCTTCTCGAAAATCAGGATAATGATGAAGATTTTCCACTCGGAGAGTGTACAATCAACAAAAGCACACAATCATTAATCACATTTACGGCAACATAAATATAAAATTGAACCCACAGATAATTCACAAGTCATATTATATACAAATGTTTTTCCAAAATTATTTACATATATGAGTCATACTCAACTAGAAAATAAGGAAAGACAAAACTAAAATACTATTCTTGTAGCGACCCGTTTTCCTTTTTCTTTAAAACAATGCAATTTAAAACACATTTTCTTTATAAAATGTAGAAAATTTAAAACTTTTCTTTTTAATCAAATCCTTACGTTAGAGTGCATAGCGGGAGACTTTACCTTTGATTCCAAAACATGTTCCATATCAATATTATAAAACATTTATTATATTCCATGACCATACTTATAAACCCTATTTTGCATAAATATAGAAAACAGTCACAAGTATTAATTAAAATTTGTTAGTAAAACATTTACACAAGTATCAAAATACAATATATCAAAACATGCTATTTTGAGCCATAATCCACTGGTCAGTTCGCCAACAGCACAAAATGCTCAACATAGCAATTCCTCATCAACTGCATCCTTCCCATACCTTCATCGATGGATAGGATCCTCACCTACATTACAAGACAATAACTATGAGCCTAACGCTTAGTATGAGATATAAAAATATGTTATGCTCATGCTATGAAACCTTAGAAAACATATGCAATTTCAATATCGATTTCTTTCCTTTACTTCTGTTTTTACCTTTAACTTTACTTTCACTTAACCATTTAGGCGTTGGAGATATCACCGTATAAGGGAGAGTGACACCTCTTGACCCATACAGGCAGCCATCTCAAGAACCCATACCTCACAATGTCTATTTACATTTATTTCCATTTTTCCTGGGTTTCACTTATCCATACAGGCACTAGAGGTATCACCGTACAAGGTAGAGTGACACTTATTGACCCACATGGGTAGCCAACTCAAGAACCCGTACTTCATAATGTCTATTTACGTTTATTTCCATATAATATCAGTTTCCTTTTCAAAACCTATGCATAAAACATTTTCGTACAGTTTATCAAAACCATGATGCGTGATAATGGAATGAATGCGTATAATTCTCTTATCCTCCTATCTCATAATAACAATGCAACATTTTTCCACTTATTCATTCGTTAAATTCAATTATCAAACAAGTAACATTTTAATCTTTCCAAGGAACCAATATTATCTTTATATCAATGATAATGTGAAAACATACAAACAAATCAATTCATATTATAATACTAACCTTAACATACAACAAGTCAAACAATTCCTAATTTCTTGTGATGTATGCCAAATGGTCAAAACACAATATCTCATACCTTTGTGATCTTCAATACAATACAACACTTATGCTTATCTTCCTGAGTAATCACACCTTCAAAGTTAACAAAACTCCTATCAATAACTATTTCATGAATATAATACCACAGTATGCATATATATTCGGGTTTCCTTCCAGTTTTTCAACCATCTTTGACGTCTTATATCTTCTTTTACATAACCTATTTCTTCCTTGAGATGCCCTTGATAACATACCAAAATGGTTTTACTTAAGAGTTCCAGGAAGATAGTTAACAAATATCAAATGTTCTAACTACCCAATTAAACTATTTTCTTCATCTTTTACCTCTATCCTTCAACACAATTCTCATCACTTCACATACTTCATAAAATTATAAAGAAAATCCTTCAATTCTTTCAAGTTCATGATAGAAAAAGGAAGTTACCTTTTGGGAGTTCAGAGAGAATCCTTCCAACTTTTAAACTGTTTGTTCTACTCTTCTAACCTTCCTATCCTTTAAGTAACCTTCCCTCTAGCAACAAGCTGGAGCTGTGCACCAGCTGGCGTGCCATGGATCATCCACCCACAATTTCCTCCAATCCAGACATGACATCACATAAAATTTCAGGGGCTTCGTATACCGGTTGACCACAAATCCTTTGATTGACCACAAATCAACCCATGGCTAAAATTATGTGTTTTCTTCATTAAACAGGTCGATCATCTCCCTTCACATGATCATTCGTAAATCACAAATTTTACAATATGTATAGACACTAGTCGTTCACCGATCAGCCGCAAAACTTCCTCATTTCAAATCTATAAGGAAGCAGATCGACCGCTAACATTCATGATTGGCCACCACACAAACAGAGAGCTCCAATTCTTCAAACTGCATAATCACTGCTCGATTAAATCACCAACAGATGAACCATTCTTCTTCTAAACTTACTAAAATATGGAAAATTCATGCCTTCTAAAAGCCATTAACCACAAATAACTATACCAATACTATTATCATTCAATATAACTCCAATTATCATCAAATATCACCATCATTATCCTAGGCTCAATATAACAAGAATTCGAGGTATTACAATTCTTGGCCTAAATTGTGGTGGGCCCAACAACCCAATTGATCTTTACCTTTCTACACTTGAGCTACTATCACTTATTCCTAAACAAATATGAGGAACAACGGATTGAGCTTTAGAAGCTCAATAAGAATCCTAATTTAAAGATCAAGGAAACTAAGCAGATATCACATCTAATCATGTACTAACACCCTTGATAACTAGTCCTCATAACCATAACTTTGACTTTTGAATTTCCTCGTTTCTCATGATCATATATCCCATGTTTTATGTGTTACTCAATACTTTAGACATTTCTTATTAAGGTCTAATTATGTCTTTCACCTCCTTATGTAAGAAGTGTCTAATGCATATCTGTGAATGCTTAGTCATATGATTTAGGTAATCATGCCCTAACTTTACTCAAGTCTCATGTACAATTTCTTTTTAAGCACTCCAATACTTCATGAGTAATTTACTCCATGTACTTTATTCTTAACTCTAACATGATTATGAATAGTATGTAAATAATATAAATTTTACTCACTCAATTCATAGTTTGTATTTTATCAAACTATCTAGGTATTTCTTATTGAAGTCTAATCCCAAATTATGTTTATCATGATCCTTGATATGCAATCTATATGAAATGCACAAGTCACATACAATGTTGGGAGTAATATGCCCAACAAGCAAATGTAATAGAACAATTTTATAATATATGAATAAATTTATATTGATTGATATTATGTTAATATTTTATATCATGTTTTATAAAATTCATAGAAAATTCCGTGGTTATTTATGCTAACTTTATATTAACATATATATTGTATATATGTGGGATAAAATATAAAGAGTAATAACTGGAATATGTCCATGACTTATATTTGAACTATGGAATCTTCAAATAGTTCATAGTCATAAATATAGTTTATCTCATTAAGAATGTATAGTCATATCCCGACTAAATATGTAGTGACATAAGATAAATATGTTTTATATAATATGATTATATAGGACTGTACCAGATAAAATTATATTGTTCTGATAATTTTCGTTAAATATAGAACAAATAATTTTATCATAATGATGGTCATATATGCATGATCTCAATTCGTTGTATTTAATAAACTCCTATTTTATTTTAATTTATTCTTTGATTTAGTTGGTAAAGTTTTGTACGAGTTACGATTTTTATACCTTATATATTGGGAGTAAATTAAAATAAATAGTTGAGAATGTTAATATCAATACAATGAAATCTATTTCTATAGATTTTCTTGTTTGTTAGTTCAAAGATCGAATAATTAGAGCACAATTCGTGATCGTTATGAAATAATTATTCAATTAAGAACTAATGGTAGTCAAGGATAAAGAAGCAATATGAGAGGTTAATGGATTATAAACCTAGCTCTATTGTGAATCTAAATGGAGGGTTAATTCATATATAATGACTATATCAATGGACATTACTTTAAGTAAATATACTCTATAGTTTTGAGAGTGCAACTCTAAGTATTTAGTGGAATTACTTTAGAGTTAATAATTATGTTAATTAATATAAAGAGTTTATATTAATTAGTGAAATATTATTGGAGCTAGTGAAAACTATAGGTCCATCGGTCCCTTCGTCACCTTCTATCATTATTCGAATAATAGAAAAATGAACAAAGAAGATTAAATAATTAATTATGAAATAATTATTCAATACACTCAATAATAAGTTTATTATTATTTTTTTATTAGATGAAATAATTGAATTATTGATTATTCAATTAATTAAGACAAAATGACAAAAGTTGTCATAGTTAATATATTTGTTATATTTCATTAAATGAAATAATTGAATTATTGATTATTCAATTAATTAACAAATATAAAGTAAGTTTTAAAAATAGTTTTTAAAATAGATTTTGTCAAATTTGAATTAATGTCAAATTTGATTTAATGTCATGACCTTTTTTTTTCATAACATTTTTTGTTGTAAATGTGTTATAACTTAAATGTGCCAAGTGTTGAGCTATGGTGACAAGACTTTTGATTTCCATAGTATTTTTATAAATGTATGAAATCAATTATAACTTTAATGAGGAATTTGTAGTGTTTTTTCTCTAAATGTCATAATGGTCATTATAGAGCAATACCACTATAAATAGAGGTCCAACCTCATTAGAAAGAGGTTGGAGAAAAAGTTGAAGTTGAGGTTGAAATCTTTGAGATTAAGGAATCTATTTTGAGAGCAAAATTTGTGTCTTCTATGTTGGCTTTAGAGAAGTGTTTTCTAAATCCAAATAGATCGTCTCATGTGTTGAGAATACAATCTATCATAAATTGAGTGTGATCTTATTTCATTCATCACGCCCACACGTGCTTATTCGAGGTGAGGAGGATTGGCGGAGAAGATCGAATGTTGATTTTGTACCCGTGTGAAGTAAGCTACAAAGGTAATATTCTTCATCTTTTAGCTTAGATCTAAATAAAGATTTTAAATACATATTATTATTAATATATTATAATAATGATCCGTTTTATGTTCATGTTGAAATTTTTTTTCATGATACATAGGTTACGCACATTACCGTTGTTATGAACATCGGTAATTTCGCCGTGCGAAGGAACCTGAAAAACCAACAATTGGTATTAGAACTTCGTTGTAGTTATGATATATTTAATAATGTGATTTTATGAAAATCGTGATATGTGATGATAAGTAGGCTCATGCATTTTTTTTAATTTATATATAATTTTGGAATGTTGAATGTATGGATATATGCATGATTGAAATAATGATCGTAATTTCATGTGGCCGATTTGGGTTAGAAATATTTTTTTTAATTTCTTATTTTTCATTTTGATGTAAACCCAATTTGTCTTGGGTAAATATTCTTTATATAATATTGATGGAGATCAAAGAAAGGAGGACAAGACAAATTTTGGAGCGGGACTATGGTGTGCAATTGTTGTCACTACGACGTATGATGCAAAACAAATGTGGAGGCTACCAAGACTTTATATAATTTTTTTTTGGGTTTATATGTAATTTTAGAAATACCCAAATCGATCCGGTCATTATTTCATTTACTTTTATGCTTGATATAAGTTATTTTATCATTGTCATGCATTCACATGTCATATAGTACTTGCATATAGGGCCTACTTATCATTTAGTTTTCTCACATTGACATGTATTCTTAGCATATAGTTTATTTATTTAATTTTAATAAATTAGTTTGTTAAAAATTAAATAGTTTTAATTAGATTAAAACTATTAATTCATATTTATGAATTATGTGAGAAAATAAAATAATGCAAAATTTTAATTGTTAAAATTTTTACATTGTTTTGTAAGTGCTAAATAAATTGTTTATTTAGTATAATTAATTTTATAATATGATTATAAAAATTAATAATCTATATATAAAATAATTTTTTTTTATTAAATTTTTTTATATATATTTAATAGAATATGTGATATTCTATAAAATCACTATAATTCAAAATAATGAGTGGGAGCAGCGAGTTAGACGTAACTTTTCATAGTCTCCATCGTTGATACAACAACGTGAGATTTAAGTGGGGCTCCGAGACGACTTAGTTATCGTCCTCCCTAAGGAGAGTGTTCACTTAGATCAATACCATGGTTGATCTCTTAAAGATAGGTTTTATAAAAATGTATTTTATAGTTGACCGTCCTTAAGACGGCAATTATAAGTTACGTTTTATAAAATCGAAACGATGGTATATACTCATAAAAATATGATATAATTTATTAATCACATTTTGACCAAAACTAATCGATAGTTAATAAATTTTGAAAATATGAGATATTTTGAATAAATTTATTAATAGATAATATTTTTACTCTAAGAAAAAATATTATGTATCGAGGCAATAATAACATTTGCATTTTATTTAGTGATTTAGCATGCTTATGCATCATTTTTACTTGTCATATTTCTTATGAACTTTATGCATAATATTAATAATTATTTATTTATTCATTATAATATAATGTCTTCTTTTATTAATAATTTACTCGTGACTGAAAAGTTGATTGGCAAAAATTTCATCAATTGGAAAAAGAACATGAATATGATTCTTGTGCACGACAACTTGAAGTTTGTCCTGACTAAGGAATGTCTTCTGAAAATGCAACAAAAGAGAAGAGAAACTGTAAAAAGTATCTCAATGAACTAAAACAAAAGAAGACAAGTAAATCTGATTTACTTGTTATTGAATCTTGTTTAGTGGAGAATGATTTATCACCCTGGATAGTTGATTCAGGTGCAACTAATCATGTTTGTTGTTCTTTACAGATGCTTAGTTCCTATCAGAATCTGGTAGATGGGGAGTTCACTATGAGAGTGGGCAATGAAACACTAGTTTCAGATTCAGTAGTGGGAAAAACAAAATTATATTTTCAAAATAAATTTTATTATTGAATAATGTTTATTTTATATCTGGGTTTACTAGAAATCTCATTTCTGTTTCTCACTTATTTGAACAATGTTATTCAATTTCTTTTAATAATAATATTGTTATTATTTCTGGAAATAGATTAGATATTTGTTCTGGTTTTATGGAAACTGGACTTTATATGATAAGGCCCACCAATAAATCACTGTTGAATACTGAACTTTTTAAAGTAGAATTACCTAAGTCTAAGAAACTTAAAATTTCTCATGATGATAACATATATCTTTGGCACCTTCGTCTAGGTCATATTAATCTAGATAGAATTGATAGACTTGTGAAGGACGGTCCTTTAAAAGATTTAAATGTTGGATCTCTACCAGTCTGTGAATCTTGTCTAGAGGGAAAAATGACCAAGAGACCTTTTTCTGCAAAGGGTTGAAGGGCTCAAGAGCCACTTGAACTCATACATTCAGATGTATGTGGCCCTATGACTACTCGGGCTAGAGGTGGTTATGAGTACTTCATCACTTTTGTTGATGATTACTCAAGATATGGTTATACTTATCTAATTCAATTTAAATTAGAAACTTTTAGAAAGTTTAAAGAGTTTAAAGTTGAAGCTGAAAAGCAATTAGATAAGACAATCAAGTGCCTTTGATCAGATTGAGGAGGTGAACACCTTGATAATGAATTCAAGGATTACTTGTTAGAATATGAGATTATATCTTAGCTAATAACACCTGGCACTCCTCAGCAAAATGGTGTTGCTGAGAGGAGAAATATGACTTTACTTAACATGGTTCGATCCATGATGAGTTACTTTGCACTTTCAAAATCATTTTGGGGATACGCCATACAGACAGTGACTTACATTTTGAATGTGGTCCCATCTAAGTCTATTCCTAAGACACCTTTAGAGTTGTGGAGTGGTCATAAGCCTAGTTTGAGACACTTTCACATATGGGGGTGTCCCGCAGATGTGCTAGTAGGAAAGACTGGAAAATTAGAAGCTCGATCTGAGGTTTGCATGTTTGTTGGTTATGCAAAAGGCACAAGAGGAGGTTTGTTCTATAGTTCTCAAGATAAAAAGGTATTTGTATCGACAAATGCCACATTTCTTGAATATGACTATATGGCAAACTTCAAACCTCAAAGCAAGATTGTCTTGGAGGAAATTCATGCTGATGAGATCAGATCGGAAACAACAAAAGTTGTTGTTCCACATGGTACTCAGAATACGACTACTTCTAGTTAGAACATCACACCACCTAGATGTAGTGAGAGGGTAGTACGACCACCAGCTCGATATGGATAGGTAGGTGAAGCACAAGTTGTTGTCACTGATGATGAAAAAGATGATCCATTGTCATTTTGATGTGCAATGGAAGATGTTGATAAAGAAGCATGGCTTGAAGCTATGAAACTTGAGATGGAATCAATGTATTTCAACTCTGTCTGGGATCTTGTAGATCTACCTGAAGGGGTGAAACCTATAGGGTGTAAATGGATCTATAAAAGAAAAAAAGGAGTGGACGGGAATGTAGAGACATTTAAAGCTAGACTTGTAGCTAAGGGTTATACCCAAAGGGAAGGAGTTGATTATGAAGAGACTTTCTCTCATGTAACTATGTTTAAGTCCATTCGTATATTGCTCTCTATTGCCGCTCATTATGATTATGAGATTTGGTCGATGGATGTCAAGACGGCTTTTCTAAATGGTCATCTTGAAGAAACCATATATATGGAGCAACTAGGTTTCATAGATAAAGATGCACAACAAAAGGTTTGTAAATTAAATAGGTCTATTTATGGACTTAAGCAAGCATCTAGGTCATGGTATATAAGATTTGATGAAGCAATCAAATCTTATGGGTTCTGTAACATCCTGTATTTTCAAAATACGTAAAATTCGAAACTTTTCTTGTCATAAAAACATCATTCTCTTTTTCTTTCATAAAGCCCGATCGCTAACATCCGATCGCTTTTGGTTTCATAAAACCCGATTACTAACATCCAATCGCTAAAACTCTTTAGTTTCACTTTTCTCAATTTACGCTCAAAAGCCATAACATTATTTAAATAAAACGCAGCGGAATAAAACAACATTAAGAATAAGAAATAATTTACAAAACTCTTTTTTCAAATACTTTTCCTTTCACTTTCTAGCCCAGCCAGCCACAAGATCCACCTGTGCAAATCCTTCATCAACTGTCTTTAACCTCTTTAACCTGCTCATCTGTTGCTCGTTTGTACCTACATCACAAGACCTAAACTAATGAGTCTAACACTTAGTAAGTGATAAAATGAAGTGCATATGATATGCATGATCATACAATGCAATTTAGGTCAAGAGTGCATACATGACAAACACCGTGGGACTATGAGTAACCCAGTCAATCTACAAAGGAGCAATATATATATCAAGGGGTTACCCAGACCGTATACACTCCTTTGTTACGAGAACATCGGGGATTTCGGAACAAGAAGCAATGAACCCTAGTATCCCATGTCGCTAACCTATTTTTTTTTCTAATCCGTCCAACACAGATCTATATGACAATGGGACGTCATTAACTTCCTGAACCCCCACACGCCTATTTACATATTATTATGTCATACAATATGTACGTGGATTCATACAATCCCATATGCAATAAATGTCTAATAAACACATCATTAAAAGAACCTAAATCTAGTAAACACAAAGCACACAATCCTAATTCTTGTGATGTAGGATCCGAAGACCAAGGCACAGTAAGTATCACTTACCTGGCATCCATAACGCCTTTCTGTTTCTTTTCTCTTCTTCGTACCTTCAAAATCATAACAACTATGCATTAATAACAATCTCCTAAATCTTTACACTTAATAAATCTCATTAATCAATGTCATTTCCAAACAACCTCACAATACCAATTCCAATCCATATTTCTCATAACAGAGTAGAGAACCAGTTAATGCGTCTACTTAAACTTGAAATTACCAAGTGAATACATTATAAAGCTATCTTCATATTTCCTTAACCAATGTTATCCCAAAATAACCAAACGTAACAGATTTCCAAATCTTCACTTAGTGGCAGAAGCTGAACAACGGAATAAACAACAAATTCAACTTCAACAATAATCAAACTAAAGCTTCACAGAGAGTAGATCATAACCACAATTGATAGAACAACTATCCACAGAAACTAACAAGATCCAATCACACAATCCTCATCGCACATATCCTTAACTCCATGTAAAAGACTATATAAATGACTTTGTAATACCTGCATACTTGAAACATGCCCAAAAGCAGCAGCACCTCTCAACACGACCTCCAAGTTTGGTCATTCACCAACTTGCTCTTCGTCCATTCTCTCATTTGCAGCAGGTCACCAACAAAAGAACAAGACAACTTGTCACAATCCAAAACCAATCCAACATAACAAATTATCCAACAAATCATTTAGACTGTCAACACCTTCAATCATTCAATATGCCCTAGACAACCTTAACTCAACTTATATCCATACTACTTTCTCTTCCCATATTACAAGCCAATAATCAACATAGAGTTAAAGCATAAAACAGACAGATTCATTCCAATCCAAACATAATTCAATCAAACCTCCAGCTTCTTAGAACTGTCGATAGAAGACAATTCGACAAATCATATGCACAACCCTTTTCCAACAATACCCACAATACTAACATATTTTCCAAGTCTGAACAGATTATAATTTATTGCATAACTCATAAAACTCAAAGGAAGAGGGAAGGAAAGCACTCACCAGCCAACACCCGAGAAGAACGAAACACTAGAATCAATAGCCTTACTCATTTACAAGGGAGCTGCCGCGTGGAAGCCTCCTTCTAGCTGAAGGAATCGAAAGTAAAATGACTTACGGAAGAGAGAGGCATTAGATTTAAATGGGGTTTTCGGCCAATTTTGCCCTTCCAGATGCGGTGCGTCGTTCGCATCATCCGAAACCAGTTTTTAGACTAGAAAATGTGTCCTCAGTCCTTCTTCCGTACCGTCCGAAATGCATATTTGGATGCTATTTAGCGTCCACACGAGTCGTCCGCAGTCGTTTGAATGTGTCCAGACTTAGGACAGAGTCATTCGAACGCCATTTTTACTCGTCTGCTTTGTCCGCTACTGTCCAAAAGTTCCCAGAATTAGAACAGATTCATTCAAATGCTATTTTTCTATCGTCCGCTATAGTCCAAATGTGTTTAGTTTAAGGATAGATTCATTCGGACGCCATTTTTCTCTCGTCCGCAGTCGTCTATAAGCGTCCGAACTGCCCCATAATTGGACAGATTCAAAGCAAACGGTTCTGGTGTCGTCCGCAGCATCCGTACTGTGACAGTTTTAGAGTTGAGGACGCCAAATACCGTCCCAACTCGTCCCAAAATCCATTTTCGTCAATTAAATATTATAACATATTGATTACATCATACGTCATTAGTAATATCCCGGTAATTTATTCAACTAATTCAAATATCTCTAGTTATTTTTCAATTATCAATTTAAATTTCCGATATGAAAATTTGGGATATTACAGGTTCACACAGTGCCTTGATGAATATTGTGTATACAAGCTCATAAATGACACACGTGTGGTCTTCTTAGTTCTGTATGTTGATGATATTCTACTTATTGGGAATAATGTAGAATTATTATCAAATATAAAAGCATGGCTAGCTAAACAATTCCAAATGAAAGATTTAGGAAATGCAAGCTACACTCTTGGGATTCGTTTAATAAGAGATTGTAAAAATAGAATGTTAGCTTTGTCTCAAGCATTGTATATTGACAAGATGGTTGTCAAATATTCGATGCAAAACTCCAAGAAAGGTTATTTACCTTATAGACATGGAGTTATTCTTTCTAAAAAGCAGTGTCTTGACACACCTCAAAAGGAAGAAGATATGAGACGTTACCCCTATGCATTAGTTGTTGGGAGCTTGATGTATGCTATGTTGTGCACAAGGCCCGACATATGTTATGCAGTAGGGATAGTTAGCCGTTTCCAGTCAAATCCAAGATTAGATCATTGGATAGCAGTTAAACATATTCTCAAGTATCTAAAGAGAATGAGAAACTATATGCTATTATATTCTGGTAGGGATTTGATTCCAACTGGATACACAGATTCTGATTTTCAAACTGATACAGATGATCGAAAGTCGATATCTGGATCAGTTTTCACCCTTGGAGGTGGAGCCATAGTTTGGAGAAGTGTAAAACAAGGTGGTGTTTCAGACTCTACTATGGAAGCGGAATACATTGCTGCTTGTGAAGCAGCAAAAGAAGGTGAGTGGCTTAGAAAATTCTTTAGTGATTTGGAAGTAGTTCCAAAATGGATGAGCTATTGTCTTTGTACTGTGACAATAGTGGTGCAGTGGCGAATGCTAAAGAACCTAGAAGTCACAAATGAACAAAGAATATAGAGAGAAAATATCATGTGATAAGAAATATAGTGCAGTGTGGAGATGTGATTGTTCTGAAGATTCCATCAGTTAAGAATCTTGCTAATCCCTTCACCAAGACGTTACCTGCAAAATGTTTTGAGAAACATCTAGAGGCCTTAGGGATTAGAGACATGTCTCATTTGCTTTAGGGCAAGTGGGAGATTATTGGGAGTAATATGCCTAACAAGCAAATGTAATAGAACAATTTTATAATATATGAATAAATTTATATTGATTGATATTATGTTAACATTTTATATCATGTTTTATAAAATTCATAGAAAATTCCTTGGTTATTTATGTTAACTTTATATTAACATATATATTGTATATATGTGGGATAAAATATAAAGAGTAATAACAGAATATGTCAATGACTTATATTTGAAGTATGGAATCTTCAAATAGTTCATAGTCATAAACATAGTTTATCTCATTAAGAATGTATAGTCATATCCCGACTAAATATGTAGTGACATAAGATAAATATGTTTTATATAATATGATTATATAGGACTGGACCAGATAAAATTATATTGTTCTGATAATTTACGTTAAATATAGAACAAATAATTTTATCATAATGATGGTTATATATGCATGATCTTAATTCGTTGTATTTAATAAGCTCATATTTTATTTTAATTTATTCTTTGATTTAGTTGGTAAAGTTTTGTACGAGTTACGATGCGTATATCTTGTATATTTGGAGCAAATTAAAATTAATAGTTGAGAATGTTAATATCGATACAATGAAATCCATTTCTATAGATTCTCTTGTTTGTTAGTTCAAGGATTTAATAATTAGCGCGCAATTCATAATCGTTATGAATTAATTATTCAATTAAGAACTAATGGTAGTCAAGGATAAAGAAGCAATATGAGAGGTTAACGGATTATAAAGCTAGCTCTATTGCGAATCTAAATGGAGGGTTAATTCATATATAATGACTATATCAATGGACATTACTTTAAGTAAATATACTCTATAGTTTTGAGAATGCAACTCTAAGTATTTAGTGAAATTACTTTAGACTTAATAATTATGTTAATTAATATAAACTCAATAATAAAATAAACAAAGAAGATTAAACTATAGGCCTATCGGTCCCTTCGTCACCTTCTATCATTATTCGAATAATAGAAAAATAAACAAAGAAGATTAAATAATTAATTATGAAATAATTATTTAATACACTCAATAATAAGTTTATTATTATTTTTTCATTAGATGAAATAATTGAATTATTGAATATTCAATTAATTAAGATAAAATGACAAAAGTTGTCATAGTTAATATATTTGTTATATTTCATTAAATGAAATAATTGAATTATTGATTATTAAATTAATTAACAAATATAAAGTAACTTTTAAAATGGATTTTGTCAAATTTGAATTAATGTCAAATTTGATTTAATATCATGATTTTTTTTTTCCATAACATTTTTTGTTATAAATGTATTATAACTTAAATGTGCCAAGTGTTGAGCTATGGTGACAAGACTTTTGATTTCTATAATATTTTTATAAATGTATGAAATCAATTATAACTTTAATGAGGAATTTGTAGTGTTTTTTTTCTCTAAATGCCATAATTGTTATTATGGAGCAATACCACTATAAGTAGAGGTCCAACCTCATTAGAAAGAGGTTGGAGAAAAAATTGAAGTTGAGGTTGAAATCTTTGAGATTAAGAAATCCATTTTGAGAGCAAAATTTGTGTCTTCTGTGTTGGCTTTAGAGAAGTGTTTTCTAAATCCAAATAGATCGTCTCATGTGTTGAGAATACGATCTATCATAAATTGAGTGTGATCTTGTTTCATTCATCATGCCCACACGTGCTTATTCGAGGTGAGGAGGATTGGCGGAGAAGATCGAAGGTTGATTTTGTACTCGTGTGAAATAAGCTACAAAGGTAATATTCTTCATCTTTTAGCTTAGATCTAAATAGAGATTTTAAATACATATTATTATTAATATATTATAATAACGATCCGTTTTATGTTCATGTTGAAATTGTTTTTCATGATACATAGGTTACGCACGTTACCGTTGTTATGAACATCAGTAATTTCGCCGTGCGAAGGAACCTAAAAAACCAACATACAGAACTAATGCTATAATAAAGAAATCAATGTATGTCCATGAACCATATTATTTGAATGGTATCCTTATTAGCAAGTACCATTTTAACACATTATGAATATGATCATCTATTATATGTAAAGTCGCACACAACCATATAATCACACCGTAATAACTATTTTTCTCAATAAATTTGTACATATCAAGATATACCTCTAGAGGGTTAGAGATTTACAACCCAAGAGAGATAAACAATCACTCCTTTTTTTATTTCTCACTTTATATACACTACACAATAGATAGGTGAAGAGATGTATTGGGTTTGAATATGACCAATCATATCTTACGTGTAACCTATCGCACATGTACATAATTTGATGATGCATGATTTAAGCATTCATTTTATGCATACATTGAATGCATATAATGTGAAATCTGAGAATTTTCAAGAGTAAATCCCACGAGTAAATTTTTCGCATTAAAATTTAGATCATAACGTTGGAAAATTTGACTCGAATTGTTGCGAAGTGACCATGTATGCAATTGGACGTTAGAAAATATCGAATGGAAAATTGTTTGAGAAATAAAGTTAGTGAATTAAATTGGATTGTGATCAATTTCACACGATATAAGAAATAAGTCAAAAATATTGAAGTTGAAAAGTAAGGGTTAATTTAGAAATTTGATTTGGATTATTTGACTAAGGGAATATATATGTAGATAAAGGATAAAAATGGGAAGAAAGGAACCCACGTGGATTAGAGGAAAGTGGCAGAATTTTGATGAATAAAAGAGAAAAGGAATTAAATAATGATGAAATGGAAATGAAGAAAGGTGGGAAAGTGGACCCGTGGCGGAAATTGGTAAAAAGGAGAGAGGGAATAAATTAAGTGAAAGGTTAAGAAGGAATAAAATAAAATAGAAAAAAAAAGGGTAGATTTGGAATGAGGAGAAAAGAAGTGATGGCAGAATTTAAGAAACGAAAAAGTGAAGTGGGGATGAAGAAAATTAAATAATAAAGTAATTAAATTAGAAAGCAAGAATAGGGTTTTAAGGGAGAAAGAAGCCGCACCCTGTTGCATTTATCTTTCTTGAAGAAGAGGGAGAGGACGGTGGTTGCGGCAGACTCGAGAAAATGAATGAAAAAGACAAACTTCCTTCCTATTTTTCTTCAGCTGAGAAGAGAGGCGATCCGAGAGGGGAGATGTGAACTCCAGCAGAACGCAGCAAGCTCCGAGTGAAAAGTTGGCGAGAGGCAAGCGAGCGGCGAACAGACGCTCGGGATGACGGTTGTTGATCGCGGGAGAACGAATCGCGATTGTGAAGGTTTTCGAGAGCTTTCCAGCCGACAACAGCTGGACATTCTCCGATTCAAGGTGAGCAACACCGGTTTTTGTTTTGACTTCATCAATGTGTTTCTGCTTATTCCTTGAGATGTTACAAGTGTTATTTGTGCTATGATTACATTGACTGAAAACAGGGAAAGTGATTTTGTAATGGTTTATCGATGAAACCGATGAGTGCACATTTGGTTCCTGCTTAGATTTTGTTGGTTTTTGCTCTGTTCTGCACTCTAAATATTGGTTACGTTGATTATTGGAGGACTTATTGCTCTATTGGGTTTTTACTAAACTGATCATCGGGTTCATGTTCTGTTGTGTGTTGCGTCCATTCCGCTAAAGAGTATATATATTCATTTCCATTGTTTTGGACGCTATGAAAAATGGATGCTAAGTTGATAACTAATCCATGTTGTGTTACTGCCACTAATGATAGAAAGAAACCGATGATGAGTTGTTGATATAGGTGATTTGTTGCCTGTTTTGCCGCACTCCACTGATAAGATAGTTGTGATGTTTTGGTTATTGTTTTGATAGCTAAAATTTAGGATTCATGCTATGAAATGAGAACTCAGATTCTTAGATGTCCTTTTTATACTTCAGTTGTGGTTTGGAAGCACGTTAATGGGTTATGCTCACTGTTTATTTGTTAAGAGATAATAGATGACACTTGTCCTTGTTAATGCTTGGTTATGAAATGACTTACGTTGTCACTGTTCCACAAAATAATGTTTGGGAGTATTCAGTGGTTGGATTGCAGTTGAATGTGGAATCTGTTGGTTTTGAAACTGTAGAAGTCATGTTCATTGGCTATTGCCAAGTTGGGAAATATTGGAAATGATTATGTAGTGCAACGATAGATGAACTAGGATCCTATTTTGGTTATTAAGAATGGGTTTTGAGCTTAATCCCGATATAGGATTCCCACATTTTTCCACGAGATGTATTTATGAGATTGTTTTCCTATATTTGACATGTTATAGGCTCGGATGAGTTTGAGGACTTCGAGCCGACACCTGAGATAGCTGCTCCTTCGCGTACGAGGAAGGATCGCCATCGAGGTAGGGGCTTTATACTTAGTTGCTTGTATCACATTGCATAGTTTTCAAAATAAAACCCTATTTTGTGGATTACCACACATGAAAAACCTGACGGGGACTATTCGGCAGCACGTCAGCTTTTATATTATATAAGTACTAAAGTTTTACACGTTTACTTTCATGCATTAGATTTCATGTTTTTATGTGATGATTATAACCTGTATGGGATGAATCCTCCTGACACTGCGTCAAAGTATCAAGGGGACATCCCCGATACATCTCCTACTGCGTGGAGATGTTTTGTTTGCACGCTGTGTGAAAATAGGAGATATTGGGAAGGTGATGACGCTTCTGTGGGTTGCAAATCCCTAAACCTAATCAGGGTGTTTTTTTTATCTGTATATATATTACGGGCGTGTCGTAGCGGAATTTGCACGACAACCTGGGTGACGAGCTGGGTCTACAAATCGTCGTCATTTTTCTTTTCTCATTCCTCCAGGCTCATGAGGTGCTGCCCAGAAACGGTCGCCGCCTTTCTGTGCGTTTGTTCGGGGGAGTCATTGAGTGACCCTCCTTTTTCACGGAACACAATTTCGTAACAAAACACGACGATAGTATTTTAACTGATAGTTGTCTATGTATACGACCATGTTTTCTTAAATCTCGTCGGAGGCCATTGGGTTTGATTTCCTTGAGACGAAAATGATTTCAATGTTTTATTAAAATGTGCATGATTCCCCGAAACCTATGGTTTTCAAGAAAAGGTAAAATAAGTTTTACACATGCATGGTATTTAGTATAAATTCCATACTGAGCTAGTCACTCACCCCACGACTCCCACCACTCCAGGTAAAGGAAAGAGTAGCAGAGCTTGCACGGATTAGTTGTAGACCTTGTTCTATTTCCTCTCGTTTTCTTTAGTTGAACCTTTATTTATTGGTAAGCGTAACATTGGATGACTTTAACTTTTAAATTTGGATGACTGTAAAAACACTTAACTTGGTTTTTGGATTCCCTGGATTGTATGCATAGTACTTACTTGGATTCTTAAGTTATTATTTTCGCATTATTTTTATTCTCGCAATCACTATATGGACCGTAGCCCATCACAAGTGGTTCGTGGCGGGGTATTTATACAAGTCTTCCGCAATAATTTAACAAGTCTTGGGCTGGACGACTGGGTCTTCCACGAAGACCGGGTCGTTTGGCTCGGCGTTTCTGTCCGGTCCCCTTCCGGGTCGTGACATATAATACATACTAATAATGTAATATCTACCTCATTAAATTAATTAAATTTAGAATGAATTATTGGGGGAAACGTATTTTGGAAAAATGTCTACCTGAGTTATGTTTTTCCTTGCGGGGAACCAAGAAATTCTTCCCCATCTATCTCCTCTCTTGTCAAAAACAGGGACGCCCTTCTGCATACGGTTCTTCATTGGCTGGATTCAAGTTCTCCATCGACAAAGATTTTGGGTTGTTTACGCCTATCATGGTAGGTCAGCTTCTCCTCTCTATAATTCTGGAATTTGGGTGAAAGATTGAACTTTTCATTCAAGTTTTCTCTCGTTGAAGGACCACACTGAGCTTCTCTTTCTTTTGGCCTCTTCTTCCATTGATTTCTCTGTTGCACTCAAAATTTTAGGATGTGAGTTGGTATCGAGAAGTCACCGCAATAAGCCTTTGTTTCTCGACTCTGTGTTTTCAATTTTTGATTAAAAGTTGTGAAATTTTGGTTGGTATTGTTAGAGGAATTGTATGCGATCAGAGAAAAGAAAAGTGCAGAATTACGGTGTTTGTCGAAGCCTTTGGAAGCCGGCAATCAGTAAGTTGTAATAGGAAAAATTTGGATTTTTATTTTATGATTCCTCTCTTTAGTTCATATTCTGCATTGGATTTTGAATTTTGACTATTTGGATTTCTGCTTATTAGGTTATAATGGTCAAATTATGGAATCTTGATTGGCCGGGAGTTCGGACAAACTGACGACTATGTCGCCCTGGTTGTTTCGGCTACGAAGTATCAGAGTGCCACTCAGTACTGGAAGGACCACGTTCGTCGTCTTCCACCCTATACTGGATCTCAACCAAGAATTGTAGGCCTTGTTCCAAGGTCTATGTGGACTGCGGAATCTGTGGTTTTGGGCCTGCATGGGCCACCATATTGGACCAATGTCCATTTCATTTTTGGGCCACAAGTTTGGGCCTACATAGACCATATTTCAAGTCACATTTTGGGCTTCTTTCCACTTCTAGTTTGAGTCAGAATTTTAAGTAATTTAATTCAATTAATTTTGGATTAATTTTAAATGATAATTGGACATTTTAATTTATAAAATTTAATGCTTTAATTTTTGAATAGGTACCAAAGTTTAATTAAAAATTCGTGAACACTTGGATTTGGATTTTTGGATTACTGGCTTGGGTTAGTGTAAGCCCACTTCAAGGTAGAGATTTATTTTATGCATTGCATTGCATAATTTTTATAAAGTGCATATTTTGAGACTTGTCTTCTATTAAAACGACGTGTTCATTTTAAGACCGTCAGAGTTTTATATTATATTTTATTTTCACTGTACATGTTTAAATTAAGCATGTATATTATATTTCTAGATCAACTAAGTTGTGTGAACCGATTTCGATAAACCCATTTTGGGGTCTGTTTTATTTTACGCACATTTAACGTGTTAGAATGTGTTGGTTGTTGTTAAAATGGATAATAAGACAGCTGTATGTGTCTTGTCCTTGGGTTTCGAATCCCTAAACTTGATCAGGGTATTTATTTGGCTTTTGTGATCGCTGAACTTCACTTTTATTATGTTATATGTCTATGACATGGTGTACCCAGAGTTCTTAAGTGACTCCATTTTCACTGTGATTTTTAATTAGTACAACCAGGGCCTATTTTAATTATGTATCACATATTAGTGGGTGATTTTAAACACATGCCATTTTGTACATATTTTTCTTAAAGAAATTTATAAAACGTGAGTTTTAAATTCATGCATGCTTAAACATCATTTTAATTAAATTTATTAAAACATAATCCATATTGAGTTTAGTCAATTCACCCCAATGATATCTTTCAGGATTTTATTAGTTGGATTTTCAGTTGCCAAGTCAGCTTTAGATCCGGTAGAATTTTATTTTTATCTTAGTATTCTTCATTGAGATATTTTGTGAGGTATACTTTATTTAGATGACCGTAATCCTTAATTTACTTTCCGCATAATACTTTATTTCATTTTGGATTATATTACTATGCTATCTGATATTACTTATTGGACCTGATAATTCCGTGTTTGTTGGGCCCTGGCTATAACTAATATTTAAGTATTTTGCTATTAATTAATAAAATTTTTAAGTGAAATGAGTTTGGTCCTTCGAGTTGAGTTGTTTCCCGTTTTGTCTCGGGTTCATTGCAGGTCGTGACAAATAATGCATGTAATATAAGCTATGCAATATTGTAATTTAACCAGCACAATTGATGCATGAATTGGTGTCACACATTTATCTAGACATGTTCTATCTATTTCTCAAACATCTCTCAAAGTATTTATTCAATGGTTAATGAAGTAAATTAAAACACAAATATAATGTTCTAACATACTTTTCAAGCCAAACAAATACTAAAACCACTATAGGATCATAATTACAATATATAATCTTCCAAATAGATATTTGTGTTCTATTTAAACTAGCTCAAGCATTATACTTCATGAATGCTTTCCCAACTAACAATATGTGATATACTTTGTTAATCATCATCTACATCTTAATTTCAATATTAATAATCAAGAATAACATTATAATTATCTAATTTAATAATTTGTGTATTTCACTATACTTCCATGGTTACTAATACATAATCCAAGAGTTCAACATTTTCAACTAAGTTCAAGTACCAATTTTTACTCCAACATTATTTATGATCAATAATCGTTAACTTAAATAATATCCTCTTTCTTTCATTCCATCACAATTCTAACCAAATTCAACAACTTAATCCCTCATTCTTTCAAGTTCTTTATATCAAAACCAATTATGGCAATATTCCATATCTTTCATACACAATTTCCATCTTTCACTAGCAAAATATAACTTAGTTTAAAGAATACATAAGTTATAAATTCCTACTCATTAACCCACATCAATATCATTCTTTCTTAAATCATTTTAAACCAAATCATACTAACATCAACACTAAATATCAACATACAACTCAAAGATTTATCATATAATCTTATAATACAACCTTTTCCCCTAAACTATGCAATATTTAATATAGTTTAATTAAAGCTTAGATTAGAGATTCTTACATCTTTACTCTCTTTATTTCTTCACTTTCAAAACTTGATTCTTAACTCAAAAGAATCTTCTTCAAAAGAGGAACAACTTCACTTGAGAGCTTGAAGATCAATTTCCACACCTTCCCCTTCATTTTCTTACTTTTCCTCTCCTCTATCTTTTTTTCCTCTTTTCTATTTTACCTTCAGCTGCTTGGAAGCAGGAAAAATGGCAGCATGTTCTAAGGATATCTATCATCTTAACGTAAGACAATTTAGTGACATGAATTTATCAATATGTTTATTTTATCTTTTTAAAATGACATCTTTAACCTTTTATTGATGAGTATTCTCAAGAATACCATGATTCTATCTCTTTATTATACTTAGCTTAAACTAATTAATTTAGATTAGTTTTAAGCTAATAACCATGATTATCATAATTAATTATGATTAATTTGTGATGACCTGTCAATTTAAAACTCTTTTTCTTTACTTAAAATTTTGCGGAATAAATTTTTTACTCACTGTAAGCCCAAAAAGGCTTAGTAAGAAATTTTTTACACCACAAGTAGATACTGGAAGCCCAAAAAGGCTTAGTAAGAAATTGGGAAATAAAAACAAGTACAACAAATGTCTCTAACTGATTATGTTGGAAAGGGATCCGCTCAAACCCTTCTTTACTCACTGTTACATCTTTTAAACTCGTGGATCGAGTTGGAAGATTAGGACACCCTATAGGTAAATGGACCGTGGGGGTGGACCGTTGGGGGGGGGGGGGGGTGCGGGGAACTCGGCATCTAACACCCTATAGTAGACAAGCTTATCTATTCCATGGACGAGAAGATCTTAAATTTGGTTTACCGAGTCTACCTGTTAGATCCGAACCATTTACCCGGCCACTAACTCCCTTACATTCATTATTAATCTTTTTATCTCACATTATGAATACCAATCCGATTGTGGTATTTCCTAAGGGTTTCTAAGACTATGAACTCTAAACTCTAGAAATTCAATCTAACAACTAATTGTCATATCAAAATCACTTAATCAACAAAGTATAATTTACAGTCTTCCTAACATAAGAAAGTTGCCTCATTCAACAATAAGAAAGTATTCAACGAAACAGTCACTAGAAATCTCCCTGAATCAATCACCAAAAACTCATACAATCATATTTAGCATCTAAACTAACAATGAGATTAACCTTCAAATCTGTAGTTTATCAAAAACACTACAATATAGAATATGAATTAACATTTAATCTGGAATTTACTAAAAACACCAACAATGAGATATAAGTTAACATTTAAATATGTAATTTATCAAAAATGCTAAAATGAGATATAACCTAACATTTAAATCTACAATTAACAAAAGCTACAAGTTTCATTAGGTTAACTAACAATAATTACTAATCATGCTGAATTATGAAAGGAAACCTACCACTTCAACCATTTCATACTATGATTCACTTTAATAACGCATATTACAGTTTAATCAGTTCTTGATCTATCTTTCATACACCCTATCTTGTTAAGCTAATGGAAACATGGCTAATGAAGGTTTCGATGATGAACTTACAACAATATTTACAAGGAGCTTTATGTGAGATTAAGTTATAACATGTAATTTGGCAAGTGTTGCTTACTTACTAGAAGCTAAGTTTATTAATCACTAGTTCATGCTTTTTAACTAGATCAAAGTTAAACCCATATAGACATCACAAAAGAAAACAATTATTATAAGAGAAACACATCCAAGAAGAATAACACCCAAATCATATAAGCAATGTAATTAAACTAACCTAACTAGTCCCAAACTCCAAATGGAGTTACATGCAATAAAAGCAACTAAAGAAAATCAACAATAAGGAATTACAAGTACCTATTGCACACCAAGCTACAAAATGAGATTAAAGAAACACAAAGACTCCTTACACAATTCACACAAAGAAATCAAACACATTACTTTACTTGTGGGTAGGGCTTTTGGAATGCCACTAACCAATTCCTTACCTCACGATTACCAACAGATGAGAATGCAGCAGCACTTAGTCCTACTTCGGCCACTGGAAAAAAAACCAAGACTTCACTCCAGCACTCTCTCGGCCTCTCCCCCAGTCCCAATTCAACTATTGAAATTTAAAGCATGAAAGAATCTCTGAGTGGTTGGAGACAGACACCTAAAACGATAAAGTTCCACCTACAACATGTAATGGCTACTAAAACCGTGTTGTTGATCCGCGGACAGGGCAAGGTCCACAGAGGACTCAGCAACCATCTCCCTGCCTAAAGCATTAACTTGTCCAATAACACATCCAGTAAATCGTACATCAAGGAGGAAATATTTATAGACCAAGACGACTGACTTACCATGGCAGCATGTCGGCAGCAAGCGATTTTGACCGACCCAGCTCGCGTCCTACAAAGCAAGCCCTAGATCTCCAAACCTATCGTTCGGAGACCGCTACACCGCGCCGCACCGTGCTCACCGGCGCAGCCTGTGCACCGTCCACCCACGCGAGCCTCACCGTCGCGAGTCGTCGGCCAAACTCGACTCGGCCCTCTCTTCCTTCTCTCCCCTGTTTTTCTCCCCTTTGTTTTATGTTTTTGTTCAACTTTTACAGTAGCTCTTCGGAGCTACTGTTTTGTTTTTTTTTATTTCTTTTCTATTTTAAAACAAATCAATTTTTAATTTAAAATTTCACTTTTTAACTTTCCCCCTCACTTTCCACAATCCTTTCATTAGGTAAATCCATCCATTAATTTCACATTTCATTAAATTCTTAAATTATTTTCAATTCGTTTCTAATTCTTGATTTATTCCAAAATTATTCGATGATTGTTATCAGTCCAATTCAATTTCTTCCATTTGGTTTTCCAAATAACTTCTCAATAATACTCAATTAATTGTTTAATTCTATTATAAAATCGGGATATTACATAATTAACCTTAAACATTATCTAATTGTATCTTAATCACATAATAAGTGATTACTTCTAAAGTGACATATGGCACAATCCTATTGGTTACCCAATTTTATTACATGACATTATATTTCAGAGTGTTTGAAACTTTTTTTTCTGTAAGTTTCTTCAAATCAACACTTTAAGTCTAATTTAGAGTCATTCACTAAAACAATGCACTATAAAGTGAGATCTCACTCATTCAATTTTAGACTTGCATAAATTTTACTTTATATATCCAAATCTTTTCAATCTAAAACCATTATATTTATTTACATGTCTACTTTAACAAAATGAAATTTCAGAGTGATCTAATAACCACAATAATTGTCAGAGATATTACACTAACACATGTTCTAATGGAACAATTTCTTGTTTAACATGCCAAATGTTTCATATTCTTTCTAATGACATTTTATCTTTCTAAACTTGATTATTACAGTTAATTTTTTTTAATCTAGACCATCACAAAACCAACCTTAATTTTCCAAAAAATTATTAATTTTTTACACATTTTCTTTGATTGATAAAGAGTTGGAATTTTGGTTATGAATTTAAATTGATGGACAATACGGTTTGATTTAATCATGCAAACATGTTTTATAATATTTTTGGATTGATTAAAATCTGATTAATGGATAAAAATTAGAGTTATTAGGAGTTCTTAGGTAGTTCCTCGAAGCAGTGGCGACTAGGGCGTAGGTCTGGTGGACCAAGTTGATGACATTGAATTCAGGTCAATCATTCTTGGGAGAGGTCGACCAGACACTTCCAAAATCGTCCAAACATGTTTTAAGGTTGGATTGTTATGAGATTACTTCCTTGTTCCTATCCTAGTTATAGGTTCCAACAGAATTTTGAAAGTTTAGACAAGTGTAATGATACAATGATAGGTTTCAAGAGTCAACGTGAGATTTGGATTTCTTTGAAGTTTTCGATGTTTGGGCTTGGTTTAGGTAAGCTTTTTTTAGGAAGAGGTTTATTTTTATGTCCAATATTGTATCATTTTCTAAAATATTATTTTGAAACGTGTTTTCATATAAAATGATGAGACTGTTTTTAAATCTCATCGATTTTCATATTATATATGTATTTTAACTAGACATGTTTCTATTCGAGCATGCACATTATTTCATTGATTATCTTGGTTGTGTAAACCAAAGTTTGATTGACTCATATTGGGGGTCTTATTTTGGTTACACATATTTGATCATTGGAGAATGTGTTTGTTTGTTGTCAGCTAGAGTAACATGATAGCTGTATGTGTTGTGTCCCTAGACGCAAAATCCTAAACCTTATCAGAGTCGTTTGTTGCTTTTGAAATCGTTGCGTATCGCCTTTGTTATTGATTATGTCTATGACATGATATGCCTGGAGCTTGTGAGTGACTTCATTTTCACTAAGATTTTTATATTATTTAGTGGAGTCGATTTTAAGTATGTACCACGTTATAGTGGGATGTTTTGTAACTTGCCTCAATGAATGTTTTCTACTTTGATTTTTATGATATGGTTTTTATTTGTCATGCTCATTCTTTTTCTTATCATTATTCTTGTATATAATACATTATCACTATTGAGTTTATCCGACTCAGCCGAAATGACTTCCCCTTTCAGGTATTAGTCAAGGAGATCTTTAGCAGTTGACACAGGATTGATCATTGTTCAATATATTTCTTTATTTCCTTCATTTATTTGTTTTTAATTTTTCTTGAGAATTCATCATTGTTAAGATATACCTCTCCTATTGTATTTTCTTTTAGAGGTTGTTAAGTTAACTTTTAGTTTGCGCAGTTTATTAAACTTATATTATTACACAGTCTTTGATGTCACTGTTTGACCTGTGTGTGTTAGCTTAGTTTTATAGGGCTTTGGCTATTTTTATATTTAAGACTTCCATTATTAATTGGAATATTTAGAGTTATGGGCGGTTCAATCCGTTCATGAGACGGATCATTCTTCATTCTATAGCGGGTTCCTCAAAAAGCATAACAAAATTTTTGGTATTGGAGCCAGGTTGACAACTTGAAAGTGACATCTCTAAGTTAGATAGTGTAATAGTATACCAAATATTAATAAATACTGTGCCTAAGGACATGCTCTTGTATCAAAATTTTTTTTCTTGAGATTTTGAATATGCCTCCCAAAAGAACACATTGAGTGTGTACATAAATAGTTAAGTAATAGCTTATATGTTTATTTATAGCCTTAAGAGTCGAGCTACTGATTTTATCTAAAGAGAATGGAGAGAAGAACCCTGAGATTGTTGCATGAGTTTATTCAAATGATTAAAATTTTCCCGTGTTTACGATGGATTAGATCCTATAATTTATGTGAATTGATGTTAATTAACAATAGAGGCGTGTAATGCCAATGTCGAAATAAATGAATATTTTTTTGCTGCATATATTTTGGATAAGATGGAGGCATTTTGGAATATGTTAAGACTAGATTATTTAGTTGAGGATGGATTGAAACCACTAATTGATGATAAATGACTTTAGGGGATGGTAAAGAATCTAAATGCCATTGATATGTAGGTGGAGGATGAGATTGACTTCGCTACTTTATCTTGAGGTAATGATAGAAAATTCTCAAAAATTGATTACTTAGTTAAAGATATGAAATTAATAGAATTTGAGGCAAAATTCTATGTGTAACATGAAACGTAGATAAATCGTGATTGGGGAGTATCGCGATTTAATTTACCAAGAGCTCTCAATGTTTGGAATATAGCACCAAGTTTGTGGAATCAACATATTATATTTAAGTGATTGGTTTTGATAGACAAAGTTGTAAGCTTGGAAATCATTTGAGGCCTAAGATTACCTTTAGTAAGACAAGTTCGACTCAATTTTCAAAGATTTGATTATCATTTAACTAGTTAAGGATAATTTTGTTAAAATCTTGGGTGATTGTTGTAAAGAATTGACAAATACCAATTTAGTTAGATGAAGATGTGTAATACCCTGACTATTTATATCGGAATTTATTAAGAATAATTGAAAATTAATTAGGGGTATTTGGATTTATCGGATATTTCTCGGGCCATTACCAAGGACGTAACCGTTCGATTATAATTTAAGAGAATTTATTGGAGGTTTAATTGATGGAAATCAATTTAGGAAATGGAATTAAGAAATTTAAATTGAACCTCTAATAATCTTTTAACGATATTTGGATTAAGTCGAGAGTTACAAATTGGGTAAGTTAATATGTGATACTAATATTCAACACTTAAATATGTGTTTCTTTTTAATATTAATTAATTAAGGTTAAAATGGAGAAATTAAAAAGAGAAATTAAATTGAAGAGGGGAGGGAGAGCTGAACCGGTTCAACTGAACCAGTTCATGCTGATTTGGTTAGGCTAGAGTAAAAAGGAGGGGTTTTCTTCATTGGCCTTCGGCCATTCAGTTGAACGAAAGAGAGGGGGAGTCGAGAACTGAGCTGCAGATGGGTGAGCGATGACGAAGAAGGGGAAGATGAAGACATCGACGGCGAGCGTTGCGGGTTGCGACTACAAGCTTAGGCGTCGGGCTCCGTGAGGCTTCGGGTCTTGATTTTGAGATTGGGTGGCATGGTTTTCATAGGTCGTCGGTGCTACGTCGGGTGATGGCGAGCTTTGTTGATCCGTCAACTTCCGGTGAGGCTCGACGACGACGGCGTGGTGGCAGCGAACGACGAGCTGGATGGTGTTGGGATGGCAGGGGAGCTTGCGGTTCAAGCTGGACCTGTCGAAGGCCATGGTCCAGCCTATTGGTTCTCCAATGCCTAACCGGTGCTTTCTCCAGGTGAAATCAACAGCGTGTTGGCATGGGGAACATTCTGAGAAATCTGCAGTGGCTGGTCGGGCGTGCTGGGGAATGTCACTCTCTGCCTCCTGGGTGATGGAAGAGAGTGTCCTCTCTGGTTCTTTATACATAGGAAAGACACAGAGAAAAGAGCAAAATACCTCGAGTGCTGCAATCTAGAGATGAAGCTGAGCCGAGAGCTTGTGGAGGCTGAACAAGAAGGTTGAAGCTCTCTGGTCCCTTGAAATCTTCAGGTAAGGAGGTCTCCTCTATTGTTCTTATGGATTAAAAATAATGATGAAGTATTTGGGTTATACTCTATTGGTAATAATGCCTCTGCTGAATCTTGTTTCTTGATGCTGAGAATGGACGTGTTGTTCTGAAATCGGTTCTTTGCTGGATGATATTGATAAGTGGATAAGAATGTTCAATGCTGTCTATGGATTTTTAAGGATTTTTGGCCTTGTATTATCTGTTATGGATAACTGATTCCTGTTAGTGGATGAGATTATTTTCTGTTGTTGGCTGCCATTATTGAAGTGTAGGTGTTTATTTTGGTTTTGGTTATGGGAAATATTGAGTGTTGTTGTGGTTAATATCTCTGCCGACGGTTGCCTTTGTGTGTGTTGTAAGCATACACTCTTAGGGATTGGTATTATGTGTTATTGATTGGTTCTGCCTTGGATTTCATTACAAAGATATTACACATGTATGTTGAGTTAAATTCATGCACTGTGAGGTTGAAGTTAAGTGTTCTACACAATTTGGATGTATACTCTTTATGGTTGGACGATTTTAACTATGGTTGGATGTTGATAAACATGGAAGTGTTATATTGCTTAGAATAAACCTGGGTAGCTATAGCTTGGATAATATGCTCTGCTGCTTGGATTGAGTCATTCATTGGATAAACATAGGTTAGTAATTGGATTGGTTTATTGGGATAGAATATGTTTCATTTTCGGCGATAATGGATTTCCATTAATAAGTCATAAATGTTTTAATTATGAAGGTATCAGAAAGAGAGGAGGATAGCGAATAAGTGCTAACGCGCAAAAAGGAATTGAGGTAAGGAATTAGGGGTGTCTTGGCCATTTGGAGGCCCTGTACCACAAGTATGGGTGTGTGAGTTGCATAAATTTCCATTGTTATGTTGTGTAGATACTGCCTTTATTGTTAGTTCCATTTCACAGACATTTTCCTTATTGAATTGCTATGTGATTTATACCCCATAGATATTCTTCGGATGATACTCTGTTGCTAAAATTTCCTGTGACTTCGTTATGGCGCTTCCTTTATTGCCTTGATAGATATAATGTTGTGAAGAAGGCCTAACGAATGATAAATGAGCTAATGAATGACGAATGACCGAAGGGTTCCTTTGATTTTATACTGCTATATGAATTTTCTCCTTTATTTCCAGTTAATATATTGCTCGTGCCATATACATTGTTTTGTTATTTCAATCTCTTAAATATCCCTACGATAGTTAGATAATTTTTCTTAGTTAATCAAACCTGTCAATTTGAGAATGTTAATCCTCTAATAAGTCCTTGAAGCATGTTTAATAATATGTTCATCACCTAGGTTATCTAATTAGCATATTTGATTTACAAAAGCATGTCTGATCAATGACATAGTCAACTAATTAACATCTTTTAATCACTTCATTGAGCACATTAATTAAGTAAGACAACAATTGATTTACAAGTCAAACATGTTTAATAATTTGATTAAGTCTTGATGCATGTCAATAAATTAGAATGATTAACTAACTAGAGTAATCAAACTAGACCTGAGTATGTACAATTAACTAGGTTGATAATTGTAGCATGTTTAATTAAAAACATGCTTAATTGCTAGCATGTCTAAATTCTTAAGCATGTTTAATTAACCAGAATTAAGCACGTAATTGACTGCTTGAGAATGTAATCACTTAGAGTAATTAATTAGGATCACTAACTAGATTAATAATTGCATGTTAAATATTCCCTTGCTAATATTCTGTATATTACTCAGTTACGGTAATTTCCTTTAATGTGTTTACGTTGTCTCTCGCTGCAATTTCCCATATTATGCTTTAACTTATTCAAAGATAATACAGATGCTTTACGTTGCTAGAAAAGAACGGAAAAGATGAAAGATGAACGAATGAAATGTGAACGGATTATGGGTTTCATTGACTATTTGAATGGATGTTTTTACATTACCTTTATTATTGTCTTCTTGGTATTGCTTATGACTTTGTTTACAATTACTTGTCTTTAGCATGCTATTTTTTACTAAACCAAAGCACGATTAGTTAACTAGGATAAAAACATGTAATCAACTTTTGAATATGTTAATTAACTAACTAGATAATCATGTTAATATTAATTAGTGAAGCATGTTTATATGACTTAATCATTTCTTGATGTATGACAAATAATCATAGTAAAAGGGATGTTTAAATCATCTAGAGTAATAATTGTAATCATTTCTTGAGCATGTAATCAACTTGAGCATGTAATTAATTAGGGTAATAATTAGACTGTTAATTATAGCATGTTTAATTAGTTAGAATAAAAGCATGCTTAATCAACTAGAATAAGAATTACCAATTTACAAGCATGTTTCTGTTGTTTGTTGTTAGAGCACGTTAGCTTAGTTTAACGAGCATGTTTAGTTGATTGTAATTCGTTGCATGTTACTTTATCGTTTTATATTGTTTAGGCGCCATTTCAATTTGATACAAATGTTCCCTGTTGTGCGCTTTTAATTTATGTTATTCTTTATATGTGCCTTCAATTTAAGCTAATTTACTTTCAATGCAACTGTTGTTTACTTTTCTTACATGCGTAATTATTGTTAGTGTTATGATATAAGCATCATGCATCACGTTAGGTTAAGAATTTATGGTTATGCATCATGATAATAGAAACCCATAGAGAGTGCCACTTTGGGGTGGTACTCATACATGCATGAGTGAGGAAAAATGTTAAGGAATAAAGAAGTAGAAAAGAATATTCAGGATAGGTGGGACATGCCTGTCACTGAGAATAAGCCTCGAGGGCGGGATACGCCTGAAGGAAAAAAAAATGAAACCTCGAGGGCGGGATACGCCTGAAGGGAAAAGAAAACCAAGGGGAGTTGGGGTAGATGGGTAGTTCGGATCTAGCCTGATAACTAGAATACACCCTCACCTGGTCGGGAAAGGGGCTAGTGTGCACACAGGAAGTTAAAAGCCGATCAAACTAAGTCATCTCAAAGGACAACCTCCAATCTCCAGCTCGATGTATGAGTAAGGAACGAACGAACGAACGTAATGAAAGAATTGGTTTGGGTGGCCCCCATTCCAAAAAAACTAAAGAGAGTCATAAGCATAATTGTATTAACCATTTTTCTCACTGGGCCATTAGGCTCACGTATTACTTGTGGTGTAGGTGCAAGTACCTGTATGTGAGAGTAAATGCAAAAGAATTAGAGTCAACTCAAAAATGATGAACATATAATCTAAAGCAGGGATGAAAGATTTGCACAAGCGAGATTGTGGCTGGCCAGGCGAGAGCGAAAGAGGAAACAGTTGTAACAGATTGTATTTAAATTGTTTAGTCATTCCATTTAAATGATTTACACTTCCGCCATATTTCAAATAAACGATTTTAATTGTTTAGTTTCTTTTATTAAGTTTCTTGCATTAAATTATAACGCTTCTGCATTTTATTAATTGAATTTTTAATACGGGTTTAACTAAAGGTTAGTAGCGGTCTGGTTTATGTCGCACTCTGATTTGGTTTAAAAATAAATTTTAAATTTTCACGCATTTTAAAGGATTTACACAAAATTGGGTTGTTACAAGATGACTAGAAAGAGCTAGATGAAGTATTCTAGACATTTTTATGTAGTTGGAATCTCTAATTCCTATGATTGGATTAGATAGAGCATTGTTATTAGTACAACTATTCTTCCTCAATTGATTGGATTTGCGTTGTTTAATTAGGATATGACATATTGTTGTACCTCATTGTTGTGTTTCTTTTGAGGCAGTGGTAGAGAAGTTTCAACTTTCTTTGTGTCAAAAACACTATCAAATGTAGGTAGTGAGATATCCTTTGGTTGCCACTTTAAACATGGGTGATAATTGATGATCTTGAATGTTAGTAGATTTGGTTGTTTTATTGATGAATTAGTTGATGAGATCTTATGTATGTATTGGTTGAGTGACTGTAAAGCCAAAATTGTTTGTTGAGCAAAGAGTGTGACGTTTCAATTGATATACAGACAAGTTGTTTATATACCTCGTTGATTTAAGAATAATTCTTCTTAACCCTGCTTTACGAGCTTGTATAGGTGGATGGAAGAGACTAGAACATTATGAGAGTCTGTTTGTTTTTAACGGTGATTATGTGATAGTCCAACATGATCAAGTTTAGTCAGTTGAGTTTGAGTATTCTTACGTGTTTATTTAGAATTTGTTAGGGTCAACACCCAACCATGATATTGATTTAGTTTCTGTTATTGCTCTAGTATCTATCGTTGTGTACACGTTAGCTTCAGTTGAGTTGAGAGAGCAAAAGACAACAATATTATTTACTTTGTACTGGTGTTATTCGTAATGATACTTCATCGTGGAGAGCACCAATATTGTTGTTACTTCTTAAGAAGCATAATGGTTTGCTTATGATGTGCATTACTTACCAGAGGTTGAAATAAGAAATGATCAATAATAAATATTTGTTATCAAGAATTGATTAGATATCAATCAGTTTAGTGGATCAAGGTATTTTTCTATGATTGGTTTAAGGTTGGGCTGTTATTCTGTGGGTAGAATTTCTTTCCCAAGACAGTTTCTCAAATATGTTAAGCCATTTCAATTTTATGATTCTGTTATTCAATAGGCTAGTGTAATGCCCCATTAATTTAAAACTATTTTTCTCGTTTTAAAATACTTTATATAAAAAAATTTTCGTTTAATTTATTCAACCTTGAAATTTATTTTTAGAGGAAAACGAAATCAGAGTAAACATTACGGAATGATAATAAAGGTTCAACACATAGTTCAAATGTTTTACCAAAATACCGTTAATACCAATTTACCAAAATACCCCTTCCAAAATACTGATAAGTCCCAAAAATATATGAGCCGCACCCAACAAGGTCAAACCAGCTGATAACACGAGGGGTCATCCTAAAATGCCTCCTCCACCACTGGTACAAAATCGTCATTATAATAATCACCTACATTACGAGGAAAACAATGAGCCTAGCGCCCAGCAAGAATCAGAATAATAAATGCAATGCATATAATGCAAGATCACACGATGCATTACAGAGAAGAACTGTATCCTTTCTGTTAAGCAGAGTGGCAGATACTCCTGGTGGTCATGTAGCTTAAGTGTAACTCTAACGAGGAGTTACTCCAATAGGAGTGTCACTGCATACCGTCACCGGTCACTTTTGTTAAAGACATTGGAGATTTTAGTACAAGAGAAGTGAGAATCTACAGGTCCCCGTGGCTTAACCGTACCTCACCGCCCCCTAAGTGGGAGTAGGCACTCCAATAGAGGTGTCACCACGACAACCATTCCCAATTTTCCCGAATCCCCACATGACTATTTACATATATTTTAAGATGTCACACAGCATGTGAACAGTTTTATAAGTCCTAGGGTGATGCATGAATGCCACAAACAATAACAAAGTATATAAGGGAACACAAAACAGGGACACAATCAACTCAACTATATCTATAGATAAAAATTCACTCTAGCAATGCTACAACTATCCTTATTTTATCATGGTAGTTATTGAAGCCTTCTTTATTCATTACGAGCAGGGAAAACACGTTCAGATTAATTCAAGGATGGTGTTCAACTTCGTTTCTATTTCAACTATCCTATGCAGATTCTTTTCCACATTTATTACAGACAAATGATTTGCTAAACAAGTTCAAGATCAATGAAATAAAAGGTGAACATAAGGGCAACAGTGCAAAGTTCCAAGATTAGATTCTAGCATAACATCCTCTAAGCACGAATCAACCATACTAACTGTGATATCTGTACTAAACAGAATTATTCCTCTTAGCACTAAACAAAACCAGAGTTTCAATAATCATCTATTCAACTTTCATGGCTTCACTCTATCAAACTTAATGGTCCATGATTGCCATTCAAAAGAAATCAAGCTTGATAGTTCGTAGGAAAGCATAACAGGTCCGATTTCTAGCAACAATTTCTACAGGACATATCTTTTCAAACAACACATTTCATAGCATATTAATCCACACAAAAACCCGTAATGTAGGGCCTCCCTTTGGCCAAAACAATATTCCAATTCTTACCTTAGTTTCCAGCAGTAAAACCAACAGCAAGCCAAGCAACATAGCAGCCACAACCAATAAATATAGATCCACTATCCTTCCAACTCTTTATAGTTCCTAAACAATATGACAATAAGGATTAAGTTCGACATTCAAAATCAATTCAACCTAAATCAGTAGTCCATATACAATCCAATATTCCAAGAGCCATTCCTTACCTTTTTCTTCGATTCACGGATGTTCAGCAGTTCAGCAGACCTTAACAGAGTATCACCTCATACACACCACTCTTCACACTTCACAACAGGGCAATCTCACACAACTCATTCATGTTCTCAGACTCACAACAGAGCAATCTCACACAACTCATTTGATGTTCTCAGACTCATAAATGAAGTACAGGGGAAAAGACTTACCTAATATAGACGATGGAGAGGCAAAAGCTGGCAGCAGCAGAGGTTAATGTTCCAGGAAGAGGCTGGCAATCACCCCAACCAAGGAGAGGTGGTCCAATGGAAGTACCCCACGTGGAAAGTCTTCCAATTTGCAGGGGAGGACTGGACATCTTGCAGGAAGGTTGGAGGAGAGAGATTCTTGCCGATTGCAGCAAGAAATCGGAAGAAAGAGAAGAAATTTAAATGGGTTCCTCAGAAATTTTTGGTGATTAGGATAAATAGACGCATCCGCAATAGTCCGCAAGTTCATTTGGGACTAGAAAACACATCCCAAAGTGTTGTCCGTACCGTCCACAGGCGATATTCAGACGCAGTCTTTCTTCGTCCGCACATTGTCCGAATTGTCCAGAAAATATTATAGATTCAAATTAGACACGGGTCTTCTTCGTCTGCTTCATCCGCACGTCGTCTAAATTGTCCCAGAATTGTACAGATTCAATGCGAACGCGAACCATCCTCGTCCGTGTCGTCTGCATAGGCGTCCGAAACTCCACTGTTAGACTTTTTTCCTTAAATTTTCAGACTTAACTTATTTTCTAATAATAACACTATACTTTGTGAGCATAATTGACACGTACCATCGCATAATGAGATACACAATTCACATATTAAAATCATCCAAATTTAATATATTATCAAAAAGGAAATATATTTTCGGGGTATTACAGCTAGTGTCTCAATTACTCTTATGGATTTGATGTGTTGAGACTTCTGATCTTAATTAAGTTGTTATAATCTTATTTGATGGTATATTGATTTACTTTTTAAAAACTAAAACTTTTGTTGCAAACTTTGAGAAGTCATTAATTGTATGCTAAAAGGGTGAAATTCAGCTTTGAATGGCGAGTAAGATTTCTTAGACATATTGACTTTGGAAATGATATTTCATTGGACCTAGTTTGAATTGTGGGTGTATTGAGTCAGGAGTCACCAAAGTGTTGAGGTTCAAAGTTTCTTGACATTAGATTATTGTTGTCGTTATTTTATTATAAGTTTCTTTCCATTGCCATACAATTTACGTAGTTAACCAAAAGAAATTTAAGTTTGTCTAGAAGGGGAAGTGCCTATTAAGTTTGTCTAGAAGGGGAAGTGCCAGTTAGCCTGATAGATCGTGTTTATATTTTGGTAGTGACTCTATCTTTTTGCAACATCTTAAGGAAATGCAGAATCTTAATGATAAATTTAAAGAGAAAATTGATAAACTGTAAAATGATGAGCATCATGATTGTTGGAAAGTTAGTGCTAAAGAATTTTTGTTTTCTCATATGTATTGTTATATTGCCTAATAATATAGAGTTGAGGTAAATGATTTTTGTTGATGGTCATAAATCAAATTTCGTTACTCATTTAAATAATATCAAAACATTTAAGATTTGAAATGTCAGTTGTAATGGACTGACATGATGTTAGATATTGTATAATATGTGATTAGATTTTTGATTAGTTAGCATATTAAGATTGAACATTCAAGACCTGCTTGGTTATTTAACCTTACCTATTCTGGAATGAAAATGAGATATAATTATTATTGATGTTCTGATCGAATTGTCAAGAATTGTGTAAAGGCAGGGTGTTATTGGGCTGTCATTAATCAATTCGCTTGTCTGCACACTTCTTTTATCTTGGTGAAGATCGATTATTGCCTATCTTAGTTGAGTAATTTATATATAGAAGTCATCATTCAAATTTATGTGTTCTTCCATTACTATATTTGACAAAGATTCGAGTATTTCAATTAAATTGGGGTAGCTCTTCAAAGAACTTTAGGCATTGAGTTAAACTTGAACATAATGTTTATTCCGAATAAATGGACAGCTTTGAGAGTACAATGAATGGATAGTTTGAGTGTTGGATCTTTGTGAAGGTAAGGTGAAAAATTTATTGTTGATTAACTTCATATATAATAATGCCTATCAAAGTATTGTTGGAGTTTCACCTAGTGAGATCTTCTAAAAGAAGCAGGTAAAATGTTTTGTATTTGACCGAGGCATTTCAATTATTAAGAATTGACTGAAGATAGTTTAGTGTTGACAAAAGAGTTATGTTAACCTTCAATGGTAAGGTTGTTGAGTTCTAGAGTAATGACTTTTTGGTTTCTAAGGGTTTGACCAAGATACGTGATTAATCGTTTTGGTGTAAAGGGCATGATAACAAGAAATTTATCAATTTTTTTAGATTTATTGAGCGATTGACTTTGTGACTTCAAAATGGAATTACCCACATAGCTAAAATATGTGTACAGAGTGTACGCCAAATGACTTGCATGGTGTGCCTATCTAGGAGAATATTTTTCTTTAGGAAGACCCTGAGTTGATATTGGTAAGTGAGACTAGGGTTTTGCATCACCATGAGATTTCTTTATTTCGAGCTCAATGGAAGAACTATAGTGAAAGAGAAATTACTTGGGAGATCAAGTCAGAAATGATGGAAAAATAACCCATTTGTTTAATGGGAATTTTGAAATTGTTCTAAATTTCAGGGACATAATTTCATAAATGGAGAAGAATGTAATGTTTGCCATTTTAAAATTAGGCAAGTTATTTATTTTAATTAATAAAATTAATTTATTGGAGTAATAAAATTGTGGTTATTACAGAATTGAAGGAATTTCTTCCCTATTTGGTTCTGGTATGGGAAGCCAATGCTCCCCCTTGTCATGTCATTGTCACTCTCTCTTTTATCATGGGGTCATTAGATTATTGAGGGAGTGAAAATATAGAAAGTTTACATATGGAGATTTGCAAGAATGACTATTAGCGATCAAAATTAGAGGTACGTTAAGAGCCAAGTTTGGTTGTATTGAAAATTGATTCCAGTTCCACAGAAATTCTAAAATTTGTTCTGATTGTTTAGGAAGTCAAAATTTTGCTATGTCAATATCAGATCGACAAGGAAGATCTTGGATTTTGAAAGGTTAATAGGAACCCAACCTTGATTTTTCAAAAAATTGTTAATTTTTAAAACTTTCAATTTGATTGATAAAGATTTGAAATTTTGGTTATGGATTTAAATCGATGGATATTAAGGTTTGATTGAACTATGAAAACATGTTATGGAACATTTTTGAATTGATTAAAATCTAATTTATGGACAAAAATTGGAGCTTTTTTGGAGTTATGGGGCGGTTCCTTGACACAGCGGTTGACCATGGCGTAGGTTAGGTCAATTGGGCTGACGACGTTGAGGACAGGTTGACCACTCCTTGAAGAGCTCAACCTAACACTTCCAAAGTCATCTGGAACGTGTTTTAAGGTTGAATTTTCGTGGGATTACTTATGTAAGGTCATCGAGTTGGTTCCTGTCTTAGTTATGAGTTCCAACATACTTTTGAAGGTTTAGAAAAGTGTACTGATAGATATATACAATGATAAGTTCCATGGATTGATGTGCGATTTGGAATTCTTTGAAGATTTCCATGCTTGGGCTTGGTTTTGGTAAACTTGTTTGAGATAGAGTTTATTTTTATGAACAACATTGCATCATTTTCTTAAACATTATTTTGAGACGTGTTCTCATTAAAATTACATGACCACTTTTAAGGTTTGTCGACTTTCATATTATATATGTATTTTCACTTCACATATTTCTATTTATGCATACACATTATTTTCCTTAATCATCTTGGTTGTATGAACCAAGTTTGATCGACCCATGTGAGAGTTCTATTTCATTGAGTATAGTCGACCATTGGAAGATTTTTTTTTGTTTGTTATTAACAAGAACAATGAGACAGTTGTATGTGTCGTGTCCTTAGCCGCAAAATTTTAAACCTAATAACGGTCATTCGTAGCTTTTGTGATTGCCGAGTATCGCCGTTGTTATTGATTATGCCTATGATATGGTGTACACATAATTTGTGAGTGCTCCATTTTTTAGTGAAATTTCATATTATTCAGTGAAGAACTATTTTAAGTATGTGCCATGTTATAGTGAAATGTTTTGTAATTTGCCTCATCAAATTTTTTCTACTCTAATTTTTATACTTTGGTTTTCGCTTCACATGCTCATATTTTTCCTTATTATTATTGTTGTATATAAAATGTTATCCCTATAAAGTTTAGTTGACTTACCCTAAACGACTCTCCTTAAATGACTCTCTCTTTCATGTATTAGTCAAGGAGATTTTTAGCAATTGACATATGACTGATTGGCATTCAATATATTTCTTTATTTTTTTTCATTTAGTTGTTTCAAAGTTTTCTTAAGAGTTCATCATTAGAGAAATTTGACTCTACGATTGTATTTCTTTTAGAGGTTAATAAGTTAACTTTTAGTTTGTACAGTTTATTGAACTTGTATTATAACACTGTCTTTGATGTCACTGTTGGATTTGTATATTAGCCCAATTTTATAGGGTCTTGAATATATTTATATTTAAGACTTTTGTTGCTTATTGTTATATTTAAAGTTAAGGGTTGAGATTCAATCTGTTTATGGATCGGGTCATTTCCCGTTCTCTTTGGATTGATCATGGGGCGTAACCTTCTTTACCTTACTAGTTCTCCAGCATAAACTTTTTAATTATATTTAATTATTAAATATAACTCCAAACCAAAAAAAAAAAAAAATTTAAGGGTCATTAGTTCGAATAGAGTGTCTATTTCTTTAATTTTCAAATTTGATTAAAATTTTATTTCTATGAGGGTGTCAGATGCTGCTGTTGTGATTGTGAAGAAATAGGATAATCAAATTTGACTTGTTCAAGCGGTGACGAGGTCGACAGCTAAAATATGGAAACATCTTCTCTACCATGAATGATGGCAAAAACTAAATAGTTTTTCAATTCTCAAAAGCTATTTTATGGATGCTTCATTCCACTCTTGAAGAGAGGAACATTCTTCTGTTCTTTCATTTGAAATTCAGTCAATTAGACTGAAGACTTTCATACATTAATTTGTCTGTTTTTTGGGCTTTTTAATTCCTAGTGTTCTAGTGTATATACGAGTTTTTTAGATTAAAATTTTTTGTTCTTCGCTTTGAAATACACTAGAAGCTTCATTTATTTCCTTAAATTTTCTGAGGCGGGATCAGAATTTGCACTCATGCACAACATGAAAGGAAAGAATGACATGCCGTCGACATTACAGAGATCGACAACTAACAATATACAAAAAAGCAAAATACGAAACTGAACACAAATTTAAAATAGAAAAACTCTTTCAAGAAAAAATCATAGATAAAGGATAAAATATATTACGTGGAGATTGATAACAACAAGTTTTGTAATTCAAGCTTATATAAAGTTAAGAGCAAAATAAAACTCTAAATGAGATTTTAATGCATGTCCATAGATTTGACTTGGTCACAAAACTCTAGAGAGAGAGAGCTTATATAAAGTTATGAGCAAAACAAAACTATAAATGAGATTTTAATGCATGTACATAGATCTATGAAAGAGAGAGAGAGAGAGAGAGAGAGAGAGAGAGAGAGAGAGAGAGAGATGTTTCTATTTACAAAGAAAATTGCATGTTCTTTAGCACATAACCATCACCAACTCTACATGCTAAAACAACTAATGGACTGAACTCCACTAGTAGGGGTGAGCAAACCCAACTGGAATCGAAGAATTGAACCAGAACAGATGGTTTCTGGATGGTTTGGTTTGGTTTTGCCTATAGAATAACCGAATTTCGGTTATGTTTATGCAGAACCAAAATTGTCGGTCCGATTTTTTGTTCCAGCTTCTCAGAACCCAAAAACTGGAACTGAACCATCGCAAGTAACAAATTGAAATTAGGGATTCTTCCTTTCCAGTGCTGCAGACTCTCCCGACGCTCCCGATCCGCTCCCACTCCCGTCTCCTGAAATTGCAAGTTTGCCTTCATCTTCGCCTCAGTTCATCTTCGTCTTCATCAACATCTTCGGTCTTTAGTCTTCATAGTCGCCTTGGTTCGTCTTTGTCTTCCGTCCTCAGTCTTCACCTCGGTTCGTCTTCGTCTTCGTAGACGTCTTCGGTCTTCAGTCTTCACCTCAGTTCGTCTTCATCTTCTCCTCGATTCGTCTTTGTCGACGTCTTCAGTTTTCACAGTTCACAGTCGGTTGGCTCGCTGTGCTACTTCGTTGATTTTCTAAAGGAGAAGAAAGCATTGTCATTTAAGTGTGTTAAATCATTAGCCTTGTCATTTGGGTGTCTATTTTTGGTTTCCAGAAAATTTAGTTAAGAATTGAAATCTCTTGGTTAGATCATGACTAAATTATCATCCCTTCTCTTCTTTGAAGTAATTATTAAGTCATATTTATATGAAAATCATAGTTTTATTAGCTTAAATCTGCCAACATCATAGTTTTATCCACATTATTGACTTTTGTTAGGGTATGGTTGCTAACCGAACTGACATCATATGTAACCAAAATAAAGACTTTTATTTTTCCAATATATTTGATGCATTTTTTATTTAGCTGAGTAAAAATTTGTGCTTTGTCCTAGGCTACGCCTCGTTTACAGGACAGTAGGTGAGTAATTGCCAAGCTTCCTGACCCACATTTGAAGGGACTCTTCCGTGAGGAAGAGATGCAAATAATGGCTTACTTAGCAAAGGAGTGTCTGTTGTTAGATCCTGATGATAGGTCATCTATGAGTGAAGTAGTTCAAATTCTCTCAACTATTGCCCCAGAAAAATCTCGAAGGAGGAACATCGCTGCAAATATTGGTCGGGTAATTAAATTTTACTTTTGATTCGTTTCTTTAGTTGCGATTATGGTCACACAGATTTATCTTTCAATTTTATCTTTGGTTTTGTGATAATGTCAAAAACCAGAAAGTGGCACCAGCTTATGCCTTTTTAATTTTGCATTTTTAATTTTTAATGTGGCACCAGAATGTGGTCCTGTGATAATGTTAAATTTTGCATTTTTTATTTTTATAAAATTTTATTATAATATTAAAAAAAATTAAATCCAATTCCGAACTAAAATTGGAACCGAATTTCTGGTTCAATTTCGGTTCGATACCAGTTTCCCATATGACTAGTTTCGGTTTTGGAAATCCAAAACTGAAATCAACCGATTCGATTCGGTTCAGTTCCACTTCAAAATCGAATCGAACCAGACCATGAACACCCCTGTCTACTAGTTAAAATTGCGCATGATCTAATCCTAAAAAATAAGACTCTTCCAATTTTTATCGAATCTCTAAACTCGATCCCTTCTATTCATTCCATTGTAATTTCCATCCCTCTGCGAATCCTTCATTCTCCTAAACACCCTTATCCTTCTGCACCCCCACCTCTTCAACGTGACAAAAATAAGTTTTGACACGGTTCTCCGGCCCAATGCAGACCCAAGAAGGTTCCACTCGCACCGAAAAATATATACGATCAAAGCTATCGTCGATGTGCTTCCTGTTAAAGCAAAAAGCACCCAAAAACTACTTGGACTGAGACTGGCTATTTCTTCTCCCTCCGAGTTGAGACCCTCACAGTTATCAGATCCTATCATTTGTTTCTCTATATCGTCTAGAGTTCCTCCTTCCGAAATGTTTAACAACGCTCTGTTCAGGTCGTGAAGAAACGGCGATTGCCGTGGAAGAACCTGCACAATCGGAAAACAACTTATGTTTATCAGTGACTCAATGCTTGAGTTTTTCAACGAAAATGGAGAAGGAAACACTCACAAATCCGAAGCCACCAATTCTGAATGTTGGCCCAGCTTTAGTGAAAATCTGGCAATGTTCTGCGAGAAACAGTTTTGCGTAAGGAGCTTCCATGAAAACTGCTTTTATAGATTTGTTTTTGAGAGCTTGCGCATATTCTTCTGGTGAGTTGTAACTGGTGATGAATTCGTCGCGGAAATGATGAACTTCGATCAAGAAGCGTTTCACAAAAGAATCTCTGTAGAACCCGACTTGCGAATTCTTCGTTCGAAGCAGGTCGATATCGGCTATGGAAGGTTCGAGAAGATCTGCAGTGAGTATGCTCGCCAAATTAGCCGTATACGTCTGCGTGATGATTAGTGCCACAAACAGCCACGCCACCATTGACATCCGAGACAAATTGCTATGCAGTCTTTCCCCTGCTTTCATCTTCATAATCAACTACTCCATAATATTTTTCAATTGAAAAAAATCCAAAAAACTTATAATATTAATCAAATAAATTAATAACAGAGTTCAAATTATTGACTGTTAAAAGAGAAATTACGAACAAAATAGTTTAAAATTTAATCTTGATCGACTCTCACCATGTAAAGAGAAAAGGGTAGTGAAAGCTTGAGCCAACAGAGTTCCTATCTGGGTTGCAGTGGAGCCTGTCAATTCTGGGCAGTGATTTCTCTCTATCAGCCATATCACGAAGCCATTGTATACAGTTATGCCAGCTATGATAACCCATAAGGTAATTGTAAATGGCTTCAAGAACAGCAATGCTCGATTAGAAGTCGGCCGTTGGATCGGAACGATCATATACAACGCCGATTCAGTGTAGGGGTGTGTGAACTCTACGTATTGATATCTTTCGGCCACGATAGCTAACTCCCCGACGGCGGCATCGAAATTCTAAATCCGGCAAAAAAGAGACGACGATCAAAACAAGCAAGTAATATATGGTTTCGGGTTTCACAGAACTACCTTCAAATACACTTGCTCCACCAGTTCATCATTTGTTCCTTGGAAAGGAATGAATTCATATAGAACGGAATAGGGAAGTGTTCGGATGGTTGCATGGAAGACGGTAATTGTAAATCCGCTGAACGAATACTTTTCTGAGCCTTTGCTCACGTTAACTAACTTTTGGAAGCTCGATTTAATGGGAACTCCCACTCTAACCAATGGCGGAAGACTCCACCCTTTCGGTACGGCCGAGGATCCTCCCGGCCAGACCGGCTGATCCAGGATTTTCATGGAATCGTTATATGATGCCGTTTCGCCGATCGTTTTGGAGAAGCCTTTCCCTTTCGACCAAAAACCGAGCTTTATAGATCTGCTTTCTGCAATATTGATGATCTGATATGTACGTACAGGTGCTAAAGCCTGATCTTTGAACTTATGCAGCAAAGTTTTGGCTAAAGATTGACTGTCATTTGATTCAAGCATTGCAAGACAGACAATATAAGCAATATTATAAGCCTGGAAAGCAAATACTCCGGTCTCGTCGTTGTTTTCGGCCGGATATGTTTCACGAAATCGATCTTTGAATTCTCGAGATTGGTCTTCGGGGACGTACGGAGTAACTCCGACAATTCCTCGCATGGACGCCATTACAGACGCATTTACGGAATGGACAAAGCTCGTAAATGAAGCTGTAGTGATCCATACGTAATCTTCTTCCATCATATTAATCGTTTTTGCAGTCTCGAATAGTCGAACGGCCGAAGAAAACGACAGATGAACCACGAAAACTCTGCAGTGCCCATTTTTGAGTCTCTGAAGCTCTTCCGAAATCGAAACTGAAGGAGAAGGTTGAAAGGCTAGAAACTCAACTATTTCTGAGCCATTTTTTTGCAGAGAATCAGAGAGATGAGGAAAAACATCACTTGCTGAAGATTCCGAGTCTTCATAAATCACGGTCACTTGATGCCATGCGTAAGACCCGACAATGGCTGCTATGGCATCCATTTGGGCATCTTGGTTCGGCAAATCTTGAATCAGGAAAGGCCAATTCTCTCTCGCCCATCGAGGGATCGATTCGGAAAAAGAAAGGACCGGAATTTGAGCTTCACTGCCGATCTCTGCAACTAGAGAGGTCTCTTCCCATGTCTGCGGTCCAAGTATAGCTTTCAATCCATGTGAATCGACAAGTTCAGCGGCTGCAAATTACAACAATATTTGGAAATCAAAATATTGATCTTTTCTTGAATTTTCACTAGAAAACTAAAAGAAAGTTCCCCCTTTTGGCTTCAGCTATGTTTAGCTCTCTCAGTTTTCCAAGTTCGTTCGAGGCAGCATACAAAATTATGGTTAACTTTCTTAATCCGGTCGTAAACTGCACAATATCGATCCACATCGAGAACGTGTTAATCCGTATTGATCAAGTATCTTCAATCTATCATTGGAATTAAACAGAAAACTGGCAAATTCAGAGATGTTCTTCAGTAATTCTTCGATAACTTCTCATTCAGCAGGTAGAACGATCATTCGACCGATTAAACTCACAATGGAAAAAAAAAACAAATAAAAAAAGATAAATTTTTGTTGACAGGCACCTGCGAGAGCTGCTCTGGAAGGAACTCCTTGCGTGTCTTTAATGGAAAGCCCAAAGCTTTTATTTGTTTTCTCATAGATATCTTTAATGGCGGCGTCCATGGCTACTCTCTGTTCTTTTCCCACTCGGCTGCTTTCGTCCAAAACTGCGCCTATGATGCCTCCGCCATTCTTGCCACCTCCAATCGCATCACCTCCACTAACTTTCTTTCCACTGAGAATCAACCAGAAGAAAATCAAGAAGCTCAGGAGTAAAGGAGAAGCCATCATTTGTTTTCTGCAGAAAATGGGAACGGCAATTGACTAAAGAAAAATAATTTTTCCTTCTTTTTTCTATGGATAACATACAATAATCGCTTATTTGCTTGGTCAACTGACTCAACTCCTCCATTGCTGATGAATAATTCAAAGTTTTATACCCATTTCCTGGGAAATCAACTGGCTAACTATGATGCTCGTGTGGCATCATTTAAAGTGTCTGATTAAGAAATTCATGGGAAATTCGATTTTCATTTTTTTTTTTTTTTTTGTTCTTATTTAAGAGCCAACTTGGAGTAACATTTCGTGGTTCCTTCCTTGTCATTTTCAAGAACTTCGATTTTAGACTGGTTCAAAGGCTTCATTACTCTCTATCTCTCTCTCTCTCTCTCTCTCTCTCTATCTATGATGATATTTACGCAACCATTATTTTGTCATGCATCACACACAAAGATTCATTAAATAACAGGACCCATTGAGAGAATTAATATTGTTTGGCAATCATCCAATTCATGAAAGAGGTGGTGAGGAGGTAGACATGTTTGTCGTGTGTTCTTGTTCGTAGTAAAAAAAATCAGGCGAATGTTTGGTACTTATTTCTACGTTGATTGTGAAGGAAACGGTCAAGTTCTAGAAATCAATATCTCGTTTGATTGACTATTGGGTACTATCTCAAATTGAAGCTACAATTTTCCAACATTTATGACTTTTTTTTTTGCACCATTTCTAGCAGGCCGGTGGTCATAGTTGTGGTCCAAGTTCTGCCTAGCCCTAACTTGGTTTCATTTGTATTTTTTATTCAATTTTTTGTTTTATTTTTTTTGGATTTGTAAAGCCCTTTTTTCTATTTTTAGTTCAATTTATTTACTCAGATTAAAATCAGTAAAAAAAAAGTGCAAAAGTAGATAGTATGCGCATTCCAATATTGTTGGTTTGATAATAAATTGATGTTAGTTATAAAACTCTTATGCATTAGAAAGTAAGTTGGGGGATTTGCTGCACTTTGTTTAGACCTTTCATTTTCTAATTAATATCTTATTAAGGTTGACAAAGTTGGATTAATTGCAGTTGGTACAGATAAAATGAAATTGTTGTTGGTTTATATAGAAGAACTATTGTATAGATAAAATGGAATTGATGCTAGTTATATTGTCACGCTCCAAAGGGGATCCGAGACAGAATGAGAAACGATCCGTCCCAAAATGACTAAATTGTCCAACACTCACGTAATCCAATAAATAGCAGCGGAAGACTTCAACATACACGTTAGAGATTAAACTAAAAAATAAAGGTTCAGAAATGACAATAATGTAATCTAAATTAACAAATTCCAAAACCATGAACTTAAAAATAAGATTTAGGATATAAACTTTCCTAAAAAAAATTTAAGTGTCTATACAAACTAAAAGAAGTAAATTATACGGAAAAAATTTTAAATTTCACTCTTGAAGTAGCAATGAGGGACTACTCTGACTAATTCCTAAAAAATAAATTCAAATTTAGGGGTGAGTTAACTAAACTCAGTAGAGATTACTTTATATTCAACTTTTATAACATATGAATTTGACATGTTGTTCAGTTAATTAAATTAACAAGTTAACATATAAAGAAATACTGATGAGCAATAACTTAAATAACAAAATTAAATAAATGCGTTATTCTCGCGATCACAAATAGTCAAAAAGACTCTGATCAAGTTTAGGGTTTTGCGCCCAATGACACGGCATATACAGTTGTCCTATTACTCTAGTTAACAATAAAATAAATAAATGTTAATGAATTGAAAAGCAAACGTGACATGCTCCAATTAAATTGAATATTTACATTTTAGGAATTACGATCAATTAAATATAAAATAACCTTTACCTTGAAAGTTGGTGGAACAATACCAAGCCCAATAGTAAAAACTTCTAAAAATTCCTAAGTGTTGGAACCCAACGACAATAATTTATTAAAAAAATTAGGATTTAATTTTTAAACCCATTATTTAAAATTTTAAGTGTACAACTATAACCCAAATCGGGGATCCAACCCATTAAATAAACTTTATAATAACTCCAGAACAACGGTGTAAAAATTTTAAACTTGATCCAATATAACACATTGTCAGCCCAAACACCAGGTCATAGACTAGGCCCAAGCCCAACCAAAGTAGTGACTCATAACTTGCATAGTCCATTATTGTAGTCATCAATACTATCAAGACAACATAACACATCCTCGATCAACATAATATCACAATAAAATCACTATCAAAACAATCACAACTATAACATTACGCAAATCCTAGCCTTTTGTGATGTAGACCATTAAGCCAAACACATGCAACCATTACTTACCTTGGGGCCTTTGAACAATTTATAGTAACTTATCCATTACCTCCTTGAGTTGGAAGACCTTAATTAGCTAAGAGAAAATAACTTTTGGTCGTAACTAAAGAATCTAGCTCTTTATTTATAAAGGTATTAAGTGGTGATTCAACCCCTTTAGGTGTTAAAATCTTTGTATGATACTTTCAAGTGTCCAATGAGATGTCAAACATCCCTTCCCCTTACTTGATCAGCAAAACACAATTCTAGGGAGTTGCATCAGCATGAAACGTTATTTTTTAAGAAGCTTTTTGGTGATTTTTCCCTCATCGATTGACCGCTAAATATAGTTCGTTGACCACACGTGTGATGATTTGGATGAAGAATTAATTCTAATAATGATATTTACTATGATTAAATGATAAATAACTCATAAGATTACTTTAAAGAAGAAATTGACTAACCAATTTATGGTAATTTTACAAAATAAAATTAAGTATGATAGTAAATTCCTTAAAGTATGGAATGTGGATGAGACTGGATCTATTGGATGTATGCTCATTAAGATATGAATTTTTGCACTAAAGTGATCAATGTGCTATAAATGAGCATAGTCACTATTGTGACAAATTGAAGAGGTTATGGTGATTATAAATTCAAATTATTTTGTGGTTATAAAGTAAACACATAAATAAAGTGCATGGATTTAGATTGAAAGGATTTGCATATATGTAATAGAAGTTATGCATGTTTGAAGTTGAATGAGTTCAAAATTGTACTGTTTTGGGGAATGACTTTGAATGAGACTTAAGAGTGGGAATTTGGAGAAGTGTATAAAAGTTGAAATGTTTCTAATATATGGAAGTATGTGACCATATAATAAAATTGGACAACCAATAGGGTTATGACATGTGTCACTTGTGGATTAGTGACTAAGTGTGTGATTAAGGTGTAATTAGTGAATGATTAATGCTAATTAGTCATTATTAATTATGATAATCATGGAGATTAGCATATAACTGATCTAGAGTGATTAGTTTAAGTTAATAGTAGTTAAGGATAATCAACCATTGTATTTTGGTAAATTTCCATGGAATTAAGGATAAAATGGTAAAAATCAAAAGACAAAATGGTTATTTCGCTGGATGAAGTCTCTGAAAGGGAAGAAACAACTAAAGAACTTTGGCCTTTTGTGTTGAACTAGGGAGGGGAAGAGAAGAGAAAGAAAAAGGGGAGCAAGGAAAAGAAGAAGAAAGAAAGGAAAAAGGAGGAATTGAACTTCTATTCCTTGAGAAAAGTTGATCTACACTTAAATAGGATTCTTTTTAGCTAAAAATCAAGAGAAGAAAGTGAAGAATAAAATAGACTTCAAGAGGTAAGATGTGGCAGTCGGCCCTACAAACGCCAGTAAAAGCCCAAGTGTGGGTTTGACTTATATCAGTGGGGGTGCACAATCCCACGTCGCTTGGGAGAGTATAAAATGCATGGTTTATAAGTAGGGTTCCTCTTCCTAACCCATTTTGGGCTAACTCCAAAAATAAAATCGTGCAAGTTTTGGCTCAAAGTGGACAATATTATACTAGAAGGACTAGGTGATGTTACAAATGGTATTAGAGTGAATCCCAACCAGCTAATCAGAAGTGTGGCCGACGACGACGTTGGGTCCCTAAGGGGGGCAGGGGGAGATTATGGTAGCCTGAAGGCTAGGAAAGGCTCAGGGCCGAGTCTATAACATACCAATGGAAGTGCATGGTTTATAAGTAGAGTTCTCTCCCAATCTAGTACAACACATTTTTGGCTAACCCCAAAAACAAAACCGTGTAGGCTTTGGCTTAAAGCGGAAAATATTGTATTAAGAGCACTGGGAGATGTTCCATAAGAACCCTAACCAAGGTGGTTTTTATCAACTATGATTTATTACATGGTTTTTTGGTGAAGTATTATAGTTGGGATTAGATGTATCATGGGTTGTATGTTGGTGGACATTAATAAACTTGGTTAGATATGATTTAAAATTATTGAGAAAAATAAATGATATTGAAGTTTATTTGATTGGTTAAGTATAATTAAAGGTTATGGAATTTCATAATTTTGTTTAAATATGGTAGAAGTGCTTAAGTGAAAGCATGAGTATTTGTTGATAATATCTTGAGCGACGAAATTCAAGTGACCAATCTATCAAATGGACGTGAAGTCCACATTTCTAAACAGAGTACTTGAAGAAGAAGTCTATGTTGAGCAACCTCTCAGATTCATGAAAGTCAAAAATGAGAACAAAGTTTTGAAGTTAGACAAGACACTATATGGGCTAAAACAAGTGTCTCAAGCATGGAACACTCGAATCGATACCTACTTAAAGAAGAACGGATTCATACAATGTCCATATGAACACACATTGTATGTGAAGAAAGAATAAGAGAACTTGTTATTTTTTGCTCTTTATGTTGATGATCTCATCTTCATGGGAAACAACGAGAGCATGATAGAAGATTTCAAAGAAGCTATGACGTGAGAATTCGAAATGACGGACTTGAGATTGATGAGGTACTTTCTTGGTCTTGAGATTACACAAAGAAAATTTGGAATTTTTGTGTTACATGAAGCATATGCGAGGGACATTTATAAGAAGAGCAAGCTGGGAGTTTGCAAGCCAGTAACAACACTGATGGAGCTCAGTACGAAACTCTCTAAATTTGAGAGAAGAGATCAAATAAATGTGAGTGACTATCGTAGCTTGGTTGGGAGTCTACGGTATTCCACATACACAAGGCCAGACATTGTATATAGTGTCGACATAGTGAGTCGATACATGGAGAATCCAAAACACTCTCACCTAAAAGCTATTAAGAGAATTCTACGATACATTTGAGGAATGAAGTCAACTCGAGTTACTCTACTCCAAGACGAATGAATACAAGCTGGTTGGTTACTCTGATAGTGATTGGTGCGGGGATGTAGATGACTGAAAAAGTATAGTGGAATATGTGTTCTATATGGGAGACACAACATTCACATGGCTTTCAAAGAAACATTTAGTCGTGACTTTGTCCACGTGCAAGGTGGAATATGTGGTTGCATCCTGATGTGTGTGCCACGCAATTTGGTTAAGAAATTTGCTACATGAGTTAAATCTCAATCAACTTGAGGCAACCAAAATACTAGTCGACAAAAAATCAATAATTGAATTGACAAAGAGTCTTGTTCATCATGAGAGGAGTAAGCATATAGATGTTCGTTTTCATTTTATTAGAGAACATGTCAAGAAAGTAGAAATGCAAATGAGTCACATTGCAAGTCATGATCAAGTGGTAGACATTTTTACAAAACCGCTGCAAACAGTGCTGATTGAAAACCTCAAGAAGATGATAGGGATGAAGGATTGGAAATGTTTGAGTTTAAGAGAGGAATTTGTTGAGAATTAAACTGAAAAAAAAAATGTTATGCATTCAAGGGTATTTTTCAATAAGAATTTGAATGGTCAAATGACATCCAAATTAAACTTATGACCTATGGATTGTAATTCTCCGGATGTTTACTTTCTGATGGTTTAAGTTTCAAGTAATTTGGAGTTCTCTAAAAGACGTTATGACATTTTCAGTAACGAAAGGTTAGATATCGTGTGGTTATTTCATATTATGTCGTATTGTATTGTGCTCATTTGAATGAAAAAATGAGAGTGAATACAGATATTGAAGAAGCTTTGAAGTAGTGTTCTTCCATGCTCTCCAAAACAAACACTCAATTTATTATCAACTCTCACATTGGCAGTATACCACATCCTTGAAATTAGCTATGTATATTTGTAGAAGATGTTAAGTGGTAAAAATTTAAGCAAATGGAAATGGAAGTCTCCACATGAAATCGAAGTTTGGAGTGAATAAATAAGTGAAACCAAAAGATTATCCATAGGTCAACTAAAGTTTTCATGAGTTTACCACGACAATTTGCTCATATTATTCCAAAGCTTTTTCGTTCTTAATAAAATGTGACTTGGTTACTTGATATAAAATAATGTCGTTTACTAGTGAGATCTGTATTCATCTACTTTGAGATGATTACTTCTTTATTCCTAAACTTATGTTGCATATAGTTTACCCAAACATTAATTTCTTTAACTAGAAATACAAGAGAAAAGGGAGAGACAACTAAGAGAAATCCAATCCGCAAGGTTGAGAGTTTGGACACCAAATTTGAGTTCATGACATTAAGACTATCAACGTTTGTGAAGGCTATTTTCTAAGTAAGTTTTTTCTCCTCACCAATTTGAGGTTAAAGTTTTGAATAAATGTTGGCTTTGGATTCGAGCTTGGAAACTTGAATCTGAGAGATATTTTTAGATTATGCTGGTAGACTTGGAGTTTATGCAAGAGTATTTGTCATTTAGAGAAAAAAAATGGAGGAAACAACACATTTCCATCAAGAAAACAACGTTGGAGGGTTTGCCGAACCGCGTAAACAAATGTTAGCATAGTTCAAGGTTTATTTTGGAGAGAAGTGGGGATGAGTTGCAGATGAGAAAAATTCATCCCAAATCTAGTCTGTGCTCATGCGGACGAATGCGGATGATATGTGGACGAAATAGAGGTGTCTGGATCATCCCCGGAGTGTGTCCATCGAGTTTAGGATGAGTGGAGAACAAAAATATGCGCCCTGAGTGGTTTTGGACGAGTGCGGACGCATGCGGACGAAGTTTCCCCACGTCCGATTGAATCTGTAATTTTCAAGGTGCAATTCAGATGAGTGCAGACGGGGGGTGCGGACGCGAATCTGCGTCATAAACTGTTGAACAGTGAAGTTGCGGATGATGAACAGTGACCTGCGGATGTGTGCGGATGCGAAACTCTATGTCATAAACTGGTGAACAGTGACTTGCGGATGATGAATAGTGACTTGCGGATGCATGCGGATGCGAAGCTCTACATTCTAAAGTCCAAATTTCTACACAACGGCTATATTTTCAACGGACAGATATCAATGGTCACATGCGGATGACTGAGGACGTCCGAAAGTGTAAAGTCTATAAATAAAGGATCTCTCCAAGCTCTCCATAACGATCAAATATTCGAGGCAAAGCCCTATCATAATCGATACTCGAATACTACTCACTGTGAGCTATTTAATTGTAAATCCAATTCTCCCTATTCCGAACTTGCGAATTAATTTGAGAGAATTCAGATTAGTTAGATTGCGCTTTAATTTCTGATTCATTATTATTGTGCTTGATTGTAAAGGGTGATTCCCTAAGAATTCATAGAAACACTCTAGGCTAGATTGAACGCCCGTAAGTTCAATCATTGGGTGACACCCAACAATAGTCAAATTAAGAGTGACGTCTCGCAAGAGTCAAAGGTTGACGACCTCATAATTAGTCAAGGGTGACACCCCGTTTAATAGTCAATTTTTAAACCGTTTTATTGGCACCCATAAGCCAATTACTTAGTGTATCTCCAAGTGGAACTTGGAGCGCGAAAGTAGGCGAGTTTGCCGAACCGTGTAAACAAATGTTGTGTGCTCTTTTCTAACCCTTACTCTTTACATTATTGCATGTATTTATTATCGATATTTTAATTATATGCATTAAATCACTTGGGGTTGTTAGAGATTAAAATATGGCACAAAAATATTAGAAACGCTATATTCACCCCCTCTATAGGCGTATATCGATCCTACAATTGGTATCAGAGCGAGTTTTTAAATTTTTGTGTGATATTTTGGTAATTGTGCACATTGCTATAATTTTTTGATTTTCATTGTTAAAATTTATTTGAATACATTGATTGGAAATTTTATATATTTGCATATTATGGATTCCAATAAGTTTATGGAAGGTCAATGCACATCTACACCTCCACATTTTGATGGTTGTAATTATTTGTATTGGAATTGTAGAATAAAAATATGTATACAATCTATTGATTACTTTTTATGGAAAGTCATTGAAAAGGGAGCAACTCTTCTTAGACTAACTTGTGAATTCAATGATTTAGATAAACGGAATTGGAACTTAAATGCTAAAGTAATGAATATTTTGCATAGTGCCTTGAGTAAAAATGAATTTGATAGAATTCAATCAAGTGTTAGTGCTTATGATATTTGGAAATCTCTTGAGCTAACACATGTAGGCACAAATCAAAAGATTGAAAGTGGAGAAAGCTCATCCTCTAAAAAAGAAGAGAAAGTGGCCAACGTATGCTTCATGGCCAATGATATTGAGGTAAACGACTATTATAGCAATTCGAATTCTAATAATGATGATGATGGTGATTTATTCAATGAATTGCTAGATAGTTTTAATGAGCTTCAAGATAAATATAAAGTATTGAAAAAGGAGCATAACAATTTGATCAAAAAGCATGCTAATTTAGATAAATCTTTTGAGGATCAAATTGTTGAATTAAATGGAATGATTGATGATTCTAATGCTTCCTTTAAATCTCTTGAGCATGATAGTATTAATTTGAAATTGTTGAACGATGGATCGAAATCTACTATCAAATTACATGAAAATGAAATTGACTCATTGAATGTTAAAAATTTTGATTTGATTGCTACCATTAATGGTCATGAACATGAGATTTGTGATTTGAAAATTAGGAATGATGAATTGAATATTTTGATCAAATCACGTGAAAAAGATATTGGATATTTGCATGCTAAATCTAAATCTATTCTAGATACTAATGATAAAATTGAATCTCTTGAGATTGATGTTTGTGAATTGAAAGCCAAGAATAATGATTTGAACTCTATTGTGCTTAAATTCACTAATGGGAGCAAAAATTTAAATATGCTTTTAAATTCGCAAAGGGTTACTTTTGATAAAGCCAGTATTGGATATAAACCCTTTGGAAAGAAGAATTACAATAATTTATTTGTTAGACCTTTTACTTGTAATTCTTGCAATTTTATTGGACATAAATCTTTTTGTTGTCATTTGAAATTGAATGCTAAATTGGATTCAAATTTTAGATAAAAATTTGTCTATCCTTTGCATTTTAACTCTGAATTTAAATCAAATGCTAGTTCAAAGTTCGTTCATCCTTTGGATGTAAACTCTAGATTTAAGTCTAATGTAAATCATAAATCAAATTTAAATTCTAAACTTGTATGGGTTCATAAAGAAACCAAACCTATAACAAATGGACCCAAAATGGTTTGGGTACAAAAAATTGCAAAATGATTTTTGGGTGTAGGTTGAGACTCTCCCAGGAAGCTTAAAAGAAGAATTGATACTTGAATATCCAACACAAGGGAGAAGCTTCAAAGATATGCCTCCCATGCAGTAAATGAAAATAAACATCTTGGAGGTACACAATCTCTTTGTTATAATTGAATTTATGTCTGGAATTTGATTCGGAGTAATATTTAGAGTTTGATTGATTAAAATGGATTATATTATCGATAGATTCAATCTTTATTTTTCTTGAAATTAAAGCATAGTTGATTCAATTCTATTGTTCTATTCTTGATTTGGGATTGAAATTGATTTAACCTGATTTTCATTCATGATTTGGAGATTAGAAGATCAAAATTATTATTGAATTCTCTTGTGTTATTTATAGGTTGAAATATGCTTTATTCATTCACTTAGTATTTTGATGAATAGTTCCAACAATTGGATTCTAAATTACATATATTTGAATTAGGATTGTATTAAGATAAATTGATTTTGTTTTTGGATTGAATAGATAGATATCATATGTTGTAAATTTGGTTATTTCTTCATTTGATATCTAGGAATTGAGATGTCTTTGTTCCTTCAATCTATATTTTGGTGGCTCTCTCTTGTTTTTAAATTGATTAATACTAAGGAGGAGAAAAGTAATTTTGTATAGAAATTATTAATTTCTTTTCAAATGTTGAATTTATATTGATAAACATGAAACTCCAATGGTACCCTTGATATTAAACTCGGTTAGTCTATCTATTTTTTTGGGATCTATCTTAATTGTGGATTCATTAATAGCTTAGATGTTTGACATCATAAAATAAATCTCTATTCACTTAATGGATTGTGATTTCTTGGAGCATGATTCATGAAGTTATCATTTCGATGATTGAAGATTGTATTCAACAATTTGATCTCTAGATTGCAAATATTGCTTTGAAATGGATGCAACTTTTCAATTGATATTTTTGAGTTTGAAAATTGTGTTCCAACAAGTGAACTTCTACTTTGAATATATTTAATTGCTTAGATTGTTGGATACTCAATTTTTGTATCTTTCTCTTGAACTAAAACTAACTATTGATATAGGGAGAGAAAAATACAAATGCTCCAAATTGATAAGTGCGTTTTCACTCATGATTTAAACTTTGATAATCCCTATATATTTGATTTTAATCATTGATTTAGTGGCAGAAATTAAATTTGTTTGTTTTAATTTGAATTAAAATGAGTAGAATAGATTTGACAATTGACTTAATTTGCGTTTTTATTTTTGATTGAAATTGAATTGACTCAAATTCTTCAATACATAGCTTAGAACTTAGTTTCGATATTTTTGAGTTTGGAAGGGAAGATATTGATAGTGTATTTATAGGTTGAAATTTGTATTTTACAATTGGTATCTCTAAGTTACATTTTGCATAATTCTTGTCTTGGATTATTTTTGTTGCTTGAGACTTGGTCTCCAACAATTAGTTTTTTAGTCTTATATATTAAATTATTGGATATCAATTTTGATTTGGGTTCTTCTCTGGATTAAATTCCTATATGTTTAAAATGAGAAGAAAATAGAATTGTTGAGAATTTGTTTATAGTATTGACTTGTTTTTTAAAAAAAAGGTTAAACTTTTTAAACTTTGATGATTAGTTTCCGCTAGGCTTAGACTTTGATAATGCTTCTGCTATGGCTAAAATGTGTGAATCATCAAATAGAAGAAAACTTTGTATTTAAATTTCATATTGGTCTTTCATAATCTTTTCTTTTAGTTTGAAATATTTTGATGAATTCAGTTGTTTTTCAATTGCTATTATATTCTAAAGATTTTAATGTGGTTCCCTTTATTCCCCAAATGTTGTTTATTTCTTGATTTACAAAGATGAAATAAATTTTGTAGTTGATTTTCACTTGATATCAATAATGACCATTGATTTGAACTCTCTAAATTGGTATCAATAATTATTTTGTTTTAAACTTCTATAATTGATATCTATATTGAATTTTTATCTCCAATGTTTTGATTGTATGCAATGATTTAGAGGGAGAGAAATGATTCTTAACTTGAATATTTTTGAAAGATAGATTATATCAATTAGTATTTTTAAAAATTGGATTTTATTTTTTCAATTGGTATCATCAAATTCTCTATGCTTTGAAATTTTAAATTGATATCAATCTTTGTTATTAGGATTGAATTTCAACAATTGAAATCATTGGACTTATTTTTTTTTAATTGGTATCATGTATGAAATTATTATTTTTTTTGGTATCAATAAAACCAATTTTCTCTACAATTGGTATATTTGTTTTGGATTTTCATTTGGTATCATATTTAGCTTCTCCAACCATTTAATTTTGTGCATAATGATAGGGAAAATTTTTTTCTTTTACTTGAACTCATCCATGAGTGTGTTTCAATTGATATACATGTTGTTTTAAATTGGATGATTCACTTAAGTTTTGAATTCTCTCATATTTGCTTAGTGATAACTATATAGAGGGAGAGAAATGTTCAAATTTGTTTTATTGTTGTTCTAAGCTGGAGAGCAAATATTTTTAAATTGAAATATTTCACCAATTGATTATTTTTGTGATTAACATAAGGGAAGAGATAATTAAATTGATTCTTACTTTAAACATTGGTATTTCTCGTTAAAATTTTCTTTTTTGAACTTACAATTGGTACCATTTTATTAAAATTGGTTTGATTTTAACTTTGAATTTACAATTGATATAAATCTTTGAAAACTTATTTTGCTTTAAATTGTGAATTATCAATTGGTATCCTTTGTTAATTTCTTAATTCTTCAAATGGTATCACTTGTTAAAATTTGAACATGTGCTTACAATTCTTGAATTTAAGTGGATTCTATTTTCTACATTTGATTTCTATCTCTTGACTCTTATTCTTTTGGTATCTATTATTTGGAATTCAATGCATAAATACCCTCATATATATTTAGGCTTAATGAGCAAAAAGAGGGAAAATATTTTTGATTGAATATTTCATTGTGGTGGTTTTTCAAATTCGTATCATATTTAACACCACAAATTGAATTTGAATGCTAATTCCCTCCAATATATTTTGTATGCTTAATGGAAGATGGGGGAGAATACCCTTGTTAGAATAGAATTGGAATTGTGGTTATTTACATTTGGTATCTTATTCTTAACCACAGGAAATTTATATTGCATGTTTTTATTGTGGTTTCCTCAATTGGTATCCTTTGTGTTAACCACAAATTGAAATTGAATGTCTATTTCTCTCAATGATTTGCTTATGTGCAAGATTCTTTGATTAAGGGGGAGAAACTTTTTAGGTAAAATTAATTCTTGCACTTTGTTGTGATTGTCTTTGGATTCTATTGCTTATTCATAGGGGGAGAATTTCTTAGCGAACTATTTTGATGAGTTTATTTTGATAAAAAATTTTGTTGCTTTTGGACTCCCCTCCCTTAGGATTTCTTTTTTATTATGACAAAAAGGGGGAGAAAGGTATAAGTTGTAATATATTTTAGAGAGAGTTAAATAGCATGGAATAGCATGTTGCATGGATTTTATTGCTTGATAAATTGCATAACTTAATTGGAGAAATCAAATATGCAATATTTATATGCAAATGCTTAGTTTTAGGGTAGACAACTTATTAGATTTTGTCATCATCAAAAAGGGGGAGATTGTTAGTCTTTTTATTAGGTTAAGTTGTATTTTGATGATAACTAAATTGTTGGTTAATTTAATAAATTAATAAGTTGTATTTTATGTTGTATTTTATATGTTTCGGATATTATTCTTATCATTTTTATCATAATATTTATATCCATGTTTATTGGAAATACCCTCAAAATGGGTATTATTAATGTGCTAACATGTTTATTTGAGTCCATGTAGTGTGGAATATCATTTTAGGACTAAGCATAATTCAGGGTTTATTTTGGAGAGAAGTGGGGATGGTTGCAGGTGAGAAAAATTCGTCCCAAATCTGGTCTGTGCTCATGCGGACGAATACGGATGATATGCGGACGAAATAAAGGCGTCCGGATCATCCTCGGGGTGTGTCCATCGAGTTTAGGACGAGTGGAGAACAAAAAAAGGAGTCCTGAGTGGTTTCGGATGAGTATTAACGCATGCGGACAAAGTTTCCCCACGTCCGATTGATTCTGTAATTTTAAGGGTGCAATTAGGATGAGTGCGGACGCGGGGTGCGAATGCGAATCTGTGTCCTAAACTGCTGAAAAGTGAAGTTGCGGATGATGAACAGTGACCTGTGGATGCGTGCAGATGCGAAACTATGCGTCCTAAACTGGTGAACAGTGACTTGCGGATGATGAATAATGACTTGCGGATGCGAACTTCTGCGTCCTAAAGTCCAAATTTCTGCACAACGACTATATTTTCAACAGACAGATATCAACGGTCACATGCGGATGACTGAGGATGAATGAGGACGTCCAAAAGTGTAAAATCTATAAATAAAGGATCTCTCCAAGCTCTCCATAACAATCGAATATTCGAGGCAAAGCCCTGCCAAAATCAATACTCGAATACTACTCACTGTGAGCTATTTAATTGTAAATCCAATTTTCCCTATTCTGAACTTGCGAATTAATTTGGGAGAATTCAGATTAGTTAGATTGCGCTTTAATTTCTGATTCATTATTATTGTGCTTGATTGTAAAGGGTGATTCCCTAAGAATTCATCGAAACACTCTAGGCTAGATTGAACGCCCGTAAGTTCAATCATTGGGTGACGCCCCGCAATAGTCAAATTAAGAGTGACGTCTCGTAAGAGTCAAAGGTTGACGACTTCATAATTACTCAAGGGTGACGCCCCATTTAATAATCAATTTGTAAACCATTTTATTGGCACCCATAAGCCAATTACTTAGTGTATCTCCAAGTGAAACTTGGAGCACAGACGTAGGCGAGTTTGCCAAACCGCATAAACAAATATTGTGTGCTCTTTTCTAACCCTTACTCTTTACATTATTGCATATATTTGTTATCGATATTTTAATTATATGCATTAAATCACTTAGAGTTGTTAGAGATTAAAATATCGCACAAAAATATTAGAAACTCTATATTCACCCCCCTCTATAGGCATATATTGATCCTACATATATGAGAAAAATGTGTTTTCACATCCTTCGGAAAACAAAAATCATGCTTCTCTATTGTACATGGACTTTTAAATCACTTGAAATCTTTTCATTATTTTAGCAAAGATAAAATTTACATCATTTTTCTCTTTGAAAATGTCATCAATGAAAAAGGATGGTCACATAGGGACTCATCCGGCACATACCACAAAAAAGGTGGCTATCCTTTAATAGCAACACCTCATAAGGCAGCAGGAATAAAAATGATGGCGATTCAAAGATTCAGCATTTCACTTGAGTTGTCAACGGGCTATGCTCTACTACGATACAACCCATATAACTGAGTAGTGGATAAAGTTTTCGATGATAGATTGCTCCTCAACTAGCTACCTACTAGATCAAAATTGACAAGGGTTGCCGGGGAGAAGAGATATAAGCCATCACACCACCTATCAAATGGAAAAGTACTAGGCGAGAAAAATTTAGCGAGTAACAACCTTTTGATCAGTGTGACTAAAAACCTTAGCTAGGTTCTAGGATTTCAAACTCAAAGAGCGCGTCATCACTGCCTTATTACCTATTTGACTTCTGAGATTTAAAACGCGATGACATGTCACTAGTGCCCTATTACCCATTTCGCAGGTTCAAAAAAACAATCTTCACGCAATAGAAGATTGTACGTGATAGTCTTGTGATGCTTTAGCGCCAAAACTGCCCAAAACATCAAGAGGATTTGTCCGCCCAAATATATCTAGATAATCTAGTACAAAAAATATAAACGTGAGAAAACATACGTGCGTTTATCTAAAAACAGACATGTTGTCAAAACAGTCTCTATCGGGTTTTTGTATGTGGTTTCCCATAAAATATCAGTTAGAAAATCATGATGCAATGTAATGCATAAAGTGTAAATATCCTTACCTCTTCAGTGATCTCTCTTACCGATTGGAGCAACAACCTCTTTTAGAATTGACTCAAACTTTCCAAAGTCGTCTGATCCTATATCATACAAAAATTTAAGAATTTCCATCAATGAAATGAAAGAGAAATGGGAGGTTCCTAAACCAGGATTAGGAACTCAAACCAAATAACTCGGTGAAGGAAATAGAAGGTAGTGTGTCCAAAAAAACTAAGGCAATGCTTCCATGGACGATAAATAGTGCATCAACAGACGCAGGACAATGCATCCGCGAGGTTCTCTAGTATGAAACTGTGGACATGCTATAGTATCCTTCCACGAAAGGTTTAACATTCTGCAGAACTTTACATTGCTGAAAGTCCTTGGGAAATTCTTATTCTCGTGGACATGTGCAGATCATGTGCCTACTTAAGTTTGTTCGGCTTTGGAAAAAGGATCTTTTTGCTCTAGAACGAGACCATTATGGATCGTTCGTCTGTGAAATGAGGTCCTTCCATATCATTCCCATGTGGAACGTGATCCTTCTAGTTTGTTCCCTTGTGGAACGATGTTTTTTTGGTTTTCTCCCACATGAGACGATGTCTTTCCGCTCGCAAGACCAACGTTCATTCCACTATGGCTATAACCCTCGCGAGACATCCAATTTCAGCGGGCACTCCCTTGAACATCCACTACAATTCCCCAACTCACCATCCATACATACTAAGAGGAAGGAGGTTGTCCTTCTCCTAGCTGGGTTTTTTGCCTCTCACGACCTTAACCTTTCACCGTTTCTCTGGATTCTTGAGCTCACAAGCTTGACTTCAAACCCAACACCAACTCGACTCTGGACTTTAGAGATTTATATTATTCACTTCAACACGCGAACTTCCATTACCAATATTGTGAATTGAAACTTTGATAACATGAATCTTCAGTTGAAAATCCTCTTCTCACAACTTTGATCTTTTGTCATTTCTACAGTCTTTCTCTCTTTTTCTCTCGACTCGTCAACACATGCCCGTAAGAAAAGGGTTTCTGTTATGATAAAACCCTATTTTTATTTCCCGATAAAAATATATTTTATGACACTCAATTAATGAGGAAACATTATTATCCAAATCACCAAAGAACCTAAATTTCATCCTTCCATCCATTGACCAAAAATATACACTTGGATGCTACGCAATAAATCAATCAAATTTGAACTCTGGACTGATCCAACTTGGAAAATTTATATACATGGAATTTTATTTATTTCAAAAATTTGCGGTTCTTACATTACATGACTTGGTTTTCAAAATGTATTTTATGAGTTGCCACATATGAAAAACATGATTGGAACTGTTTGACAACATGTGAGTTTTTATACTACATATGTATGTAAGTTTTACACGTTTATTATATGTATATGATATTTTCATGGTATGCTATGCTTCTAATTATAGGAAGTTGAATCCTCTTGTTACTTTGGATGGTCTCGATGTCAAAGCATGATGTGCCACAAATTCTCCCAAATCACAATCAAACTAACAATATTGATAGTGCTTATTTTGTAGTTGATCAAGGGGAATAATATACCGAAGTCATTTGTATCTTCCATCTAGTAGCTATGTGCAACACCTTATTTAGTTTAAAATTATTTTTCTCTTTAAAGATTGTGGTATAATTTTTTTTATCCAAAATGTGTTAAATAACTTTTCTTTTGACAATATATCAGAGTTATTCAAACAGAAGTAGATATTTATAATTCAAAACATAGTTTAAGTTTTACAATAAAGATCCATGATTACATAGTATTTATTAAAAATACTCATTATACTGTGAGTTATAACCAATCAGGTTGAACCCGGTTGATAATCTAAGAGATCCTCCTAAAATATCTCCTTCTCTGCTGGTACACCACTAAATTTTATTTCCAAATTGTGATAATAATAGTATATTTTTATATACCATTTCTAATTAACTTTGGCGATAATAACAGTAGGGGTGGAAATGGTCGGTTTGGTTTGGTTTTTTGGTCAAAATAGAACCGAACCGACTCAGTTCGGTTTTATAATTTTAAAACCGAAACCGAACAGAAGACTATAAGAAACCGAGTCAAAAATCGAACCTCGGTTTCTGTTTTTATCGGTTCGGTTTTTGGTTTATTTCAGTTTTTTCCCAAGACATTAAAATTAAAATTTTAATATCTAATTTTAAACTTGGTTATTACAATTTTTAGATTTAGTAAAACCAATTTTAATATTTAAAAATATTTTTAAAAAAGAAAAATATTTTTGATTAAATTGAAATTAAATTAGTGACTCAAGTAGATTTTCAAGTTTAGTTTTATTTTCGGTTCGGTTCGGTTTTTCTCGGTTTTCTCACTTACAACCGAGAACCGAACTGAAATAATCGGTTCGGATTGGTTCGTTCCTATATTTTATTTTTTTTTCATATCAAAACCAAACCAAACCGATGAAAAATGATCAGTTCAGTTCGGTTACCCAGTTTGAACCGAACCGATTTCCACCCCTAAATAATAGTATAATTTAACATTTCAAAATAATTTGGTGATAATAACGGTAATATATTTAATTTAACATTTCAATATAGTTTTGGCGATAATAATAGTAATATATGTAATTTAACATTTAAATATAATTTTGGTGATAATAACGGTAATATATTGAATTTAATATTTCAATATAATTTTGATGATAATAACGATAATATATTTAATTGAATATTTCTAAAAGAATATAACGATAATAATCATAATATTAACTAAATTATCAAATAAATAACTTTAGAAGGGTAGGGAATCGTTACCGAAGTTTCTAGACTAACCGTGTAGTTTTCCTATGTCGAAAAGTTCCCCAAAAATCAGAATAACAACTTCCCCCCTGAACTTCAGACTCTAATCATCACAATTTTTCTCTTCTTTCCCTCTTTTCTCTCCTCTACCTTGATCTCTCATATCTCTGCTGTGTGAGTTCTTTAGAAGAACTCTGCCTATTTACAGGCAAAGCCTTTTAGCTGAAGACAAATGAAATTAAAAGGACGCACAACTTCGCGAAACAAGGAGCATTAAACTTGAAGCGAACGTTGGAAAGCTATTCTGTCGCATTTTTTCGTGGATGTGACATAAAGGATAATCTCAATCAATGTTGAAGAATAAATAAAGAAAACAATCAAAGTGGAAGGTGGGTGACGTACAAGATTGGACCACTTTTTAATATTTTAATTCAATACATTTTAATTCAACTTTTCATTGACCAAAGAGCACTTCTTCTTTGCTATGTCATCATTCCTATTTTAATTATATTTTCATTTAATTTAATTATCTATTTATTAATTCATTTATTTTATTATTTTATTTATATATTTATAAACATATTGTAAATCAATCTATCAAATTCTTATTCACGATGAATATAAATACTCGTCTAATTTAATTCATTCAATTCTATTTCCAATCCATAAACCCTGAACAAATTATTAACCATATATTCCACTTAATTAATTCTTAATAATTCACTTCCATCAATAATTATCTCAATATTTGTTATAAATAAAATTATCCGAATAGACTAATATCAAGATTTTCTTTAGATTAATTTCTCTTATCCTTAATAAACTTCCGTTATAAAAATCAAGATATTACAATGTCCGAATAATATCAAAATAATCTCTAATTAGTTTTACTTAAATTTCGTTACTAGAACATTTAGATAATACAACTTTAGAAACTTATACCAAAATTTCCAAATTTCATTTATAATATATTTTGAGTCCAATAAAATTCGGGATATTACACTATGTGTATTAAGAAGATGTTCATGGTAAAGTATAGATGGATGATCAAGCACAAGGTTAGAAGAATTCTTAGACGTTCCAAAACAACTGGTGATTTAACATTTGAGAAATATTTGTCATATTTGACAACCTTAACAATCTCATATCAAAAGTGTACTTCATAAATATTGTAGCAAACATTACAAGCTTCGAGAATAGGGCGTTTCTTTAAATTTGGCATTCATTTGTCATCCTAAAAACTCATTGAACAGAGAGCTTTGTTTTTGGTGAAAAAGCTAATTCTACCTTACCTAGAATTGAAGTCCAAATCTATTTAAAGACGAGCAAAAAGAACCAACCAATTGGATAGTCACAACAATGAGGACTTAGTAATTTATTTATGATTTATTTTACTTATTTTATAATTAAGTTTAATACTCAAGTATTGGTGTCACTCGGTTAGGGCATGTCTAGCCGAGTATGTGTCTTTGTGAGGGTAGTTTCGTAACTTTTGTGTGGTGAACTTTAAATCTTAATTTTAGAGAAGCTATTTAATTTCTCGTTAGGGTTTTTTTTCTTTTCAGTTTTGATGAAATAAAATATTGAGCTTTTAGCCTCTCCTCTTTATTCTTTCGAACAAAAAATCACATTGCAATTCAGTTGCTGACAATCAATTGTTTTTTGTTCTGATTTTTAATCCTTTGTGAGAGTTAGATTAATTTTTTTCCTATTGCAACCTTCTCACTTCCTTTCCTAAGAAAGTGAAATCCTTAGTAAGATTGTAAAAACTCACAAGTTATCAAGTTAGAGTGCTTTGTTCCATTGGAGATCACCTTTAGAGTAGAAAATTGTAATTTTTAACAACTTTCTGACTGACTTGCACTGTTTCATCCATATCTCGGGTGTCCCTTCAAATTTTCCAACGAAAGTCTATGATTTTTTTTTATCATTGACATCGTGTTAAAAATCATGTACAAATTCATCAATTAGAGGTGTTGTCATTGTTGTTGAAATTTCCCCAAAAATTTTTGCAAAACACAAATCCACGAACGCAGGTCATTGTTCAATTGGTCGACCATTCACTATTCATCAGGTCGACTGCAAATCATCTAGAAGCGACCCTTCAAACCTACGTGTTTTCCAGTCAACTACGTGTTTCCAAAGCTCTCATGAACCAAACCTGAAGCATGTCAAAGTATCACGATAATACTCCAATAGATTTTATACTGCGTGAAGATATTTTGTTAGTGCGCTGTGTGAAAATGAGTAATAGGGTGGTGTTGATGTGCTCCTTGGGTTTCAAATCTCTAAACTTGATAAGGTTGTTTATATTTTAGATTGTGTCATCACTGACTGGTTCACCGGCAACGCCTATGAGGGGTTAGATCTTCAGGCCGCACTCACAATATCTTCCTCCTAGATCATGAGGTATTGTCATCTTCGGACTACCGTCTTTCTATGTGTTTGTATAGGAGGGGTCATTGTGTGACATTCTTTTTCATGAATCTTCATTTTGACTGGTGAAAACGATGGAGGCTCGGCTCATGGAGCCTGTTTTGATGATAAATCATATTTGGAAATTATTTTAAAAATCATGCAGTGTATAGTAGTGATTTGATCATAGTTTTGACGAGACATGAAAAAAAAATAGTTTTTACATGCATTGTATTTAGTATAATTTTTTACTGAGTTAATCACTCACTCCAACGATCTCTTTCCTCTAAGTAAAGACAAGGTGGATCAGAGTTAGCCGTTAGGAATAATAGATTTAATTTTTAAATTTACACTATATCTTTTTATCTCTTAATGTTATGTTCACTTATTAGTGTAATAATTAAGATAATTTTTAAATAACTAAGACAAAACAATAATTGCACCAATTAATAAATGTCACGTGAGTAAGTAAAAAGTACAAGGTTAATTTAGAAAATAAACCTACAATTACTCTATTATTAATATTGTGTTTAATTCAAATATTTGATATTATTATTTTTTGTGACCTTTTATTTAAAAAATCACTTTTTTTTAATCTCGATTTGTTTGCCAATTTTCCCAACCAGATTGTCCACTTCAAAACTCTTCAAGAGGCTTATATTTGGGAGAAACTCTCAGCAATGACATATGAACAACATGTTGACAATTGATGGAATAAAGGTCATTGCTTTAGAATTTTCAAATTTGATCGAGATGAATGTTTAGATGATAATTACTGAAATAGTTCTTAAGGACCCATGAAACAAGTTTAAAAGATGCAATTTTGTTGTTTTCTCCTTCTATTGCCAAAAGATAATATTAAAAACAATAATAAATAAAGACATGTATTGTTCGAATGTATATATGTAAAATTTGGTATAGAAAAAAAAAATTTTAAATGGAAAAATTAATTTCCTATATTAAAATTTGTAACATTCCTTTCTCTTCATCGGTAACCCTTGAACCGAGGAAATTAAATTTTGTTCTTTTCTTCCCCATTTCTCCCCTCATCGGTAAAAAAAATAAAAAAAGTGTTCTTCCCCCCAATCCATTCCTCCTGTCTGTTCCTCCATCTCTTCCTTGCACCACAAAATTCACTCATCAGTCAGTACCTTTCAGCCGTTAGAATGAAGAATTTAGAACTCTCATCATCGCTTTTGGTAAATCGTCGTCTCCCTCTCTCTATAAATGCAATTCCTTGGTTAAAATTGTGAAGCTTTTGTTTCCAATTGTCGATAGAAATTGTGTAGTTTGAGAGGGAGATGCTTTGAAATTCCACAGTAGCAGCAAGGCCCCCATAATCATAAATCAGTTAGTCGATTTTCCCTTATTTGTGAATTCAATATTTAGCTGAAAATCTTGGATTTTTATACAAATGTATTCTTGGTGTTGAAAGGGAAGAATCGAGTTATTCCCAATGTGGTTCAGAAGAGGTGTGTGACGATTTTTGTAGTGCAACTCGAAGGTTCCAGTGACTTGAAAGCCGTCGTCCAAAGGTATAAAAATCCAAAATTTGCAATTAACAAACTCCCCATTTATGGAAATTTTAGTTTAGATAATCGAACTATGGAAATTGTTGATGAATGGGGTTCTCTATTCGAAAGGGAACTGACAATTCGTTGGGATGCCAGATGAAGCCTAACATTCTTGGCAAAGGTTACAACAGTGTCAAAGACGACGTTGTATGCTCGAGCCTTTCAGTGACCAGTTGGGTCACAATCCAAACTCTATTTGGACCATGGTTTAGCTATTAAATAAGACTACATAATTTTAGTCTAGGCCTGTGGTATGGGTTTGTTGTCTGGGCCTAAGGCCTGGACAAAAAGAGGCAGCAGACTTGGACTAAATTGGACTCAGGTCCTTAGGCCATATTTTTAATAATTTCTACCCAATTAATTTTAAATTTAATTTTTAAATAATAATTAGAAATTTGAACGTATAAAAATTTAGCTCAAATTTAATGTTTTAATTTTTTAATAAGTGCTCAAATATTAAATTAAAATTCATAGGGTATTGGATTTGAACCTTTTTGGATATTTGGGCTTTAATAATTGTAAGTCCACTTTGAGAGAATAATTTATTTTATGTACCGCATTACATAATTTTTATAAAAATAAGCATTTTAAGAATTGTTAAATATAAAAACGACTTGTCCATTTTATGACTGTCCGATTTTTAAATTAGACTTAAGTTTTCACTATACAGTTTTAAATTAAGCATGTATAACAATTCAATGGTGTGAACTGAGTTTGATCGAACTGGTTGGGGGTCTATTTTATATTATACACATTCGATCGTGGAAAATGTGTTTGTATATTGTTAACTAAAGTAATAAGACAACTATATGTGTCGTGTCCTTGGACGAAAAACCGTAAATCTTTTATATGGCTTTCACGATTATTGAGCATTGTTTTTATTTTGTTATATACCTATGACATAGTGTGTCTAGAGTTCGTGAGTGACGTCATTTTCATTAGGATTTTCATATAGTATAAAAATGACTTATTTTTATCACGTACCACATATTAGTGGGTTGATTTAAACACATGTCATTTTGTACAAATCTTGTAAAATGAATTTATATAATCTGAATTTTAAATACATACATGCTTAAACATCATTTTAACTAAACTTATTAAAACATAATCCCTATTGAGTTATTAAACTCACCCTATTGACACCTATCAGAGTTTCATCAGCGGGATTTTTATAAGTCAAGTCAAGATTAGACCCAAAGGAATTCATTTTATTTTTCGTACTTGAATAAATTTTCTTTGAAAGACTTTGTGTAGTAAACCTTTATTATCCTTAAGTTGTAGTTCCTAATTTACTTTATGCACAATTAATTTATTTTGGATTATATTACTTTACTATTTGATATCACTTGATAGATCTATTAAGCTCAGTGTTTGTTGGGCCTTAGCTTGTAATAATTATTTTAAGTCTTCCACTACTAATTTATAAATTTTAAGTGATAATGGATTGAAAGATTTAGTCTTTTAGGTCGGGTCGTTCATTGTTCTAAAACCAAAGAACGAAACTGAAACAAAAAAATCGAACTAGAACCAAAGAATCGAACTGAAACTAGTCAGTTCGGTTCAGTATCACCAAAAAATTGAATTTCAGATCATGATTTTAAAAACCAGATTTAGGAGTTTGGTTTTCAATTTTGATTTCTCAAAACGAAAAAATCAAAACTGAATCACATTTGCCATTTGAGCCTTTTAGGGTTGTTTGTTCCGTGTTGTTCAAGTCTTCATTCATGCCTCTGTAGTCCGCTCCACCTCGTGGTATATCTTCGTCCTTTCATCACTCAAAGCTGGTTGCTCTACTCTAGTAGCTCGACGCTTGCTGCTCTGCTCCAGTCACTAGTCCCCTCAATTTCTCCTCTGCTCTGGCTCCAGTGTTGGTTTTCTCAGTAAGTAATAATTTTGACCCTCAATTTGCCCTCAATTCTAAATTTGATTCTGATTGATATGATGATTTGAAGTGAACAAAATAAACCTAAACCTATTTTGTATTGTCTACATGAACTAGTAGACAAATATTGCTAATTGCTGGAGTGAACAAAATACAGTGAGAATCTTTTATTATTTTGTTTGCTGCAATAAAGTGAGAATCTTTTAGTATTTTTCACATGTATGTTGTTCCTTTTTGCAATAAACATTCTCTGCTCAATGAATTCTCACTAAATGAATTCTCTACTAAAATATCTTACAGAGTGACAATAATGAATTCTCACTGAATGAATTCTCTACTCAATTAATTTTCTTCTCAATGAATTCTCTGCTGAAACAATGAATTGAACAATGTGCTGAATTATTCTCTCTTGAATATTTAATTTTTTCCTTCAATTGTTTTAATGGTGCTCACTATATATTGCTTTACTTTTAACAACTTCAATGGTGATTGGTGATTGCTGAATTTCATTGTTTTTAAATCTTTTGAGTTTTGATAGATGTTTCTGTTTAATGGATGTTTTTGTTTATTTCTAAACGGATGATTCTTCATTTGGCTAAAAGTGATTATGAAATGGTTCAAATTGTTGAAACTGTAAAGGATGAATAAAGCACTGATTATAATAACTCTAGAGCAAAATATAATCATTGCTAACAGACATATGCATGTTATACATCGATGAATGGTACATCAAACTTGAAAAAACACATTAGTCGTTACAAAAAATTGTTGGCAATCGTAAATATGAAGTAAAAGACTAAATATAATATGGATAATATGGGATCCAATTCCAATCTGTTATATTTTAATGTTGCAACTTTCCAAGAACTATTGGCAAAATGATTATTATTGATTAATTGCCTTTGAAGTTTGTTGAATGAGAGGATTTTAGAGTTTATTCCCAATATGTGCAACAGAAATTTGTTGTACCCTTTATAACTATGATTGCAAGAGATATTGTTAATATGTATAAGAAAGAAAAAATAAAGTTGAAAGAATACTTTGGAAACACATCTCAATGAGTATGTTTGATTACCGATACATGGACTTCAATTCAAAATTTGAATTACATGGTTTTAATTGCGCATTATATTGATAGTGATTGTGAATCATAAAGGTGACACGATTGGTAGAGAAGTAGAAACATACTTATTTGAATGAGGAATTGAAAACATTTTGATAATCAAAGTTGATAACGTTTTTTCAAATAATGTTGTCATTTCATATTTGATCAAAAGTTTTTGAAATTGGATTGAATTATTCTTGAATGGGGAACATATGCATATGTGATGTTTTGCACATATTTTAAATTTGATTGTATACGATGGTTTAAAAGACCATCAAGAATCTATCACGATACTACGTAAAGGTATGAAGTGCGTTCAATCTTTACTTGCAAGGTTACAAACTTTTAAGAATTATGTTGAAGAAATTAGTGTTTCTCTTGATGTGCCTACCAGATGGAATTCTATATATTTGATGTTAGTAGACGTTGAAAATTTTGAAAAAAGCTTTTGAGAAGTTAAAGAAAACTGATATTCATTATCTTGTTGATTTGGGTGGAGAAAGACCTCCCACGACAGAAGATTGAGCTAATATTAGGGAACTTATCAAGTTTTTGAAGATTTTTTTTATCATACGACTCTAATTGTTTCCGCTTCCTTTCATGGTACTTTGAATATTTATTTCAATGAAGTATGTGATTTAAAAATGATTATCCAATAGTACATCGAGTGTGATAATCCATTATTGAGAAAAATACCTATTGGAATGCAAAGAAAGTTTGATAAATATTGGGAAAGTTGTGATAAAATGAATTTTTTTATGTATGTGGCAGTTATATTAGATCTCATATGTAAAACAAAGTTTTTGAAACGTTGTCTTATTATGTTAGTTGATAATGATTAGACAAATGATTTGATCAGCCAATTACAACTTGTACTTTTAAGATTATATCTCGAGTATAGAAGTGATTCGAGATTTGAAAATTCATAAGAAAATTGTAGTACAAGTATTGCAACAACATCTACAGTGTTGAGACCAATAAGCAGTTTGGTCTACAATAAGGTATATGAGATGTTCTGTAGTTGTCACGAAGAGCAAGATGTTTCAAATACTCGGACATAAGTTAATCAATATTCATATGAAGGGTTGGAAAAATTTCCAAACAAGCAAGCCATTCTAACATGGTGGAAATTAAATTTTTGAAATTTTCAATTTTAAGCAAATTTACATGAGATATATTGGTTATTCTTATTTCAATTGTTGTATTGGAGTCAGCTTTTTGCATTCAAAGCTGGATTCGATTATCAAAACAACAATCTGTCAACTTTAATGATGTAGTAGATCATATTGAAAAATTTGAACAAGGTATGTGTCTACTTTTAATAGTGTTTTTTCTTTATATTTCTTTTATTAACTACTATCTTTTATATATTTTTTGCGTTTATATTTTTTTAGAGATTATATCGATTAATGAAGATGATAAAGTTAACTAGTCAGAACTTAATAATGATGACAACTTAGAATAATATATTTATATTTTCATTAACTTTTTTATAATTACTCTCTTTCAAATAATTTATTCAAAATAGTATTTATTCTTTTCCAGTTTATAATAAGAAGTCATAAAACACTAAACATTAAAAAATGCGATGAAAATTACTATTTTACTATTTAGTTATGTTTTCATTTTATAACTTTTTCTCATTTTATATTAAAAATTTTTTATTTGAGATATTGTTTTTAATATTTTTTATAACATCCCAATATTTTTAAGATGGATAATTATCGAAATATTACCAAGGAGGTTCAGAACACTAAAATAATAAACATTTCAGTAACGTTTTTCCCTGTATACGTGATGTAATCAAAGTGTTGGAATTACGAGGATATTTCATTACGTGTTTACACGTGTCATTTGTGACGTGTATCTATGAAGGAAACATCATGGGAATCACGTTGAGTGCGAAAAGATAGTGAAAAATGAAGAAAAAGGATTTGAGGATGCTTCGGGATGCCATTTTGCATCCTAAACTCACTGTTTTGTGATGTTGCGGACGCTGGCTATGGAAGTGCGGACGATACGGACGTCTAGATTCAGCGTCCGAATGAATCTGTTTCAAAACTGGTGTGTTGCGGACGATGGCGACGACTGCGGACGCGGAAACATAGCATCCAAATGAATCTGTCCAATTTTTGGGACAATTCAGACGCTGCGGACGAGGGATTGGCGTCCGCAAATGGACTACAGATGGTACGGACACTGTGGGGATGCTTAATTGCCGTCCGAAGCCTGCCTTTTAGTCTGCAAATTTTGGTCATGCGGACGCCTGCAGACGAAAGTACGGTGTCTGCATCCATCCGAAAGACAGAAGATCTGCGAAAAATCAGGAAATAAAAGTCAGAAAAGTTGATGAAACTAGACATTTAACGAGTTAATACTCGCACTTTCAGCGAGAAAATGATGGAGTAGCTCACAAAGGAGCCTCCCTAGAAGCACGCCTTGTCCTTTCGGTAGGCTCTCCCTCCATTTAATTGCCAGACACTTCTCCTCTTGCATCTCTTCATTGTCTCCTTAGTTTTCTGTTGGGGGAAAGTTCTGCTGGAAGCTGGGAGGAGCTGATTTGTCCACAACTCAGTGAGTCCTCAATGAATTTTTGGTAAGAAGATCCCCTCAATTGAGTTTAGGGAGTAAAATATTGATGTGAGACGATTTTAGTTGCTGTAGATGAGCTATTTGTTAGTGATGTTGAAATGGTTTCTAGGGTTGGGGGTTGGATTAAGCTATCAATCTCTTACGAGACGTGGTGATAACATGCACTATTGTATCAGTTTAATCTGTGAAGCATAAATATATTAGAATTAGCATTTGTTATGGATAAGAGTCCAGCTGAGGGTTTCGAATCTTGTTCTTAGTTGGACTCGGAATATTGGATTGTTATATGTTAAAGTGCCTAGAATTTGATGAGGGGTGATTAATGATTTGATATTATTGAATTATGAAGGTGTGGAAGGAGGAGAAGAATAGCAACTTGGTGCCCTATGTGTAAGCGTTTTGAGGTAAGGATTTGGGTAGTCTTGGCCATGTGGAGGCCCTACACCCAAGTAATAGAGTCTGTGCGAATTGTTTCGTAGCTTGATTTCTATAATGCTTGTAGTTATCCTTAGTTTCTGAATGATATAACTCTCATGTTTCCTCTTAATGTCTTATTAGTTGTTGTATTTTATGTGTTTTAAGTGTGGGGGGGTGATTGTGACACCCCATATGGAAGAGTGTGCAATTCCACATCGTCTTGGGGGAAGGGATAGAGCAAAATATAAGTTGGCATGCTCGCCTTCCCTAGTGGATGCGTGTTGGGCTGGACAAAGGTTTCAGTTCCAAGGACAAAACCGTGTGGGCTCAAAGGTAGCTCAAAGCGGACAAATATCCACTGGGCGGGAGCTGTCTCTTATACAATTGGTATCAGAGCAATGGTTTAAAAAAAAAACAATTTTGTGAACTGCTCTGATCGTTTTTAAAATTTCATGTAGCTCACCTGTTTAATTACTACATTTAATGAATTAAGTTGAACTAAGTAAAGAGCTTTTATAAAAGTGAGTCTAAGTAAAGTATAGAAAGTTAGTCGAAGTAAAGTAAGATAGCTTGCTTGCTAGCACGAGTCTCGACGTGGAAATCCTCCATCACTGTAAGTATACTTTCTAATGCTTTCCTAATACATTCAAAAAAAATTGAAGTATGATAGTTCGATATTGAAGTATGATAGTTCGATAGATGGAATGTTAATTGTATGAAGTAGTGGACTTAATGAGGACAAGTGGTTCGTTTGTTTAGAGTTATGAAATTGTGACCGTGTCAAACATAAGTTTGAATTGTGTACTTAGAATTGAGACCTTGGGTATGAATGAATGATGATATTCTAGAAATGTTTGGAGAATTTTACAGGATGTATGTATGAGCTCGGGGGAGTCTAAACAAGGGAGACTCTGCCCAGAATTTTGCAAAGTAAGAAATTCTCATGAGGAGTTCGATTACTTGATAGTTAACCGAAGTCGCCATTAGATGATAAGTGTAAATGTTTGGGTTACCATGATTTAGACGAGTGACAGTTTAAACGTGACGAAGGACTTAGAAACTTAAGGTTGGGATTTTTGACAGAGTTTCCAGAGACGAGAATCCAGAAATCTGGGTATGGATGTTAGGAACAAGATAATTGAGTGGAAGGAAAGTAGATTGGATTGACTAGAAAATGATGAAGCCAGATAGTTGAACAAGAATACTACGTTAACTTATGCACGATTTAATCATAAGTGAACAGATGGAACAACCAAAGGACAAAAACATAAGGTGAAGGGTATATGTGGATGATTCTCAAAGACAAGTGGACGCATTTCGAGATGAGCGAGATCCGCTTATCACTGAGAAAAAGGGCCTTGAAGGCGTGATGCGCCAAAAAGGACAACATCTACTTGTGTTTGAGGATCACGTCTTTTACCTTGCGGAACATTTATGACCAATAAGATTTCCTCTAGCCAAGAAACCGACCTTTGGGCCTTGACCATGGAAAGGAAATACGAGCTTGATGCCAAGAATTCACGAAGAGTTGTGAAGACGTTTAAGGTGGAACATCTAATTTGAAGGAAAATAAGTGGGAACTTTGACGTGAGACGTCAAAATTTAGGAGAAAATGTTGAAGGTTCAAGAGTTGAACGACAACGACGGAGTTATTATCGGATTAAAGTGATATTTTGAGAGAAAAGAGTTGTCATTTTACTCTTGATGTTGAAGAATGGCTATGATTACAGCGATTCTTTCTTCGGAATTGATGTAATCAGAGTGGCGTAGTAGAAGCATGGTGGCATATGAGCGCTAGATCTTGATCGATTTTTGACATAAGAGGAGTCTTTGGATGAAGATAGAAGATAAAACTGAAGTATGAAGACCATTAGAGGGACTACGCTATCAAGTGAAGTAACTAACAGGAGGTTTGATGCATATGTAAACGTTAATGAGTGCACTAGAAAGGGCAAATTTCGAGGACGAAATTTATTTTAAGGGAGGTACTATGTAACATCCCGATATTTTTAAGATGGATAATTATCGGGATTTTACCAAGGACGTTCGGAACGCTAAAATAATAAACATTTCAGTAACGTTTTTCCTTGTATACGTGATGAAATTGAAGTGTTGGAATTACGAGGATATTTCATTACGTGTTTACACGTGCCATTTGTGACGTGTATCTATGAAGCAAACATCGTGGGAATCACGTTGAGTGCGAAAAGATAGTGAAAATGAAGAAAAAGGATTTGAGGATGCTTCGGGCATTTTGCGTCCTAAACTCACTGTTTTGTGATGTTGCAGACCCTGGCTATGGAAGTACGAATGATGCGGACGACTAGATTCAGCGCGCGAATGAATCTGTTTCAAAACTGGTGTGTTGCGGGCGATGGCGGACGACTGCGGACACAGAAACATAGCGCCCGAATGAATCTGTCCAATTTTTGGGACAATTCGGATGACATATTCGGATGCTGCGGACGAGGGATTGGCGTCCGCAAATGGACTGCGAACGGTATGGACACTGTGGGGATGCTTAATTTCCATTCGAAGCCTACCTTTTACTTTACGAATTTTGGTCATGCGGATGCATGCGGACAAAAGTACGGCGTCTGCATCCGTTCGAAAGCCAGAAGATCTGCGAAAAATCAGGAAATAAAAGTCAGAAAATTTGACGAAACTCGATGATTAGCGAATTAATACTCACACTTTCGGCGAGAAAATGATGGAGTAGCTCACACAGGAGCCTCCCTAGAAGCATGCCTTGTCCCTTCGGTAGGCTCTCCCTCCATGTAATTGCCAGACACTTCTCCTCTTGCATCTCTTCATTGTCTCCTTAGTTTTCTCCTGGGGGAAAGTTCTATTGGAAGCTAGGAGGAGCTAATTTGTCCACAGCTTAGTGAGTCCTCAACGAATTTTTGGTAAGAAGATCTCCTCCATTGAGTTTACGGAGTAAAATATTGATATGTGAGATTATTTTAGTTGCTGTAGATGAGCTATTTGTTAGTGATGTTGAAATGGTTTCTGGGGTTAGGGGTTGGATTAAGCTATCAATCTCTTATGAGACGTGGTGATAACATGCACTATTGTATCAGTTTAATATGTGAAGCATGAATATGTTAGAATTAGGGTTTGTTATGGATAAGAGTCCAGCTGAGGGTTTCGAATCTTGTTCTTAGTTGGACTCGGAATATTGGATTGTTACATGTTAAAGTGCCTAGAATTTGATGAGGGGTGATTGATAATTTGATATTATTGAATTATGAAGGTGTGGAAGGAGGAGAAGAATAGCAACTTGGTGCCCTATGCGTAAGCGTTTTGAGGTAAGGATTTGGGTAGTCTAGGCTATGTGGAGGCCCTACACCCAAGTAATAGAGTTTGTGCGAATTGTTTCGTAACTTGATTTCTATAATACTTGTAGTTATCCTTGGTTTCTGAATGATATAACTCTCACGTTTCCTTTTAATGTCTTATTAGTTGCTGTATTTTATGTGTGTTAAGTGTGAAAGTGCTTATTAAGTTTGAATGAACCAAAGAAATGAAAGTTGAAATGAATAAGGAATGAGAACGGGTCTTAGACTTAGTTCTAGTGACATTGAAGAAGTTAAGATATTAGAGAAAGACCCTATGATTCTTTACAGATTTCTAGTGATGTTAGAGAAGTTATAATGTTAGATAAATGGTGAAAAAGTACAGTCTATTCTAAATGTTTTTAAATGTCATTGCTTTGAAGAAGAAGTATGTTTTATGTTTCTTTTTCAATTGTTGTGAAGCCTGTTTCGGTTGTTGTGAAAGCATGTCAAAAGCATATTAATCGTTCTTAATGTCTTGTTTTGTTACTGTCTATAGCATGATAATTATTTATTGTTGTTCCTTGTATACTCGATTTAGAAGCATGCTAGGTGTCATATATTTGGTGTTATTCGGTTGTTAAAAAGCAAATGTAGTTTGATTTGATACTAATAGTATCAGAGCGGACCCTGGCTCGGTGTGGCCACGAGGATGTGAGCCCCCAAAAGGGGGGGGGGGGGTGTCACGACCCGGAAGGGGGCCGGACAGAAACACAGGGCCAAACGACCTGGTCTTCATAGAAGACCCGGTCGCCCAACCCAAGGCTAGGTAAATTGTTGCGGAAGACTTGTATAAATACCCAACCGCGACCCACTTGTGATGGGCCATAGTTCATTTAGTGATTGCGAGAATAAATAATAAAGCATAAATAATAAACTTTAAGTCCAAATAATACTGTGCATACAATCCAGAAGATCCAACAACCAAGTTAAATATTTTTACAGTCATCCAAAATTAAAAATAATTAATCATCTATTGCTACGCTTACCGATGGATAAGAGTTTAACTAGTTAACAAAGAACTAATATAAACAAGATCTCCAATCTGATTCATGCTCAAGCTTACTTAATCTTCTCTTTACCTGGAGTGGTGGGAGTCGTGGGGTGAGTGACTAGCTCAGTATGGAATTTATACTAAATACTATGCATGTGTAAAACTTATTTTACCTTTTCTTTAAAACCATGAGTTTCGGGGAATCATGCACATTTTAATAAAACATTGAAATCATATTCGTCTCAAGGAAATCAGACCCAAAGGCCTCCGACGAGATTTAAGAAAACATGGTCGTATACATAGACAACTATCAGTTAAAATACTATCGTCGTGTTTTGTTACAAAATTGTGTTCCATGAAAAAGGAGGGTCACTCAAGGACTCCCCCGAACAAACACACGGAAAGGCGGCGACCGTCTTTCTCTGTATATATATATATATATATATATATATATATATATATATATATATAGAGAGAGAGAGAGAGAGAGAGAGAGTTAAATTCACCAAGATTTTGGCAATCCAAGTCATCGTCTTCGATCACGAGCTTGCAAAAGAACCAGAACAAAGATACAACTTTCTGTCGATAGGGAGCCCACGGAGGACGATTTCTATTTATTTACATTTGAACTTTTTCTACACATTCTCGTTTTTTCATTTTATAGTGTTTTGAATGTGCTAAAGTTATTGCATTTTTATAAATGATTATGTATGAATATATGGATCTGCAATAATAAAACACAAATAGCAAAATAAAACAAAGAAACCATCATCAAGATTTTAAGTGAATAATTCTAACAAATAAAAATTACAAACAAATGGTAACTTTAGAAATGTTAAGGTAAAAAATATATAAATAAGAGAAATTAGCAAAAAAAAAAAAACACTGAACTATTGTATCAATGACAAGTCAACTATTTAACAATTTTTGCTAACAACTTAAAAACAAAACTATGAAAAATGAATATAGCAAACATCGCAGTTACGTTTTCCAATAAAAAAATGTTGTCATTCTCCTCTACTAAATAGATTTAAAATATTATTTTCAGCACGTAGAATGATTACTTTCCGTTGTGAAAAGACAACATTGTGCGGTTGAACGACACGTTTCACCGGCGAAAAGATTACTTTCAGTTGTGGAAAGTGAAATATTAGTGATGAGCACTAGACGACAACGACAGACCAGGAAGAGTAAAGAAAAGATGATAATGAGAAATGATTAGTGAAATCGAGAGGATGGGTGAGTCATCGGAAGATTTTTGGAAAACTAAAAACGTGATAATTGTTTTCGACAACACGAAGACAATGACGGAGCTTCCTAGCATCGTCTTCACATTAATATTGTTTCAATTATTGCGATTTTAGCATAAAGCTGAAATAAAATTAGAATTGTAGAGAATAATATTTCAACATTGTGATGACCCGATCCTCGGAGAAAACTCGATCGCCCAGCACATGGCTAGGTTGTAAGTTGAATATTTTTATGTTTGAGCATAGCCCAAGAAATTTGGGCCAAGGTCCATATAACAATCACGAAAATAATAGTGCATAAAAGTAATTAAATAGAAAGTATTATGCAACAAATCCAAACCAACAGTTATAAGTTATAAGTTTAAACGCTCTAAAATAAACTGAATACAAGAGAAAGCTCCTACTCCAAAATCCCTAGTTGCTCTTGCCTTTACCTTGAATAAGAAAGGGTCGTTTGGGTAAGTGACTAATTCATTAAGGAAATCTATACTACATGCAATGCATAAGAAAACAATTTTTCACATCTTTCGGAAAACCAAGGTCATGCTTCTTTTTGCCGTGTATGGATTTTAAAATCAATTTAAATCTCTTCATCATTTTATCAAACAAGTCTATGGTCATCGATGAGATTTTTATCAAAAACACTTTGTATGTATAGACAACTAAATCATGAAGATAGGCCTACATCGTTTTTTCCTTTAAAAGCATCATCAATGAAAAATGATGATCACACAAGAACTCATTCTGCACATATTACAGAAAATGCGGTCATTCGTTGATAGTAACACCTTATGAGGTAGAAGAAATAAAATGACAGTGATCTGGAGATCCAACACGTCACTCGAGTTACGAGTTATCCTCTGTGATGACACAACCCGTATAAACAAGCAACTAATAAAGTTGTTGGCAATGAACTGGTTCTCAACTAGCTAGCTACTAGATCCAAATTGACAAGGGTTGCTGGCGAGTAAAGTACGAGCCTTCATGCCACCCATCAAATGGAAAGGTACTAGGCTAGCAAAACTCAACGACTAACAACCTTGTCATCTGTATGACTGAAACTTTAGTCAGGTTCCGAGATTCAAATCCAAGGAGCACGTTATAACTGCCCTATTACCTATTTGACTTCCAGGATTCAAAACCCGAGGACATGTCATTGGTGCCTTATTACCCATTTCACACGAACAAACAAACAGTCTTCACACAACTAAAGATTCTATGAGATAATATCGTGATTCTTTAATGCCAAGATTGCCTAAAAGCATCAAGATGATTCAACTTCCTAAATATATCGAGAGAATCCAAACAAAATACCATGTATAAAGAATGTAAACGTGAGAAAACATACGTACATATACGTAAAAACAAACGTGCTGATGAAAGAGTCCCCGTCGAGTTTTTATATGTGATATCCCATAAAAATATCAATTAGAAATCATGATGCAATGCAGTGCATAAAGTATACAAATTCCTACCTTTTTAGTTATCTCTCTTACAGATCTAAGAACTGCCTCTTCGGGATTTGACTCAAAGCATCTAAAGTTGTCCGAGACTATATCGTACAAAAATTCAAAAATTTCTATCAACAAGACGAATGGGAAAATGGAAGGGTCTTAAACTGTGATTAGGAACCCAAACTAGATGACTTGGTGAAGAAAATAGAAGGAGTGTGTCCAAGAAAATAAGGCAGTGCCTTCACGGACGATGAACAGTGCACTCACAAACGCCGAACCATAAGTCTGCAAGGCTCTTTCGCTCGAAACTGTGGACAGATTATAATGTCCTTTCATGTGGAAGGTTTGATGTTCTCCAACACTATACATCATTGAAAGTCCTTAGAAATTTCTTATTTCCCACATACACATGCTATAACGACCTAGTTTTTTTTATAACATTTTAAAATACATGAAATTTTAAACTTTTGTAAAACAATTAAATCATAGTGCTAGTCGGACCTTTAGAAACCATTTTCTTTGTTAAAACATGGCGGAAGCGGTTGTAAAATCTTTGAGAAAATATAGCTGATTTATTAAAATATAGCGGAAGCGTAAATCGTTTACAAGTAAAATATTTTGTTTTGCTCCAATGCTACAAAATTAAATATACTTTAATTACAAACTGTTTTATTTCTTACTCACTTAGCCTGCCCAATCACAAGCTCCTTCACGTGCAAATTCTTCATCAACTGCTTTTTGTTATGTTCATTGTTTTTCTCGTCATTCACATATACCTACACCACAAGTAAATTGTAAGTCTAAAAGACTTAGTAAGGAAAAGGGAAACATGCATATGCAACGCCTCTATTTAGTTCATTTGGTATGAGTATGCCTCAAGCAAATATTTCATTACGTTTGATTCATTCGTTCATTCATGACTCGTACATTGAGTTGAAAGTTGAAGGAACACGTACTAGATGGAATAGTTGACCGGTCTCTAACCTTATGTAGGCTAGATCTAGACTACCCATTCGCCCAACAACCCTTCATCATCATTATCATCATTATAATAATCATTTGTTCATTTCATTTAACATTTTTCTTCACTCATGCATGTGAATACCATACCAAAATAACACTCCCTACTTGTTTCTATTATCATGATACATAAGACATAATATAGAAATAACAATAATTAAGCAATGAATAGCAAGAATAAAACAAATAGTAAACAACGAATGGTAAGAATAACATTAATTGAAAGCAAACATATAAATGAATTGCAAATAGCATATAACATGCTTGAATTTACAAAACATAACAAGAAAGAAATGGTAAAGTGAACACGCTATTAATTTTTAGTTAATTAAACGAATTAAACATGCTTAATAGTAATACAATGGCAAAGACATGAGATTAATAATTAAACAGAAGCATGCTCAACTATTAACTAATGAAAACATGCTTAATAATTTGATACGACTGGAAACATACTTAATAATTTAATACAAGCTAAGGACGTGCATCGATTATATATAAGTGAATTAGTGATATCAAACGTAAAGCATAGTTTAACTCTTTTTAGCTACCGAATATGAACCTAGTTACGATATGAATTCTTGTATAGTCCTATTAGAGAGAAAGTGACAACTCCTAACTTGTACCAAGAAATAACGACATCATTGACTGATTCTACGACTTAACAACAATACGAGAAATAATATTTCTAACAAAACATAACTACAACCTATGAATCAATAAACATATTATTCATACATATCATTTCGTTAGCAGAGGTTTTTGTTCATCAGTCCCTTTTCCATCAATTCTTTAGTTCACATCATAGCAGTTCATTATCACATTCCTTTTTCATAGAAATATTGAATTGCAATATAGAAATCACAGAAATTAACACATAATAGAAATCAAGGGACACATGCAAACTACTTGTGGGGTAGGATCTCCACATGGCCACGATACACCAAATTACTCACCTCGAATCTTTAATACAGATTAGTGCTAAATCTTTATCCTGTATCTCTTTCCAGTACCTTCACAAATTAAAACATTATAACTCACCAATGAATTGTAAGTTGCACAAATCCTAAGTACTTCTCTGACTCCTAACGGAATATCACCTGGCCCAATAAATAATTCTCAATAACAATATATAAACTGAGTCACAAAACTACATTTATCAACCAAGTGAACGTTCAACGATCTAATCCAAATATCCCGATTATATCCATCCACCAAATGACATGAATTTGAACCAACAAAGTATATGACCACAATATATGCTTCCCTTAACATTATTATGCGCACAGACAATTAATCTTATTGATGCATCCAATAGCAGAATGTCGGGACCCAAACCAACGAAAAAATGTATTTATTCACTAATTAACCGAATTCAACTCAACGCGATATGTCATCTACAAGAGAACGTTATCCATATATTAACGTTCAATAAAATTTTTTCAACAATAACCAACTCAGCACAACAATAGGTACCTGACAATAACTAACGTATTTTATTATTTCGATATCAATGAAACAACAGTTAAATCATTCAACAATAGCTTAACCTACCAATTTATCCAGTAGCCTCAACAATTAGCTCATAACAGACATAGTCTCTCACATCACAATCCAAACATAGAACAATTTTTGTAGGGCAAACCAAGTCTAACAGTTATACAAGAATTGTGCAAGAATCAACCGTTTGATTACCTTGAAATTATAACTGTAGATTTACGACTTCAAGAAGTATATTTGGAACGGTATAGATCGTCGTCTAAGCTTTCTAAGGTGGTATGTCAAGATAAAAATGGGACTACAGTTTGGTAACCTTAGATTTATCCTCTCTTACGGTTTTGTTATATTCAAAGATTAATGTGTTCAATCTTGATGATTGTTGTATGCCTCTAGTTTGTTGAACTAGAGAGAACTTTGTTGTACCCATTATTTCTGTTAAAGTGGAAGGTTTGATTAAGTAGCCTACGGCTCCCGTGGTTTTTTACTCATACTTTTTTAGGGTTTTCCACGGTGAAAATTGATGTTACTGATCTTGTTAATTTTGTTGATTTTCTTTGCCTATTTGATTGCACAAAGAGAGAAAATTGTACTTTTATTCCGCTGCGTATTTGGGTTCTTTTTCTCAATACTAATAAAGCAAGGATGATCCGATATTTTATTAATTGTGAGCCTCTAAAATATATCAGGGGAGATGTATAATCTTTGATTGTTTGGTAAAGGTGGAAGTGAGTGGTTCATAAGCAATCATTTGAACCTAGTACAACATATTTTGAGTCATTTTAAGAGATTTGACCCAAAACGGATAATATTTTAATTGTGGGATTGAAACTTCACAAATGATATTAGAGCCAAAAGGCTCAATAAAAAATTCACTATGTGAAGACAAAGATAAACAATGATTATTTTTATTGTGAGTTGTGAGTGTTCAATCAATACTAGAAGAGATATACAATCTTATATTGCTTGTAGAAAATATACAATCTTATACAATCTTAAATTTACCCTAATCGCTTCTACAGCAAACTTCCTTTATCAAAGTTGTGAATCGATACCCCAATAACTTGGATCTTGGGTCAAAATTTCTCTCCTCACAATTTTGATCTTTCGTCCGTTCTCTGCTTTTTTTCTCTCTCTTGGTTTGTGAAGGCGTGCCCATGAAAAAAGGGGTCTTGTCCTAAATAAACACTATCCTCACTTTTCATTAATAATATATTTTTATTACACTTAATTATTTGAGGAAATACTATTATCCAAATTTACCAAAGAACCCAAAATTTATCATTTCACCAATTGACCAAAAATCTACGCTTGCATGCTACATGACAAATCGATCGAACCCGAATGCTGAACCAATTTAACAAATAAAAGCTAGACACATGAAATTTTATTTATTTTACAATTTTAATTTTCTTACATGCATCGTCTACGTAGTAATGTTTCTTTTATCAGATAATAGTGATATATGTATAGTTCATTTCTCATAGTTCACTGTTTAAGTTATTAGCCAAAATTATTCAATGGTTAACTTGTTATTGATCTCATAATTTAGTAGTTATTTTGTTAATCTTCCTCAAAATAAAGAATGTCTATAAATGCGGCTGCTCCACCCTTGCACTCCAATAGCCTATAATGAATGACAATGTGCTTAGGCTATGGTCTCAACATGGCAACCCAATTCTTTTTGCTACCACATACATTTGAAAAAAAAAATCATAGTTTTGTTTCTAATTCTTAGGCTCAACCCATATTTCGTGGGCTGAGTATAAAAGGAGGTTTTTGATTAATGAAAACCTAGAGAGAGAGAGAAAGAGAAAGAGAGAGTAAACAAAACACGAAGTGAGAGAGAAGAAAGCCGAAAAGAGATTTTTGGATTTTCAGAGGCAGTTATACACAAATTGCATTTTCTTAAGGTGGAAGTGAGTGGTTCATAAGCAAATTCTCATTTGAACATAGTACAACATATTTTGAATAATTTTAAGAGGTTTGACAAAAAACGGATAATATTTTAATTGTGGGATTGAAACTTCACAAATGATATTAGAACCAAAAAGCCCAATTAAAAGTTCACTACGTGAAGACAAAGATAAACAATGATTATTTTAATTGTGAGTCGTGAGAGTTCAATCAATACTAGAAGAGATATACAATCTTATACTGCTTGTAAACGGTGGAGGAGAGTGATTAACTGATAGAATTCTCTTCTCTAATTAATATGCATATTTTGGCTAAAATACAAAAATAAAAATATGGAGATGTCAATCTAAAGCAAAGACATTATACTAATGACACTAAGACTCCACAAATTATAAATAGGACATATAATTACCAAAAAGACACTTGAATAAGTTTTTTTTTTAAGAAGTATATGTTATACCAAACACTAAAAAATAATACAACATTACATTTCTATGATATCATACTTTTGTGTAAGTCTCCCTTGCAATTAATTCTTTCATACCTAGTTTTAAAAACCATGTAACCATAGTATAATTTGTATGAAAATAGGTACAATTTTTTATTTGTGTATGATTAGTCAAGCTCAACTAGCAAGTAACATCAATCGAGCTCCATGGGACCTAACAAGATACGTTTATGAGAGATTAGAAGTAACATAAAATTGAGTCAACTTTGCGCCACTATTTTATTCAATTTTTCATACAAATTGCATAATAACTAATGCATAAGATTACAACCACCTCAAATCATTATTTGATTTTTAAGTGGTCCTAAGCTATCACAAAAAAAACCGACTACTAGACATAGTAGTTGGCAATTCTGTCGACATATAATTGTATAGGATAATTAAAAGCCCAATAATCATATTGAAAAAAAGTAATATTTCAAATAAATATAGAATATTACTCTTATATATTATTTCCCATTTGTTTGCTTTAGAGACAAAAATGAATATTTAAGAGATTTTTATACATCATTCCTTGATTTTTTTTCATTATTTTCTCCTTTTTCATTTTATTAAAATTAAACTCTCAATCATATATCGAAAGAGAAAAAATAAATAAAAATAATCTCACCAACACGTATCTTTCATAATAAAGTATTATATAATATTATATAAAATTATTATGGATGACAATAATACGTCAAAGTGTCTATGTACATACTAAATACATTGCACCAATATTGTCATATTAAAATTTGGTCATGGTCTAATATAGTGTTATCTATTTTTAACTTTAATCACATTATTAATATTGGTTAATTGAACATAAACTCTAGTATTATCTCATATTTAATGAGTATGAAGGTGATATAATTATTTTAAAATTCATTAATTCGATGAATGAATCATCATTCTTTCGGGTGCACAAATTAAAATATTAGATTAAATAACATTCTTCATCAATTATTTTGTGATGCACAAATTAGTTGACATCTACCCATGAAACTCATCTGTTGTTTTCCCATTTTTTATTTATTTTAAATGTAATATATGCTTATAGTATCTCTAATTTTCATTTAAAAATTAATATTAATTTGTTTATTGGCGTTGAACAGTTGAATTTAAAAAATGCAGGCTTTATGTTTTGAGATAAACAAAATTGATTTAGATTGTTCAGGAATGAATATGAAGTAATCAAAATTTCAAGTAACTATTTTTCTTTTGAGTCTATACAGAGATGTTAAACGAGTCGGTCGAGTCGAATCAAGCTTGTGAAGGCCTGACTCACCAAGTCTGCCAAGCCTAGCGAGTTTAACGAGTCGACCCCAAAAATTTTCAACTAGAACCGGATCACGAGCCATGAGCCGAGACGACTTAACGAGTCTAACGAGCTGAACTTAACGAACCCAACATACATAAGTAAAATCATAAATATGTTATATATTCTTTTAAAATTTTAGTCATTAAAACTATAATAAATATTAATTATTGTAATGATAAAATATGATAGAGGTCAAGACGAATTAGTCATATAAGTAATAAAATTATTTAATTAATATAAAAATGACGTGTAATAAGTAATTACAAAAAAAATATTTGAGACATATATAAAAAAAAAATATAATTCATTATCAATTTGACACTTGCATCACTACAAATTAGATACATCCCAACTAGGTTGGCACTCATCTAATTGTCAATCATGTGCAAAATATCAAAAAAAAAAATTACAAGTTAAAAAAAAAACTTCAAAATTCAAATTACAATACATCCAAAATTTACATAAAAATATAATTATTTTTTAATTCTTCTATTATTTTGTCATTTCGTTGTTGATTTCTCGTAATGGAGTTATTGCAATTCTTTATGCAAATGAGTGCCTCCACGAGATCGGGTGCAAGTCTACTTTGGTGTTCATCGTACATACGTCCACTTGCCTTAAAAGAAAACTTTGATGCTATAATAGAAAACGAAGGTGTTAGTATATCACATGTCATTATAAAAAGAATATGATATGTAGTGGACAAATTTTTCCACCAATCTAAAATATCAAAGTTCTTATTGCGAGAATATTAATATCGAGTGTCAAAATAAATATCTAGTTGATTTCACATAGGATTAGAATAAACCTCTATATCTAATTCATTCCAAATATCATGAATAACAAATTGTGGAGCTATTGTAGCTCCATCACTTCTACTAGAATTAACATGTGAAGAAGAATGTGAATGACTAACATTAGATTATTTAATTTCATAAAAAGAATATAAACTAGCAATTTTAAGTGTTATTTGATTACTATAAAGTAAAAGAGTAGTACATAAATTAGTAGAAATTCTATTAATCATGAGACTCACTCCTCTTAATTTATACCTGAGATCCATTATGCATGAATAACAAAAAATAGAAGGAATGTCAAGCAAATATTTTTTAAATTTTGTTTCCATGTTATTAAGTATATCTCTAAATTCATTTATTTGTTGATATTGTGCAAAATTACCCATTAAATTTACAAAAATTGGGAAAACAAGATGATAAGTGAGATAATAAATTTCTTAACATTCATTTATAACGTCATAAAATGGTTTTAAAAAAATCAAGAAATGTATTAGCTACATTACAACTAGATGTATCAAGATTAATACTTTGTGTTTTCTCATTAATAAAAGCATAAATAACTTGTCAATATGGCCTAATATTTTTCAACATTAAATAAGTTGAATTTCACCTATTATATACATCGGTTTTTTGTTTTCATGGTTCAAGTTAGACAGCTTTACAAAAATCTCTATATTCTTATTGTCTTGAATTAGATCCAACGATATAAGAAATTGCAGATCTAATTAATTCAATATGAGGCAAAATCTGTGTCATATCATCTTTAATAACTAAATTAAAAATATGACAGACACATCTTATATGAAAAAAAAGAATTGTTAGTAGTATCTAATTGAACAAAATTTTTAAAATTAGAAATAGCAACAACATTAGCACTAACATTATCAAGAATTATGTTAAATATACTATTTCTAATAGAATATTCTTGCAATATTATGAGTACCATATTCTTTCATAAATTTTTCAAACTTGTCAATATCGGTGAATGATAAAGACAACTAGAATTGTGCTACAAGTTTTGTTATTCATTCTCTCATTTTATAAAATCTTTATTTTATAAGATATCACAAATAAAACTCGACATGTCTTTTTTAATAGCATGTAAGTTTTTATTCTACGTGTACATCAATTTCACACGTTTATTTTATGTATGCATGATATTTCATTTAATTTTATACATGTCAGATAGACCTCTAGTTGTTTTGGGTTGTTATTTGGGCCTTTTGTTTGATATACACTTTCTATTGCGTGAAAGTTTTTTGTTTGTACACGCAACATGGTATTGGGACAGTGATGACGTGCCTTTGAATTCGAATCTCTAAACTCATCATGATATTTTATTGTTATGTTCGATGCGCAATTGAATGGTCTTCATATAGTTGTTCTTTCTCCATTCATGTGATTGATTGGTATACGAAAAGTCATCATTCATTCTCCTATGCACCTTGTGGACGTTCGATGTGCAAAGCTTCATGAATGAACTTTTTTTCACTGAAGCTGTTTTCTACGAAAAATTATGGAGACATTATTTTTTTTATAAAACTACCTATGTATGTAGCAATGTTTTTGAGACTTGCCCCTCTAATGACTCTTGGAACCTATTTTTTAAAATAGTAAAAATATTTTTTGATGATTGTAAATTAATACATTGCCTTTTATTCACCGACTCATTATTTTTAAATGAATGATAAAATCAGTTCTTCTCATACATTTGGGTATAATATAGAATTCTCTACTAAGTTAGTCGCTCATCGCAAAAGATTTCTCATTTTTGGGGTAAAGATCGTAGAAGATGATGCAGTTGATCATTGTGTAGTTTCCTTTGTTTCTCTTTCCTTTTACTTGAGTGTTTAATTTGTTTAACATGGTCAGAATTTTTTTATTTCTCTCATTGAATTCCTAGTCAATGTAATATATTGGGGATGAGATGTTTATTTTTTTGTACAATATTGTTTTTGATTGTATATTGCACTATCATAGTACTTTATGATCACTGTGTAAACTTCGATTTGTGAGGGCTATGACTTTATTTTTTATTGAGTTTTTTGTTGTAAACTGAGTTTTGAACTGGATGATTAGGTCCTCTTCAAGAATTATTTGACTTGACATTTCTATCTTAGTTCGCCTTTGGGTTGTGACACAAGGCATATGGGGACGATTAATTTTTTCAATAGTATGATATATGGATTTGATTTTGTTATTTTTATTATCGTAAAGGCTATTGGTATAGACACAATTGTGATTTAATTCTTGTCAAATTATTGAATTTTTTTAACAATTAAAACTATTTAATTGAATTTGAAAATTTGATCCTATGTTTCCTAGAGCTAGGTGATCCATGTTGCAAGGGGCACAAAACTATCCAAAATTAAAACACAAAGAGGTTAGCAATGGAGATCTGTTAGCAATGGAAGAGGAATGAATGGCAGAAGGTTTTTGGGACAAGGAAAAGAGGTTGCAGTTGCAGTTGCAGGTTACATAGAAATGGCAGAAATCGCACAATCAACAAGAAGACGTTTTTAATCTAGAATCTACACTGGAGTGAGGACAAACTTTCTTCCTCTAAAACTGGAAGAACAACTCAAAACCCTTACTTTGGATCCCCAATCCAATCCTCGTCGTCCCCACCCAACCAGAAACTTCAAAATTTCATTTATTGAGTAGAACCAGAGAAGGAAGACGAAGAAGACCAAGTTTCACCAACTTTCCACGTCCAAAATCTCCACTGTCTGTCCTCTCAAACCCATCTAAATCACCACTTTCAGCAATTCTACTCGCCGGCGGCGACAACAAAGGAACGGCCTCTTCTACTTCTTCCTCTTTCTCCAACGACTTCTGGGGACCGGAGATTCGAATATGCGAGAAAAATGGGTGATACACATCAACGAAAGACCGCGTTGCCGAGGGCTGGCACCTGGAAAAATGACGGTGCCTGCGAAATCGTGGAGGTTCAGGGCGGTCATATGGTCCGCTCCACCTGCAGGAAAGATCGGCACAGCAAGGTCTGCACCGCGAAAGGGCCAAGAGACCGCCGTGTGCGACTCTCGGCGCACACCGCTATTCAGTTTTACGACGTTCAGGACCGACTAGGCTACGACCGACCGAGTAAAGCCGTCGATTGGCTCATCAAAAAGGCGAAATCCGCCATTGATGAGCTCGCGGAGCTTCCTGAATGGGACCCATATACATCGACGAACCCGAAGACGCAAACCAGAGCCATGCAGAACCTTGTAAATGAAAACAGCGAAAACCCAATCCGAATGGTGAATAATAGGAGAGCGGCAATTATGGAAAACCATTTTTTTCCCCAGAATTTGCAGCGCAAAGAAGTGGAAGAGAACCAAAACGGCAATGGTTGTTCGAGCTTTCTGCCCCTGTCTAGTCACTCGGACTCCCTAGTTGATATCATTAAATCGTTTTGTCCCTTGGGAGCTTCGGCAATGGCCGTAACGCCATCTTCTCCGGTTCCATTTCAGAGTTACCCGGGTGATTTTTCAACGAGAAACGGCCAGCATATCGAAGATCTACAGCTCTCCTTGGAGTCACGTCACGGCGATGGAAACTATCATGTTTTATTCCCTGAAACAGCTCCACCGATAGGTGGATTCGACGAATGTCCTGAGAAACATAACCACCCGGTGCACGAGCTTAACCAGTTTCAGAGAATGTTTTCATGGAATTGCGCCGAGACAGATACTGGTAACGGAAATGAATTCGTCTTCAGCTCTTCACCTCCACCGACAATTCCACCGTCGCCGTTGATGTTACAGCCTTTTTCCGGCGAAAGCCAGTTTTTTCCTCACAGGGGACCCCTTACAGTCCAGTAACACGCCCTTTCTTCGTGTTTTTCCAGTTGATCCATTACCGTTCGATAATCAAATTCCAGCATATCTCCACCAACCTTCGTTACCCAGCCTCGGATTCTCCTCCAACGGAATCTCCGGATTCATCATTCCGGCACGAAATCAAGGAGAGGAGAAAAATGACGGCATCGCCTTTAAGCCGTCCTCTGCTTCCTCCGACTCTCATCATTGACTACATCAAAACTCCAAACCACTGAAATCGCTCCGAAAAAAGGTTCTAAATTTAAATAATTTTACAGTAACCCTCCATTCACATTCAAAAATTTGATAATCGCTACGCTAGTGTCTAAATTTGATTGCCTAAAATATTACTTGATTTCAAAATTATTCCACAGAGAATAAGACTCCATTGTTGAAATGAAAATCTTTTTCTTTTTTTTCAAAACTCATATATAATACAAAGCTTCATGGCTATTCAGATATGCAATTTCGGGGTCATTTGCTTCCAATGGGATATACCTATATGGTAAGAAGAAGAAAGAAGAAGATATCTGAATATTTCATTTTTTAAGGCTTTCTTCCTTTCAAACTCTATCTGCCATGTGAGAGCTTTTAGAGCTCTAATTTTATCTGTAATAGACCTACGGGCTTGCTTGAGAATTTCTTGAATGCTTGCTGTTTCAACTCGTTTAAGATTGGTTTATTTATTTGTTTTTGACAAATTGATCTTAATATCAAGTAACTCATTCTGTTTCATCATACAAATACCCACTTGAAATTAAAATGCAATTGTTTACTTGTTCTTCACCAAGTTTAAAGCCTAATATTTACTATAATTTTTTTAATAGAGTGTAATTTAATCCCTCACATTTGAAACTATTTATAAATTAGACGTTAAACTATATTTTTTTTGTTGAATTAAACCTTTAACTTTTAATTAATAGTAATTTAAATTTTTTTTATCTCACACTTGTACACCATATTTTCCATTCAATCAAATATTATAATAAAATTTCGAAGGTGATTTTGAGCTCTATCAACTTTGTCTTCAGTAATTTCAAACTTTATCAAGAAATCTATATAATTTGAAATTGGGTTAGAAATCGCCAAATGATTTAAAATTTTAATTAAAAAACTTGATTAAAAGAAATAATATATATATATATGTTAATTTAATGATTAAATTAACAATAATATTTAAATAAAGTCAAAGTCTCGTTAGTAAAAAAAATTTAATTTAATATGTAAATAAGGTAAAATATAAATTATTATTATTATTACTATTATATTGAGTAAACGTGAATTCTTCCCTACTTTCAATCGAACACAACATTGTTGTAAGTTCAAACTCATTTTAGATCAACAGTGAATAATTCAACTTATACATCCCTTTCAAGTGGGTCTGGTCGGATATGTATAAAACAGAAAGTCATTTTAGATCAACAGTGAATAATAATAGTTAGTACTTGTCATATACTCTATCTGGTTTGACTAATTTTCTAACTCTGGTTCTTGTTTACTTTGTTTGAAAAAAATGACAAACCAACAATTATAATTTATAATTAATGATAGTTAATTTTTAAAATTTTTTTACTAGCAAATTAATTACTATACTATGAAAAGGTTGTCAATAACATAACTGTTACGTTTGCCGTTAAATACATTGATTTCTATTTGCGATGACTCGTCGACTAATCTACAATGGCTCAATAGTTTTAAAAAAATAATCTTATAATATTGATGACCCGCTGCATATCATATACGACGATCGCGGGTTGCCAATTAAGTGTGGTGGTTTAATACCAAACCGCCGCGGTTGACTATAAACTGTGACAGCTTAATACTAATTTGTTACGGTTCATCGTGCATCGTTCTCCGTTTCTAGAGCCCTAGTATATAAGACTTGATCGTGTGCTCTAGTGAGTTCACCCCTAACCACAGAATCCTCGACGACGTTGGAAGCAATATTGGAGTAGAGTTCAACGGCGATGTTCAGATGGTTAAGTACTATGGTTTTCCTGGTGAGTAAGACCAAAGTTTTAGTCTTCAATATTTTGGGAGTTATAAAGAGGTGACCAATTTGGAGGCTAGGTTACGGTCATTGTCAGACAGTTATAGGATTACAAGTGCTTTGAGGAGGTCGCATTTGACGGAGCGCCTCATAGCACTTGGAGTCTTGTAACTGCGCCGACATTGGCCGAAACATAGCCTCCAAATTTGTTAACTCTTTATAACTCCAAAAACATCAAAAACTTTTGTCTTGCTCTCCAGGAAAACCGTAGTACTTAACTCTCAGAATATTGTTGTTGAGCTCTACTCTAACATTGCTTCCAGCGTTGCCGAGAACTTTGTGGTTCGCGATCAACTCACTGAAGCATCAGCTGAGGGATGCCTGCCAGGAAAGATGCACGCCTAAAAAATGGAAGGTGAAATGACGTTTCAAATAAAATGCTATAACAACGTTCACACTTGCTCGAGAAAGATGAAAAGTTGTTATGCCTCTGTCAAATGGGTAGCGAGCGGAGCATCGATTTTGCATCACAACGAGGCCATCCAATAAGGAATATCAGATAATGAGATTAAGTGAGCAAACATGCAAGGATCAATAGATGAACTATGTGTCAAAACTAGATATACGTCATCTACAACAATTTCTTTGAGGTAGATAGTTGGATGTTTCTCAATAAACAATACACATGCTTGATGTGGATAGAACACATTGATTCTTTGTGCACATGTACATGATATGGTTATAATGGAATTTGGTTTGTGTCTATCATACACATATGCACGATATAGTTGTAATAGAATTGGTAAATTGGTTTGCAGTTGTAATTCACATGGATATGATATGGTTGTAATGAAATTGGTATTTTGGTTGTTGATGATGAATGGAAATTGATTAGTGTGAAACTGTAAAATTAGAGAAATTTCTCCTAGCTAACATTTCACTTTTTAATCGATTGCGTTTCAATTTTCTAGAATCTATGAAAGCTAGTTATGCATAAGTTGCTTAAATTGTTGAACGAAACGCGTGTTTTCATTTATTATAGTCAACCCACGGCTGGTCGTATATGATCCGCTAACGTCCTTGTCACATTTTCTAATTTCCAGCCGCGGCGGGTCGTCTACTAGTCTTTTGTGGCTCAATATTTTTACAAAAATAACCTTTATAATATTGATGGTTTGCTGTGGATCATATATTGTAATATCCCACTTTCCTGTTGTAACGACCCGGATTTTCGTAATTCCTTGAAAATGCGAAAAATTTAAAATTTTCAAAAGACTCTTTTATAAAACGAAATCTGAGCGCGACGCTAAAGCCGGATCGCTACTGACCCTTCTTAAAACTCGTTGTGAAAACCAACTGGGAAAGTGCGGAAGCGTTATAAAAATCATTTATTTTAAAACGTTCCGGAAGCGTAAATAATTTAATTAAAGAACTCAACAAAAGGAATGAAACGATTAAATATATTTTCAATTACAATTGTTTTCTCTTTTCATTTAAGTCTGGCCAGCCACGAGTCTCGCGCGTGCAAATCCTTCATCTTTGCTTTATTAATTGTTCGTCGTCTTTCCCATTTACTCCTAACTCTGTGTATTTCTTTCCTCGTACTCGTACCTATACCTACACCACAAGTAACTGTAAGCCTAAAGGCTTAGTAAGAAAATGAGGTAAAACAATTATATATATATATATATACACATGCACCACTCTTTAGTTTTCTTGGAATGGATGTCGGTCCAAACCAAATCTTTCTTTACGTTCTGTTGCGTTCATTCTTTTTTTCGTTCATTACTCATACATCGAGTTGAATTAAAGAAACCTTGGGGATAGGGAGTAGCCTATTGAATATTAACCATTTAGGGTAGCTGGTCCCGTACCCGAATAGGGAGGAGACCTGGCCAGCTACCTGATTAAACCCGCACTGCCCTTCCATTATTTAATTCTCATTTCATCATCCTTTCATCATCATTTCATCATTGTTTCATCATCGTTCTTTCATTTCGTTCATTCGTTTTTCTTCACATTGTGTTTGTGAGTACTCACCTCATAGGTGATACTCCCTATTTGTCTCTAGGTAGTACTCTTATTTGTTTCTATTATTATAAACGTAACAATATCATAGGAAAAGAATCACAACAATTCATAACAATAGAAAGAACAACCATAAGGAATAGCAATTAACATAGAATTACGGAAATTGAATGACAATAAATAACTAGTAAGGCAAGAGATTCAAACAAGAAATACCACTTGAATTAACAGAACATGGCAGTACAAGAATTGACTATTTTAACATACTTCTAACATATTTGAAGATTCACATAATCATTTACAAAACATTAGCGAATTCAACAATGAATACAACAATTAAAACGTACTAACATTATTCGAATTCAATAGGAATTAAGAGCAACTTTTCCTAGTCCATTTACATGCTTCCTACATTTATCTTTCTAAGGAATCTAATTAATTTAACATGCTTTTATGTTAATTACATGTTTTTATTCTATTTAACTAATCATACTTTGGTTTAGTAGAAAATAGCATACTAAGGACATGTAATCGAAATTAAGATCGTAAGCAATAAAACAATAACGGAAGCATTCATTCACTTAGCCAATGAAACTCTTAACTTCCTTCATACTTAGTTCCTCTTTCTTTTATCTTTCTGTTCCTCTTTCTTTTATCTTTCCATCATTCTTTTGTAAAGTAAAGCAATAAAAGAAATTGCAACAAAGACAATATAATTATATTAAAGGAAAGTACGGTAAAGAGAAATACACAAAATATTAACAAGCATGAATAACCTATTAATATTAGCCTAGTTTATTACATGCTCAAGTAGAACTAACATTTTAATAAGTTGTTTAAGTTAATTTGCATACTCCAATTTCATTCTAATTAACTAGTTAATTAACATACTCATCAGTTAACCTAGTCAATTTACATGCTTACAATTTATCATCTTCATGCTCACTAAGAAATAACATTTAGTTAATTAACCTAGTTAATTAGCATGCTCATGGAGGTCATTATAATTAATATTTTAGGGTTCTAGTCAATTAACCACACTCAAAATTTACTTTATGAATGTACAAAGATTCTAATTAATTATTCTAATCATAATCACTTTAGTTGATTAACATGCTCAATTGATTATCTTTTAACTAAAGTGATTAGCATACTAAACGGATTATCATTTATCGATTAACATGCAACTAAATTGGTTAAACTAACTTATTAACATGCTTATATTATTCTTAATCATTTACATGGTTAAGTAAACATTCTTAGTAAATCAAATGTCAGATCAAACATGTTTAATCAAATTATACTTGTAACTCAAATAAAGATGGAACAATTAACAGCAAGGAAATATAAACTTAAGGAAATACACAACATGTAAGCTAAACAGTCAATAAATCATAAAGAACAGGTCATTCTCGATGATCTTTCTACTCCTCCATACTTTCAGGCTAAACTTATCTATCCAAGAAATAACATTTTCCAACAATCATATTTATTCACATAAGAACAAGCAAGTAAAGTAATGAAAGAGTTTAACACTTATAAAGTAGAGCATTTAACAAGACATTTAAAGAACTAGACACCTCCAAACTCACGCACTCTACTTGTGGTGTAGGACCTTTTCTGGCCAAGACATTCCTATTTCCTTACCTCGAAACTTTAACGTGCATTAGCGTTTAGCCGTTATTCTTCTTCTCTTCTTCTTTGTACTTTCACAATTTAATAACTTTAAATTATTAATCAAATCAATTAATCATTCATCGTCTTTTTCTATCTTTAATTCTTATACGTCGCTTACTAAAGTTTCCTAAACAAAACTGTTTCGTTAATTATAATTGGACTAATCAATAACGTCTACAAACGTAATTTAATATGGGGCAAAGATCAACTTAATTCCACATATGAGTTATAGGCCCATAACTTTTAATGTAACTTCATTCATAAATCATCGGCCCATAACTCAACATTCGCTAACAATATCTGAAACGAGTCATAAAACTATATTACCCAATTTTCATAATATCTTTATTCCAATTAGCGAAACGAAACCAAAACCAATGTAACAGCAGTCAAACTTGTCTAAACATGCAGAGCATAAATTTAAGGTGCCCAATATTCTTAAATCTCACTGTGTATGAATTTAACCTATCATACATGCATAATAATTCTGGCAACCAAATCGGTTTCAAATATACGTCCAATGTACTTAAATCTTTTCTAGTGTTCTTGAAATCAAATCCAACAAGTTTCATAGAATATCACCTAAGTCATCATCCAAGTAACACATTCTCTTTTAGCTTTTTCGATAACTATAACAGTTAACAATTTCAACTTAACACTTTATTTTCCAGCTGCATAACCCAATCTAACATATTTATGCTTCCAGAATTAACCAGAGTAAATACATTTAGAAAATTAACATCACAAAATCACCCAACAACAGTGCAAGTTTGTCCTAACAACCTTCTTAACATGTTTTGACTAACAAAGTACTTAATCCAAGCAACAACACTTACACGACCATCACAAAAGCGTCAACAGAAAAACCCAACTGCTTATTACAACTCAACACAACTAACAGAACCTGCAGTTCCAACATAAACGACAGATTAACAACTCAAGAACACATCAATAAACATGATCCAGTAGCTGAAATCCACATAATATTAACAACCAACCTTTCTTTCAACACTACCTAACAATTCTACTTCAGCAACTCAATTGGAAAATCCAACAGAAGAACCACTTAACTTCAAAAACAACATCCAGAATTTAGAAAACAGAGAAGAGATTCTTCTCACCGTGAAAACCTGATGCTCCAACCTTTCCTTCTCGGCTATCAGCTCCAGAGAGCTCCCCCACCTTCCTTCAACACTCAGCTCCATTTATTTCCCCTCCTCCCGACAATTTCTTCGACAGCCTCATCACTTCTCTTCTGTGGGTCGACAGCCTCTTGATGAGGGTTGTCTCCCTCTTAATTCTGCCAGCCACCCCAGCAAGGTGGGCTCCCCATCGTGTGTCGGCAGAGCACAACCCGGTTCAATGCAGAGCCCAATAAGATCGAGCTGTTCCAGCCGTCCCCGTCGCGAACCGTTCGCCCTGCAACTTGCGAAAATCATCCTTGCCACTTGCAAAAACCACCCCTGCCAACGGTACAACGACAGAACGCGAGGAAGGAGGAGGAGTCGACTGGCTCACCCTTAATCATCACCGGAAAACTATGCCACGGGAGTCTCGATTCGAGGCCGAGCGAACCCGTGCCCTAGCTCCGCCGTTTCGCGCCCACAGAAGCTGCGCCGACGGCCACCAGTCCACCCCCGGGACGGAGTCGCACGCCGGACCCATCTCACCGTCACCATCGCCGTCGCCGTCGCCGTCGCCGTCGCCGTCCCCGTCTGATTCCTCCTCTTCGCGTCGATCGCCCGACTTCGCCTCTCTCTCCGTTCTCACCCTCTCCCTGTCGAGCTCTCTCTCTCTCTCTTTCACATTTCCTCTCTAATTTTTATCTTCCCCTTCTTTGTTTATTTCTTGTTTAACAAAAAGAAAAAAAAACTTTAAATTAATAACCAATCATCACTTATCTACACCCAAAGCGAACCAGCGAACGTACTCTCCATCGCGAACCGAATTGGTTCAGTTTCTCCTATTTAATTTTTCTTTTAATTCCAATTAATCCATTCCATTTACTTTTTAATTTAAATTATCTTTTTACCCAATTAATTAAATCCTTCGTTTAATTAAATTATGCTCAACCCAATTCTAATTCTTGCTTTATTCCAAATATCGCTTGATGATAATTGACGATTACGTCTTTGATAATATCCCGATAATTATCCAATAAATTATAAATCTTTTTATCATGCTATAAATTTTCATAAACTATAATCTTACAAAGACGTCATCGGTAATACCCCGATAATTACCAAATAAATCCAAAAATCTTTAATTTCTTTCTAATTATTCTTATTAAATTCCAATATAAAAAAATCGGGGTATGACACCTGTAATGAAATTAAGTAAGAATAATTGAGTGTAATTGGATAATTAAAAAATTATTTAATTGAGGATTAATTAAATAAAACAATTAATTAAATGAAAATAAGAAATTAAATTAAAATAAAATAATTAATTAAAATGAAAAGAGAAATTAAAAATAAAATAAAATTAAAATGAACAGAAAATTAAAATAAAGGAGGGGAGTGTGGTGTAAAACAGTTTCCCTATTCGATTTGGTTTTGTTTAAAGAAGAAGAGGGGGAAGAGGCAGATGGCTCGCAGCCAAATTTTGAAGAAGGGTGGAGAAAGGACTTTGTGCGAGCTAAGGAGCGACAGGGGCAGCGAGCTCCGGGCTCTCCATAATGGATGAGTTGTGGTCCAATGATGGTAGGTACAACTCATCTGGTGGTGCAAATGACAAGTGTTCATTCTTTCCCACGTGTATAGAATGAAGAATTAGGGTAGAGAATGGAGGACAGTGGGGGTGACGTTTCTCTGGCGCCAACGTGAGGTAAGTCCCCAGTGTGTTGGTTTCTCGATCTCTATAGATAGAAGATAAGCAGAGAGATGTCTTAGATTTCGTAATCTTTCTTTGTAATACAAAAAGTTGTTTTATAGATAACTTACAAGAATAAAATACTAACTAAAAGGAAAATACAAAAAGGCTGAGTGCGTCCTCACGGTTAGTTAACATGGTTATTATTCCCCCTCAAGTGTAAGTCAGTTGGTGAACGAATGACGCACAACTTGAGACGAGCAGTGAGGAATTTTGAAACAGGTAAAGGCTTTGTCAAAGCATCAACGATTTGATTTTTAGAAGAAGTGTATTGAATAGAGAGAAATTTGTTTTGCACCATATTGCGAATAAAGTGAAAATCTATTTCAACATGTTTGGATTTAGAATGTAGTGCTGGATTCGAGGCAATATAGGTAGAACTAATGTTATCGCACAAAATGAGTGGAGGATCAGAACAACTAATCTGAAGTTCAGCTTGAAGGGATTGAATCCATTAAGGCTCTGATGCAACATTTGTTATGCTTCAATATTCAGATTCTGTGGAAGATCGCGATACAAATTTTTTGTTTGTAGGAAGCCCAAGATATTAGATTTGTCCCAAATAAGATGCAATAAGCACTGGTGCTTTTTCGAGCTTCTGGACATGTAGCCCAATCAGCATAAAAAAAACATAATAATTGTTGTGAAAAATCTTTACAAAGAACAAGTGCCAATTCGGATGTGCTTTTAAATATCTTAAGATTCATTTGAAAACTTGCCAATGAGTCTTTGTAGGAGCATTCATAAACTGACAAACTTGATTATCTACAAAGTAGATATCTGGGCAAGTGGGCGAGTGAAAGAGCAATATCTAAGCAGAGAGAAATCTTAGATTTTGTAATCTTTCTTTGTAATACAAAAAGTTGTTTTATAGATAACATACAAGAAGAAAATACTAACTAAAAGGAAAATACAAAAAAGGCTGAGTGCGTCCTCACGGTTAGTTAACATGGTTATTATTCCCCCTCAAGTGTAAGTTGGTTGGTGAATGAATGACGCACAACTTGGGACGAGCAGTGAGGAATTTTGAAACAAGTAAAGGCTTTGTCAAAGCATCAACAATTTGATTTTTAGAAGAAGTGTATTGAATCGAGAGAAATTTGTTTTGCACCATATTGCGAACAAAGTGAAAATCTATTTCAACATGTTTGGATTTAGAATGTAGTGTTGGATTCAAGGCAATATAGGTAGCACTAATGTTATCACACAAAATGAGTGGAGGATCAGAACAACTAATCTGAAGTTCAGCCTAAAGGGATTGAATCCATTAAGGCTTTGATGCAGCATTTGCTATGCTTCAGTATTCAGATTCTGTGGAAGATCGCGATACAAATTTTTTGTTTGTAGGAAGCCCAAGATTAGGGGTGGAAATCGGTTCAAGTCGAACCGGGTAACCTAACCGAACCAAGGTTTTTTCCTCAGATCGGTTCGGTTTAGCTGCAAGGAAAATACTATTTGTACCCGGACCGAACCGAACCGAACTGATTACTACGGTTCGGTCTTCGGTTGGGTGAGAAGCTGACCCTGGTAAACCGAAGTTAATCGGTTTTTCACTAAAGCTTCGCCCAGGTGGCCAGGTCACAATTCACATGTGCTGCACTTCGCCACTTCCAGATTGAAAGAATCGCATTTTCGCCGAAAATCGGGCTCTGATGTCCGACTGTCCTCCATTTCTAACAAGAAGCTGCCGCTGGAATCTGGCCATCCTGTCGACGAAACTGGTGGAGTTGTTTTCCACTTCTCTCAGAAAATCCTCTCATCTGTCGAGTGTCGACTCGACTACAAGTGTACAAGACTAAAACCGCTTCATCCTTCATGCCTTCATCTCCAACCTTGAAGCTTCGTTCGTTCCTCAATCGCAGACGCAGGCGCGCAGCTTATCCCTTCGTGTTAATCTGTTAATCCGTCAATCGCAGATTCACTCGCAGATCCACTCGCATCGTCAATCTGATCGCAGATCAGATCTGCCAGATCCACTGGCAAGGCATCGTCCATCCGACACGGTTGATTACAGTATGCATTTTTTTGTTCAATCTGTTCATTAGAGTTTTCTGTTGCTTTGAAGTCATTTTACAGTATGCATTCGTAAGTCATTTTTCTGCTTGTGTTGACAGTCGCACGCTTGGGTTGATTAGAGTATACTTTTTCTTTTTAATCTGTTGATTACAGTTTTGAATATAGGTAGTTTTGTTGGCAGTCGTACGGTTGATTATGCTTTAATCTGTTAATCTGTTGAGTGTTGATTAGAGTATGCTTTAATCTGTTAATCGGTTGGGTTGATTAGAGTATGCTTTAATCTCTTAATTGGTTGGGTTGATTAGAGTATGTTTTAATCTGTTAATCTGTTAATTTGTTGCTTGTGTTGACAGTTTTTGCATATATAGGTTGATTACAGGCTTACAGTTTTTGCCATCCTCCCATATTCGAAATGCCCCTCCATATCATCATAAAATAAAATTTGTCCATGTACATTTTGCTTGGGTCAAACTCTATTTGAAGTACATCCCTAAGCATGTAAATCAATAATATTGTAAAATCAAACAATTTGAAACAAAGTAGCTAACAATTTATCGCCAATCTTTTTCTTACTATGGCAGGTAAATGCAAAATACTTAGAAAAGAGAATTTGAAGCAGCTGAAGCATCAATGATAGCTTCTGCATAATCAGGGAATTGCGACACAAATTCATTTCCTAAAGAGGTTGGAATCTGCAGAAATTCATTGTAAGTGAAAACTCTTACACCATATACATAACAATTAGTTTATGTCAATTCCAATTAAAAGCTTGACAACACTTGATTGAGTTTCTAGATTATACATTGGTTCTACAGATCGCATCCAGCTTCATATCAATTTATTACTCGATCAGGTGAGGTATGTTTGGTAGTTTACATTTTGTGTAGTGTTAAAAACCGATTGAAAACCGATTAGAAACCGATTGAAAACCGATTAGAAACCGATTACAAAACCGATTATAGACCGAAAATCGAACCGAAAAAAACTGAAACCGAGCAACGGTTTTAGTTTCGGTTTTAAATTTTATAGGCTTTGTTTCGGTTTAAACTTTTCAAAAACTGAACTGACTCGGTTCAAATTTTTTTTTCTTAAAAATCGAACCGAACCGAACCGTCTCACCCTTACCCAAGGTATTAGATTTGTCCCAAATAAGAAGCAATAAGCACTGGTGCTTTTTTGGGCTTCTGGACATGTAGCCCAATCAGCATAAAAAAAACATAATAATTGTCATGAAACATCTTTACAAAGAACAAGTGCCAAGTCGGATGTGCTTTTAAATATCTTAAGATTCATTTGACAGCTTGCCAATGAGTGTCTGTAGGAGCATGAATATACTGACAAACTCGATTAACTACAAAGTAGATATCTGGGCAAGTGGGCGAGTGAAAGAGCAATATCATATATATATAATATGATATATTATAATGGGTATTTATTGCAAAACCCAATAACAAGGGGGACACATTATTAAGGATTTGCAAGTCTTATTTGCCTAACACTAACCAAACATTATCTTATTTGCAAGTCTTATTCGTTGGATTGAACCAATGAACACCCATATGGGACACTAGCATCATTGTCCCACGACAACACGTGTAAATTCAATGCACCGAACCTACACAACAACACGTGTAAATTCAATGCACCGAACCTACACTCTAACCTGGAGAAACATATAATTTAAGGGATGAATGACAAACTCAGGAGAGAAATTGATAGTAAATGCAATGTATAAAAATTTTTTTTCTCTTATCTTTTGAAAAAACATATCATGCTTCTCATTTTACCATACATGGATTTTTAACTGAAAACTCTTCATCAGTTTATTAAATCGGCCCATGACCCTCGATGTGGCTACGTCAAAACTCATTATATACATACATAACTATATCGTAAAATATGACAATATTATTTTCCGTACGAAAACATCATTAATGAAAAATGATATTCACACAAGGATCAGTCTGATGCATACCACAAAAAGGTGGTTATTTGTCAATAGCAATATCTCATAAGTCTGAAGAAAATGGTGTTTGTGGTCTAGAAATAAAACTACAACACCATACATATCATCAACAATAAGATATATAAATACCCTAATCAAGTTTAAGAATTCGAAACTTATGAACATGACACAGTTGACTATCCTATTACCCATTTTGCTCGTACAAACAATCAACCTTCACTCAGCAGAAGGTTTCAAGGGGATAGTGTAATAACCCAATCCAGAATTTTCCCCATATGTGATGTAATATTGCATGAAGTGGAATATTTGGTTAATAATTTATTAAGTGTTTATTTAACAGAGAATTAAATTAGAAATAGAATTGAATAAATTAAATTAGACTGGTAATTATTATCAAGAAATATTCAGAATAAACCGAGAGTACAAGTTAGGTTGATTTATGTACAATAAAAATAGTATATTATAAATGAATAAAGGATAACTATAATAAATAGTTAAATATAGATTAAAAATATAAAAGGAAATTGAATAAATATAATAAATAAAGAAATCACTATTGTGCCTATCTACTACCTAATGGATGCATCTCAACCATCCATTTACTATTGTATCTAACTATTACCAAATGGATGCATTTCAACCATCCATCAATTTCCATTCATGCTTATAGATAGGTTTCAAATCTTCATTCAACTCACACCAATTCGAAGAGAAGAGTTAGAGAGAAAGTGAGGGAGTGCTGAGAAGGAGAAAGAGTGAAAGTTTGTGAGAATTTCAGAGTAGTATAGTTTCGGGGTAGATTTGTCACTTTGGTCATAAGCGGAGATTTCAAAGGAAGGAAATTACACGGTTGGTCTAGAAACTTCGTTAACGATTCCCGACCCTCCTTAAGTTATTTATTCGTTAGTTATATTATCGTTATATTATTTTAGAAATATTGAATTAAATATATTATTGTTATTATTGTCAAACTTATATTGAAATGTTAAATTCAATATATTGCCAAACTTATATTGAAATGTTAAATTCACTATATTACCATTATTATCGCCATAAATTATATTGAAATGTTAAATTTAATAAATTACTGTTATTATTGCCAAAAATTATATTGAAATGTTAAATTCAATATATTAGCGTTATTATCACCAAAATAAATTAAGAATGATCAATTAAAATATAACAGCGTTATTATCACCATATTACTTATAAATAAAATAAAAATATATTATTATTATTATCACAAATAATATTAGTAGCATAATTGTACTGTGCAAATAAGTTCTGTCTAAGGAGACTGATATTTAAGAGGATCCATTGTGACCCACCAATGTGTCATGGGAATTTATTTGGAACAAATATTCTGTCTAAGGAGACTGGTTCTAAGTGATCTGCCAAAAACCGCCAGTCTTTTATGGGAATATTCTGATCGATACTATTCACGATTAATGAAATAAATAAAAATAATAAATATTATATTTTAATTAGTTGAAATTATTGTGAAGGTTTGGACGATAAAGAGGGAATAGTTAACAACGCTAAGGAACAAAGGGACAGTCTAGGAGGTAAGGAATTGGGTGTGTCGTGGCCATGTGGAGGCCCTACACCACAAGTAGTGTGTGTGAATTTAGTGTTAGTGTTCTTAAAGTGTTATTGATAGTATTTTGATACCATGTAGATGTTGATAATTGTAGATTTCCCTTATGCAATTTGATTCTCTGCAAAATTCTTGTAGTTGCTATTTCTTTTGTTAGATTGTCTTAATATTAGTTGTGTTAAATTGTTTTATACTATGTGAAATGCTTAAGGTTCAAAGATGACTAAATGAAAAAAGATAAATGGTCATGTGAAGCATGAAAATGACTGAGATAATAACTAGACTAGTAAATATAGCATATTTGACCAATTAAAATAAAAGTGTAGAATAAGTATTTTTAATTTATGAGCATGTTTCTGTTATTCGTTACTTACAGTGTGTTTCCATGTTTAGTCTAATTTAGTTCAATGAGCATGTTTAGTTAATTATAACTTGTCGAATGCTACTTTATTGTCTTATCTTGTTCACTCGCTGTATCAATTCAATATCATAATTGTTCTATGTATTCATGTATGTTTTCAATTATTGTGATTCATTATATGTGCAAGTTCAATTATAGTATTTTTACTTCAATGCGTATTTCAATTTCCGTTAATGTACGTTATAATGCAGTATGCTTCATGTTAATAGAAACCAAGTAGAGGGTAACCTTCGGGATAGTACCCACATGCATGAGTGAGGAAAATGCTAAGAACAAGTATGTTCGGGACGGACGGGAAACGTTCGTCACCGAAGAAACCCTGACGGTGAAGGGAAGAAACTCTAAAGGCAGGATTCGTCAGAAAGAGGAAAGATTTTAAAGACAGGATACTCCGGAAAGAGAAAGAACCCAACAAAGACAAGATACGCCGGAAATAGGAAATTGGGGTAGATGGGTAGTCTTGATCTAGCCTAACGGCTAGGATACACCCTCACCAACTTGGGAAAAGGACTAGTACGCACATAGGAGGTTAGAAGCCGACAAACTAGGCCATCTCAAATGAAAGCCTCCAATCTCCAGCTCGATGTACGAGTTTAAAGAACGAACAATGAAAACGAATGTAATGAAAGAATTTAGTTTGGGTGGCCCCCATTCCAAGAAGAACTAAAGAAAGAAATGCATAAATTGTTTGCCACCATCTCCTTATTGGGCGTAAGCTCACGTTCTTAATTGTGGTGTAAGTAATGAAGGAAATATGCTAAAAGTTAAGGAAGAGGTCATTCCGGTGGAGCCTGCGGTTGGTCCGATAAAGATACAAATGGAGTAGTAGTACGGTATGAGTAAAGGAAGGAAAAAGGAAAATAAATAAGAATTAAGGTTGACTAGTTATCTTTTAAGAACGTTACATTTTCCTCTTTATTTCTTTTATTTTGATATTTGAATCTCATGTAAGTTTTATTTGGACATTAAAACCTTGGATTTATGTTCAAAATAGTGTTTTTGATGACTATAACTCATCATGCTATGGTATTTAGTAAGGGTAGAATAATGAGCTAAACTATTTTATTGAGAGAATGATTTAATGAGTTGAGTTAGTAAGGTTAATGAGTTTGTAAGAAGTCCGAGTCATTACAGATAGCCTCGTGATACTTTGATACCCAGACTACTCAAAGCATCAAGAGGATTCATCCACTCAAATATATAGATAACCAAAACATCATACTACCATGTACGATAAATTAAACGTAAGAAAATATACATACATATATGTAAAAACAAACGTGTTGTCGATCAGTCCCCGTCATATTTTCATATCCGGCAACCTACAAAATAATGAGTTTGAATACCATGATGCAATACAATGCATGAAGTATAAAATCTTTATCTCATAGGCGACCAAGATACTCTTATCGACTACCTATCTTCACACGTTATCGGAAGTGAACATCACATCACTGACATCTCTAGAACCTATAACAAGGTCGATGTCAAAATCTTAAAAATTCACAATTATTATTATATTTAATCTTGGTTAATTTCTAGAATATTACAAGACTCCTTTACCAAAATAATTCCCTGAATCTCCGTCCAAAATTTCCAACATTTGCATCAATTAAATCCACGATTCTGTCACAATTTGGAATGATAGGAAGGGGAGGCAAATGACTTATTGAAGATGGTAATCCAATGTGAAATTCTTCAAAATATTCAAACAATTTTTTAACTGTCTCAAAAAATAATTCTTTTCTTAATAAATAAAATAAAAAAGACGGTAAATGTTATCAAAGTGAAGGGGTGTAGCAACTGCGGTTGTATTATTTTTATATTTTTTTTTACTTGGCATTTCTAAAATTTATCAGTACTTAAAATCTCGATGATGGTTCTTTGTTTTATTTTGAGGTCTATTATTTCAGATCCATTTGAAAGTCGCGAGGGTACGTAGAAAAGGTTAAGATGAAAAAGAAATCGTCCAATGTCGTTTCTGCAACCTCGTGATCACAAGATACTTGGTACGGCCAGGCCCAAAATCATGGTAAATTTCACTTTTCTCTTTCTTTACTTTTCTTTTTGGGCCTTAAAAATTTAAGGATAAATCATCTTGTCAAATCAACTATTATAATATATTTTCTGTACTCACATGTACAAATGATAAATTTAATATTGTGTTCTAATATGAAAAGATTCTTTCAAAAAAAAAAAGATTATAGGCAAATTTAAATATTAAAACCAAATTATAATTATAAATTTAATTTATATATATTTATAAAGTAAAAAAAAAAAATTAAAAATAAAAACATTAATTTGCCAAATAAAAAAATTGAATGATCGAACTCTAACACAAAGCTTCCATCCAACATAAATGATTATGATATAATATATTATATTTTTAAGTTAATTTATTTCTCCTGTGTTTTGGGCAAAACAATAATAATAACTAGTAAATTTTGTGTGTTCTTTCATAAAATAATAAGATTTTCAATTTATTCGGACGATTATCCACTTTTTTTTATAAATAATTGCATCCGATTAAACTTAAATTGATTAAGATTAACGTAATCAAATGAAGTGTTACTCTTTTTGTTTTTTTTTTTATTGGGTTGATTATTTCTTTTTAAGTTAAAGTAAAAAATTAATAATTGGTGATACATTATTTGATTATTCAAAAGATAAGCTTTTTTAATTTTGGTCAAACTAAAATAATTGATGGTCAAAATCACGTTCTTTACTTTATGCCACACATTCATTTCTAACTCCGTACAAAAAAATATGAATAATTTATATTTTATTTAATCATGCATTTAATTACCGAGTTTGACAACCATCCATAAAAAATCAATAATTCTCATTGTACCGTCCTTCAATGATCTAACATACTTCACGTACAGAAATCAAATCATTGGATTGAATTGTGAAAATTAATTAGAAAATCAAAAATATCTTTGGCCATTAATGTTAAAATCGAAGACAACTAAACAACTGTTTTCCTTTCTCTTAAAAGTTTCTTCCAAATCACTTGACCTCAATAAGATGGTGTATTTGCTCAATGAAATCAAAGGCTAGGAGAATTTCTCCTTAAATGTTTTTTTACTTTGAAAATTCATGTAATTTTTCACCCCATTTTATGTTCTTCCATCAATAATATAAATAGAACTGAATAGCCGTGATAGTTTCCTCAATGAAAACTGCCAAGAACCAGACTACCATGAAGTTAGCAATTATCAAATGAAAAACAATTATCACCACTCACTTGTTAATGAATAACCTCATTATTAATGATTGTGTAACGTCTTTCAGTGCTTTTAGTACAGTATTGTCTATTTAAGTTCGAATCCTACACGATTTTATTCTTGGGGTTAGGTTAAAATGCATTATACTAAGTAGGGAAGAGAACCCTACTTATAAACCATGAATTTTCTATTTTCTCAAGCAATGTGTGATTATACATCCCCACTGATATGAGTTGGGCTCACACTTGAATGTATATTTTCTTTTCATAAATTAGTATGAATTATTAAATGAAGGGTAAATGACAAATCAACTATCGTGGTTTGAGATCAATGACAAGTCAACCACTGTGGTATTTTTTTTAACAAGTTAACCACTCACGTATGTTAAAATGACAAATCCAACATCAGTTAGATGTTTACCGTTAAAAAGCTGGGTGCCAACGTCCGAACGCTGGAACGCCCAACTCCAGCATTCTGAATTCAGAATGCCCAACACCGGGCATTCTGAAGAATTCAGAAGGCGAAATTGCGGTGTCTGGTGAGAAGATTAAAACCGAATAACTCCATCACTTACAATTACTGTAAGTACTAAGTGGCACGTCTCTCTCTCTCTCTAAGAACGTCGCAAAGCTAAGAAGAGCAAGTTGTCTTGTAGCGAAGGCAGAACATTAAATTGAAAGATATAATCAGATTTATCTGTTTCCAATATCCATCATCGTATCTGCACCTTAAAATTTTGATGAGTTACAAATTACACAAAATGCTGGCAAATAAAAAAAATGGTTGGCCTTTGTTATTTTGTCCCTCTCATAGTTACGCTCACAGCAAGGAGAGTAGAGAGAGAAGGGAGAGGAGTGAGAGAGAACAGAGACGAAGAAGACGAAGAAAATACCGCATTTTTACACGAGGCACCGCGTTTTTACGCGGTGTCACCGCGTTTTTACGCGGTGTCACAGCGTTTTTACGCGAGGCACCGCGTTTTTACGCTAGGGTGTCACCCCGTTTTTACGCCAGGCACCGCGTTTTTACACGGTGTCTGGCGTAAAAACAAAACTAGAGAAGAGATTATTTCTTCAATTCAGTACATATACTCTTTAATAAGTCTTCAAAGATAACACAATCAACAAAAGCAACACAAATCTATACATTGCATTCCAGATTGCAATCTGGAATGCAATCTGTAAATTGCATTACAGATTGCAATTGCATTCCATATTGCAATCTGTAAATCAATCTGTAAATTGCAATTGCATTACAGATTACAATTGCATTACAGATTGCAATCTGTAAATTGCATTACAGATTGCAATTGCATTCCATATTGCAATCTGTAAATCAATCTGTAAATTGCAATTGCATTACAGATTGCAATTGCATTACAGATTGCAATCTGTAAATTGCATTACAGATTGCAATTACGGGTGTGTTTTTTTACGCGGGGTTTGTTCGTCGAGTCGCAGGATCTGTTCGTCGCGGGTTCCTGGAATTTCAAGTGTTCTGGTCTTTTGCAAAAAAGACAGTGTCTGGCGCGAGACACCGCGTAAAAACGCGGTGCCTCGCGTAAAAACACGGTGCCTCGCGTAAAAACGCGGTGACACCGCGTTTTTAACTTGTTAACGGAGAACGAAAAATGTAACTGCGATGTTTGCTTTGTTATTTTTCCATACGTTAGTGGTTAATTTGTTAAAAAAAATACCCTAGTGGTTGACTTGTCATTGATCACAAACCACGATGGTTGATTTGTCATTTACCCTAAAATGAATAATTTGTACTAATTTATGAAAAGAAAATAAAATGATACAGTTAAGTGTATATTGTATGACTGCCACGGATGCGTAGTAGTTTTTGTTTTTTTTTTATTTTTATAGAAGAGAGATTTGAGGGAGCTTGATTTTCTTTATCATTGGAAAATGACGTTCATATTGCCCTTATCATTTGAATCCAACCTTTCAAATGTTGTTATTTGTTTTATGTTTGTACAATCTACACCATCCAACGACTTTAAGAACTATGGCAACTATGCTAGATGTCACGGTCCTACTTTTGGGAGCCTATAGGAAGGGCCGCGCGGCACTCGTTGTTAGGGCGGCGGGAACAACGAGTCAGCCAACAAGGTGTGCCAACGGCACCGGTTGCCCACGACGTTAGAGCGAGCTTTGTGTCTAACAAGCGAGCAGTAAGCGAGTTGAAACACACATCTTTGAGCATAGTGAGCAAAGTTTGGATGTAAAATGTTTTATCATTGATTGTCAGCAAATTACAGTAAGTACGGGAAGGGTTTACGTGCAATCATGCCTCGTTCACCCTTAAAGGAAATACAATTGACTATTAAAATAAAGGAAACTACTCTAACAGCAAGGGCGGCCATGGACAACACGTCCTGGACAAACCCGAATTCTTACACTAGACATGTCCATCACCATAAAAATACATTTTCTATTTAATGGGAGGGGCCCGAATGGTGAGTGTTTGTCTCAACATTTTTTGTTCGCAACAGTGCAGCCATCTAATGAATTGCATAGTGTAGCAAAAAGTTAAGACTTGATAATATTCAGTGAAGTGTCGACCAAGTGTCTTGAAAAGCTATAAATAGATGAAGCAAATTAACCTTTTTTTCTTCGCACCTTTTCAAATCTCAATTTGAGCACCAAAACTTTCCCTGTCTTTCCCTGAAATCTTTAGTTGTACCATGTCTTCCCCCATCTCAAACAATCAATCTTCTCCAAATGTTGTTCGTCAAACAGCCGCATTTGTGCATAGGATTTGGGGAGATCGGGTAAATTAGTTTCATTTTCTTAAGTACATAATATAAATGTTTGTCATAATCTATAACATGATTTTTATGAAACTCACTTTTTATTTTGTTTCAGGAAAAACATGTCCTCGTGGAGAAGGAAGTAGGAGAATTGAAGAAGGATGTGAGATAGATGTTGTCTAAGAGTCCAAATGATTCTTTGGATCACATGAAATTAATCGATGATATTCAATGTCTCGACGTAGAATACCATTTTGAAAGTTAGATTGATGATGCTTTGAAATCCATATATGCTGCCTATCTGAATAAAGGCCTCAAAGATAATGTCTGTCTTCATCATGTTGCTTTATGTTTTTGGTTGCTCAGACAACAAGGATTTAACATTTCATGTGCTAAGTTTGTATTCATAATCGACACATAAATGGTAATCTAGCAATCTACAAATTTTGATTTGGGTGACATGTTAACAGACACTTAGAACCCATTTAAAGATGCAAAAGAAAAGTTTAAAGAGCAATTAGCTACTACGTGGAAGGATGGCTAAGCCTTTATTAGGCTTCCTTTTCGAGTTTAAGAGGAGAAATTACACTAGATGAGACTCTTGTCTTCTCAACCGCTCTCCTTGAAGCCCTTACTGAAGTGCAAAAGCTACCATCTTACAAAGAAAACTTGAGATTCTAATTTTCACGTCTATTTTTTTTTTTTTAGATGGGGAAAAGACCTCGACTTCTCTAGAAAACCGCCATTTGCAAGGGACGTGATAGTGGATTCTTTTTATTGGACATTTGTAACCCACTTTGAACCAGGTACATTTTATCGAGAAGAGCTTCGTCTAAAACTATTTATTTGTTGACAATTCTTGATGATATTTATTACGTTTATTGTAATACCTTGAAATTTTATTAGTCTTAAAATGTATTATATATGAATTTTGAAAATTTAATATCTCGATTTTTCATAACGGAAAATAAAAGAGAAATTAATCGAAGGAAAAATCTGGATATTATTCTATTCGAATAATTTAGATATCAATAACAAATATTAGGTAATTAGACATGTAATTATTATCAAGAAATATTCGGAATAAACCAAGAGTATAAATTAGGTCGATTTATGTACCATAAATATAGTATATTATATTAAATAAATGAATAATAGATAACTACAACAAATAGTTAAATGTAGATTAAAAATATAAAAGAAAATTGAATAAATAAGGAAATCACTATTGTGTCTAACTATAGCAAGGTGAAAGCATATCAACCATCCATTCATTATTGCACCTAACTATTATCAAGTTGATGCATCTCAACCATCCATCAATCTTCATTTATGCCTATAAATAAGTTTCAAATATTCATTCAATTCACACGAATTTGAAGAGAAGAGTAAGAGTGAAAGGAAGGGAGTATTGAGAATGGGAAAAGGGTAAAAAAATAGTGAAGTTTGTGAGAATTTTGGAGTAGTATAGTTCAGAAGCAAATTTGTCACTTTTATCATAAGCGGAGTTTTTGGAAGAAGGAAATTATGCAATCAGTCTAGAAACTTTGGTAACGATTCTCGACTCTCCTTAAGTTATTTAGTTTTTAGTTATATTATCGTTATATTGTTTTAAAAATATTGAATTAAATATATTACTGTTATTATCGCCAAAATTATATTGAAATGTTAAATTCAATATATTACTGTTATTATCGCCAAAATTATATTGAAATATTAAATTCAATATATTACTGTTATTATCGCCAAAATTATATTGAAATGTTAAATTCAATATATCACCGTTATTATCACCAAAGTAAATTAGGAATGGTCAATTAAAATAGAATAGCGTTATTATCATCATGTTACTTAGAAATAAATACTATTATTATTATCACAAATAATATTAGTGGTATAATTGTATTGTATAAATAAGTTCTGTCTAAGGAGACTAGTATTTAAGTGAATCCGTTATGACCTACCAGTGTGTCCTGAGAATTTATTTGGAACGAATATTCTATCTAAGAAGACTGGTTCTAAGTCATCTGTCAAGAACAGCCAGTCTTTCCCGTGAATATTCCGATCGGTACTATTCACGATTAATAAAAAGAAAAATAATAATAAATAAGGAATTCTAATTCATAAATATTGATTGTTTTGCACTTCTCCATGATACATCATCAGTGAAAAAGGATATTCACACAAGGACCTGTCTGATGCATACCACAAAAAAGTGGTCATCTGTCAATAGCAACACCTCATAAGTTTGAAGAAAAAGGTGTCTATGGTCTAGAAACCAAGCAGCAACACCATACATATCATCAACAATAAGATAAATAAATACCCTAATCAAGTTTAATAATTCGAAACTTATGGACATTACACGGTCAACTATCCTATTACCCATTTCGCTCCTACAAACAATCAACCTTCACACAACAAAAGGTTTCAAGGAGATATCCTCGTAATACTTTGATACCCAAACTACCCAAAGTATTAAGAGGATTAATCCACTCAAATATATAGATAACCAAAACATCATAATACCATGTACAATAAATTAAACGTAAGAAAACATATATACATATATGTAAAAAGAAAAGTGTTGTCGATCAGTCCCCGTCATATTTTCATATCCGGCAACCCACAAAATAATCGTTTGAATACCATGATGCAATAGAATGCATGAAGTATAAAATCTTTATCTCATAGGCAACCAAGATACGCTTATCGACTAACCACCTTCACGCGTTATCGGAAGTGAACATCACATCAGTGACATCTCTAGAACCTATAATAAGGTCGATGTCAAAATCATAAAAATTCACAATTATTATTATATTTAATCTTGGTTAATTTCTAGAATATTACAAGACTCCTCTACCAAAGTAATTCCTTGAATCTCCATCTAAAATTTCCAACATTTGCATCAATTAAATTCATGATTCTGTCACAATTTGGAATGATGGGAAGGGGAGGAAAACGACTTATTGAAGATGGTAATCCAATCTGAAATTCTTCAAAATAATCAAACAATTTTTTAACTGTCTCAAAAAATAATTCTTTTCTTAATAAATAAAATAAAAAAGACGGTAAATGTTACAAAAGTGAAGGTGTAACAACCCAATCATAAGTTTTTCAGTTAAACGATGTAATTATTTTGTTGAGAATAAAATGGGCATGATATCTATATTACATCGTTCTATGGATGTTATGTTACGACGTATAACCTCGTGGGTGTTTAATTTGGGCAAAATTTAGAATAATCGATGATATTCTAAAGGATGTGAGAAAGATGTTGTCTAAGAGTCCAAATGATTCTTTGGATCACATGAAATTAATCGATGATATTCAACGTCTAGACGTAGAATACCATTTTGAAAGTTAGATTGATGATGCTTTGAAATCCATATATGCTGCCTATCTGAATAAAGGCCTCAAAGATAATGTCTGTCTTCATCATGTTGCTTTATGTTTTTGGTTGCTCAGACAACAAGGACTTAACATTTCATGTGCTAAGTTTGTATTCATAATCGACACATAAATGGTAATCCAGCAATCCACAAATTTTAATTTGGGTGACATGTTAACAGACACTTAGAACCCATTTAAAGATGCAAAAGAAAAGTTTAAAAAGCAGTTAGCTACTACGTGGAAGGATGGCTAAGCCTTTATTAGGCTTCCTTTTCGAGTTTAAGAGGAGAAATTACACTAGATGAGACTCTTGTCTTCTCAACCGCTCTCCTTGAAGCCCTTACTGAAGTGCAGAAGCTACCATCTTACAAAGAAAACTTGAGATTCTAATTTTCACATCTATTTTTTTTTTTGATGGGGAAAAGACCTCGACTTCGCTAGAAAACCGCCATTTGCAAGGGACATGATAATGAAGTCTTGTTATTGGACATTTGTAACCCACTTTGAACCACGATACATTTTATCGAGAAGAGCTTCGTCTAAAACTATTTATTTGTTGACAATTCTTGATGATATTTATTACGTTTATTGTAATACCTTAAAATGTTATTAGTCTCAAAATGTATTATATATGAATTTTGGAAATTTAATATCTCGATTTTTTATAACGGAAATTAAAAGAGAAATTAATCGAAGGAAAAAGCTGGATATTAGTCTATTCGGATAATTTAGATATCAATAACAAATATTAGGTAATTAGACAAGTAATTATTATCAAGAAATATTCAAAATAAACCAAGAGTACGAATTAGGTCGATTTATGTACCATAAATATAGTATATTATAATTGAATAAATGAATAATAGATAACTACAAAAAATAGTTAAATGTAGATTAAAAATATAAAAGAAAATTGAATAAATAAAGAAATCACTATTGTGCCTAACTATAATAAGGTGAAAGCATCTCAACCATCCATTCACTATTGCACCTAACTATTATAAAATTGATGCATCTCAACCATCCATCAATCTCCATTTATGCCTATAAATAGATTTCAAATCTTCATTCAATTCACACCAATTTGAAGAGAAGAGCTAGAGTGAAAGGGAGGGAGTGTTGAGAATGAGAAAGTGTGAAAAAAAAGTGAAGTTTGTGAGAATTTTGGAGTAGTATAGTTCATAAGCAAATTTGTCACTTTGGTCATAAGCGGAGTTTTCGAAAGAAGGAAATTATACAATCAGTCTAGAAACTTTGGTAACGATTCTCGACTCTCCTTAAGTTATTTAGTTTTTAGTTATATTATCGTTATATTGTTTTAGAAATATTGAATTAAATATATTACTATTATTATCGCCAAAATTATATTGAAATGTTAAATTCAATATATTACTGTTATTATCGCTAAAATTATATTGAAATATTAAATTCAATATATTACCATTATTATCGCCAAAGTAAATTAGGAATGGTCAATTAAAATAGAATAGCGTTATTATCATCATGTTACTTAGAAATAAATACTATTATTATTATCACAAATAATATTAGTGGTATAATTGTACTGTATAAATAGGTTCTGTCTAAGGAGACTGGTATTTAAGTGGATCTGTTATGACCTACCAGTGTGTCCTGAGAATTTATTTGGAACGAATATTATGTCTAAGAAGACTGATTCTAAGTGATATGTCAAGAACCGCCAGTCTTTCCTGTGAATATTCCGATCGGTACTATCCACATAAATAAAAAGAAAACAAAATAAGAAATAAGAAATTCTAATTCATAAATATTGATTGTTTTGCACTTCTCTATGATACATCATCAGTGAAAAAAGATATTTACACAAGGACCTGTCTGATGGATACCACAAAAAAGTGGTCATCTGTCAATAGCAACACTTCATAAGTCTGAAGAAAAAGGTATATGTGGTCTAGAAACCAAACAGCAACACCATACATATCATCAACAATAAGATAAATAAATATCATAATCAAGTTTAAGAATTCGAAACTTATGGACATGACATAGTCAACTATCCTATTACCCATTTCGCTTGTAGAAACAATCAACCTTCACACAGCAAAAGGATTCAAGAGGATAGTCTCGTGATGCTTTGATACCTAGACTACCCAAAGCATCAAGAGGATTCATCCACTCAAATATATAGATAACCAAAACATCATAATACCATTTACAATAAATTAAACGTAAGAAAACATATATATATATATATATATATATTATGTAAAAACAAACGTGTTATCGATCTGTCCCCGTCATATTTTCATATGCGGCAACCCACAAAATAATCGTTTGAATACCATGATGCAATACAATGCATGAAGTATAAAATCTTTATTTCATAGGCGACCAATATACTCTTATCAACTAACTAGCTTCACGCGCTATCGGAAGTGAACATCACATCACTGACATCTCTAGAACCTATAACAAGATCAATGTCAAAATCTCAAAAATTCACAAGTATTATTATATTTAATCTTGGTTAATTTCTAGAATATTACAAGACTCCTCTACCAAAGTAATTCCCTGAATCTCCATCCAAAATTTCCAACATTTGCATCAATTAAATCCATGATTTTTTCACAATTTGGAATGATAGGAAAGGGAGGAAAATGACTTACTGAAGATGGTAATCCAATCCGAAATTCTTCAAAATATTCAAACAATTTTTTAAGTGTCTCAAAAAATAATTCTTTTCTTAATAAATAAAATAAAAAAGACAGTAAATGTTACAAAAGTGAAGGTGTAACAACTTGATCATAAGTTTCTCGGTTAAACGATGTAATTATTTTGTTAAAAGTGTAGCAACTGTGGTTGTATTATTTTTATATTTTTTTACTTGGCATTTCTAAAATTTATCAATATTCACTTAAAATCTCGATTATGGTTCTTTGTTTTATTTTGAGATCTATTATTTCAGATCCATTTGAAAACCACAAGGTTGCGTAGAAAAAGTTAAAATGAAAAAGAAATCGTCCAATGTCGCTTCCGTATCGACATAGCTCCGTCTTTACTTTGGATCTTTCTGCAACCTCGTGATCACAAGATACTTGGTACTGCCAAAATCATGGTAAATTTTACTCTTTCTTCTTGCCCAGTCAACTATTATAATATATTTTCTAATAAGTTAATCACTCACATATAAAAATCATAAATTTAATACTGTGTTCTAATATGAAAAGATTCCTTAAAAAAAAAATTATAGGCAAATTTAAATATTAAAACCAAATTATAATTATAAATTTAATTTATATATATTTATAAAATAAAATAAAATTTAAAAAAAATAAAAACATTAATTTGCCGAATAAAAAAATTGAATAAAAATTCAATTTATTCGGACGATTACCCACTTGTTTTATAAATAATTGCATCCGATTAAACTTAAATTGATTAAGATTAACGTAATCAAATGAAGTGTTACTCTTTTTGTTTTTTTTTTTATTGGGTTGATTATTTCTTTTTAAGTTAAAGTAAAAAATTAATAATTGGTGATACATTATTTGATTATTCAAAAGATAAGCTTTTTTAATTTTGGTCAAACTAAAATAATTGATGGTCAAAATCACGTTCTTTACTTTATGCCACACATTCATTTCTAACTCCGTACAAAAAAATATGAATAATTTATATTTTATTTAATCATGCATTTAATTACCGAGTTTGACAACCATCCATAAAAAATCAATAATTCTCATTGTACCGTCCTTCAATGATCTAACATACTTCACGTACAGAAATCAAATCATTGGATTGAATTGTGAAAATTAATTAGAAAATTAAAAATATCTTTGTTGAAATAGAAGAAAACTGTTTTACTTCCTTTTAAGAGTTTCTTTCAAACCACTCTATTTCAATAAGATGATGTATTTGTTTAATAAAATCAAAGGTTAGGAGAATCTCTCCTTAAATATTTTTTTACTTTGAAAACTCATGTAATTTTTCACTTCATTTCATGTTCTTCCATCAAGAATATAAATACAATTGAATGGGCATAATGTGGGCAGTTTCCTCAATGAAAACTGCCTAGAACCAAACCACCATTAAGTTAGCGATTATCAAATGAAAAATAATTGTCACCACTCACTTGTTAATAAATAACTTATTTTATGAGAGTAACCTCATTACTAATGATTATGTAACGTCTCTTAGTGCTTCCAGTACAGTATTATCCACTTTAGGTCGAATCTCACACAATTGTTTTCTTAAAGTTGACTCAAAACACATTGTATTAGGTATAAAAGAGAACTCTACTTTTAAACCATGAATTTTCTACTTTCTCAAACAATGTGAGATTGTACATCCTCACTGATATGAATTGGAACCACACTTGTACTTTTCACCTCAAACTACCACAAATTGTGAATTTTAAACTTGGATGAAACTTCATTAATTCGAATGGTTAAACATTTTAATCCCCAGTATTTATCTTCATGAATTAATTGTGCTCAACCACTCATTAGTATTATTAAAGGGAAAATGACAAATCAACCATCGTGGTTTGCGATCAATGACAAATCAACCACTATGGTATAGTTTTTAACAAGTTAACCACTGATGTGTAGGAAAATGACAAATCCAACATCATTGTCACGTTCGCCGTTAACTCGATTTGAATTTAATTAAGTGGTCTGATTCTTAATTAAAATAAGAAAAAAAAAAAGGGAAAGATTAATTAGAATTAAAATATAAGAGAATGATTAATTGAGGATTAATTAATAGTCAATTAAAGGAAATTTAATTAAGATTTGAAAGAGGAACTCTAGTTCAGCTGAACTGGTTCATGCGGGTTCACTGGTTTGGTTCATAAATCAGTTAAAGGGGAGGATAATTACGTTCTAGCCTTCGGCCATCTAGCAAAAATGAGGGAGATAGCGCAAAGACTGAGCGAGTGAGAGGGAGCAGGCTCAGGACACTCGAGACTACTCTTCCACAACGACCAGCGAGCATTTGCGGCTAGGGCTCAAGTTGAGGCTCACGGGTTGAAATCGGAGCTCCCACCGCTGCAATTTCCGGTGTCAAGACGAGGTAAGTCTGTTATTCTCCATACATTCTGTAATTTGGACAAATTGGCGGTGTGATCCGACATGGCTGCGATTTCGGCGTGGCGGGTGCTCCGACCCAAGAGCAATTGATTTCGGTTTGACCCAGTTCTGGTTGAACCGTGGATTCTTGAGTCAGATCCCACCTACTCTTTCCAGCCTTAAATTGCATTATTGAGTATGGAGGATGAATTTCAGAGTGAAGGACACTCTATAAAGATGGTGGAGTTGTGGTTTGTTGTGGGCGAATATTTGTGACTTGAGATAAAGTTTGACAAGTGAGTTGCAAGTAACAATTCTCCTCTAGCTGTTGTTGGTCTGAAAATTCATTGAGATTAATGTCTATATAGTTGTTGTTTTCTTTACTATCAAACATATTTTAGAGTATATCTTCATGTGTACTATGCTGATAGACTTTCCTTGTTTCTACTTTATATTATCTTGATTATTGTTTCACATTATTATGCATCATGATAATAGAAATCCAAAAAAAATACCACGAATAGGTTGGTATGCACATTGTGAAAAGAAAACGAATAAAATGAAAGAAAGTAAGCGAATTGAGGGTCAGGGAAATAGTTCAGATTTAACATGTAGACTCAAAACCTTTTACCCATCTTTATACGAGTTTTGTGAGCTTGTCAACTCTAGGATGTTAGATGTCAACTAGCAGTCATTCCCCGCCAAAATACTTCAATCTCCCAGCTCAATGTACGATCGTATCTTCTGTGTAACCGTGTGTAAAGAACAATTTGAGCGAATTTCATTATGACATAATGAGTTAGAAGCATACATCTAAAGAGAAACGATTGATGAAGAATTTGCACGTGCGAGCGTTGTGGTTGACTAGACTAAAGACATAAAAGAGAAAAATGATTTTGTAAATATAAATGTAATCAGTTGTTTATTATTCCGCAATTAATTTATTTAAGCTTCTGTTACGTTTTCAAAAAAAAAAGAATTTATAATTATGGGTTTTTCGCTCTTTAAATAACAAGTATGAGAAAAAGATTTTTAACAATTGATTTAAATTAACAAAAATTTAAATTGTTTTATAAGAGTTTTATATTTTATTTATATTTAAAGATAAAGAAAATCAAGTCGTTATATTTTTAGTTGGTGAATAACTTAATTTTTATTGAAATTTTTATTTAATACAATAATAACTTATTTTAAATGTGTGTGTTGAATTTTTTATTTAATACTTTTATTTCTAAATAGGTACTTAAATTTAATTAAATATTTTGAAACGTGTTTTATAAAAAAATAATGTACTCATATTATGACCAACAGATTTTTATATTTTGTTTAATTTTTTTACTGCACACGTTTTATTTAAGCATACATATAAAAATTGTTAGATCAATACGATTTGTGAAAACTAAGTTCGATCGACTTGATTTAGGGTCTTATTTTTTTTTTTATGCACATTTAATTATGGGAGGATGTCTTTCTTTGTTGTTAACTACAATAATGAGACAGTTGTATATGTCGTGTTTCAAGATGCAAAACTCAAAATTTGTTCAGAGTATTTATGTAGATTTCGTGATCACTAAACAACGCTTTCATTTGATGATATATTTTTATAAATAATTTTACTTTTACTGAGATTTTTATTTAATAAAATAAATAAATAATTTAATAATATACCATATCTATTTGTAGGTTGTTAGATGCTGTAAACTGCATCTCAATTCTCAACCTCCCAGCTTAGAGTACAACACAATTAATAGTTTGTCTGTACTTTGTTTTATGTATGTCCATCACCCTAAAAATACATTTTCTATTGGTAGGGGCCCGAATGGTAAGTGTTTGTCTCACGTTTTTCACATTTCGCATTAACTGTGCAGCCATCTAACGTTTTTCACAGTTCGAAAATTCAGTGAAGTGTCGACCAAGTGTCTTAAAAAGCTATAAATAGATGAAGCAAATCAACCTTGTTTCTTCACACCTCATCACATGTTCATTTGAGCACCAAAACTTTCTCCTCGTCTTTGCCTGAAATCTTCAGCTGCACCATGACTTCCCCCATCTCAAACGGTCAATCTTCTCAAAATGTTGTTCGACAAATAGCTGCATATGAGCCTAGTATTTGGGGAGATCGATTTCTCAACTACGAGTCTGAAACAAGGGTAAAATAGTTTCATTTTCTTAACTACGTAATATAAATTTCTGCCTTAATCTATAACATGAATTTTATGAAACCCATAATCATTTTGTTTAGGAAAAACATGCCCTCATGGAGAAGGAAGTAGGAGAATTGAAGAAGGATGTGAGGAAGATGTTGTCGAGGAGTCCAAGTGATTCTTTGAATCACCTAAAACTAATCGATGATATACAACGTCTCGGCGTCGAATACCACTTTAAAAGTGAGATTGAGGATGCTTTAAAATGCATATATACGGCCTACCTGAATAAAGGCCTCAAAAATAATGTCTGCTTATATCACGTTGCTTTACGTTTCCGATTGCTCAGACAACAAGGACTTCACATTTCATGTGGTAAGTTTGTATTCATAATCGATACATAAATGGAAATCCAACAATACAATTTATAAATTTTGATTTGGGTGACATGATGACCAGACACTTTGAATCCATTTAAAGATGCAAACGGAAAGTTTAAAGAGCACTTAGCTACCGACGTGGAAGGATTGCTAAGCCTTTATGAGGCTTCCTTTTTGAGTTTAAGAGGAGAAACTACACTAGATGAAGCTCTCGTCTTCTCAACCGCTCACCTTGAAGCCCTACTGAAGCACGAAAGCTACCCTCTTTCAAACATGATATTTAGAGCCCTTAGTTGCCCTTTGTGGAAGAGCCTAGTGAGAGTAAACGCTGCCCATTTCATCTCTATCTACAAAGATCTCCCTTCCTACAATGAAATCTTGCTAAGATTTGCAAAACTCGATTACAATCTACTTCAATCTCTACATAAGAAGGAGCTAAGTGACTTGTGCAAGTAGGAATATTTTCAAACCATTATATGACAAAGAAAACTTTGAGAGATTCTAATTTCCATGCCTATCTTTTTCAGGTGGGGAAGACACCTAGACTTACCTAGAAAACTGCCATTTGCAAGGGACAAGATTGTGGAGTCTTCTTATTGGACATTTGTGACCCACTTTGAACCACAGTACAGTTTATCGAGAAGAATTTCATCTAAAGCAATATATTTGTTTACATTTATTGATGATATTTATGATGCTTATGGTACAATTCAAGAGCTCACACTCTTTACGTCGGCAATCAGGAGGTTTGATTAATTTGATTTCTTTCAATAATACTTTATAAGAATAGATTAATTTGAATAGTTTTTCAATAAAATGTTCTTGCAGGTGGAGTGGTGACAGATTGGGTGAACTCCCAGACTACATGCAAGCATGTTATCAAGCATTGCTAGCTGTTTTCAAAGAAATTGAAGAAGAAATGATCAAACAAGGAACCTCCTATCGTTTATCCTACATAAAAAATTCTGTACGACTACACACTCCAACTTTTATTTTTCCAAAGTGGGTTTGCCATTTAAAATTGATTCTAAGATTTGTCTTTTATTTCATTATTAGATGATCAAGCAGGTCGAATACTACTATGAAGAGGCGAAATGGCTAGACCAGAAATATAAGCCAACATTTGATGAGTACATAAGTTTAGCTTCAAAGTCAATCGGCTATGCTTGGTTTCTCCCAGTTTGTTTTTCCGGATATAGTTCTGAAGGTGCAAAGAAAGATGATTTTGAATGGCTGGTCAATGAACCTAAGTTTCTTAAAGCTGCAGAGTTGAATTTCAGGCTCCAAGATGACCTAGTCTCCAACAAGGTTTGTATTATAATTACATCTCATTTTTTTAATATGAGGTTTTTTGGGTCAGACTATTACCCCATAAAAAGGGTTTAGAGACTTTGAACAAACAACATTATAAATCTGTTGATTTTGATGCAGTTGGAGAAACAACGAGAGCACATACCAACGTCTGTAGAATGCTATATAAACCAGTATAAGGTTTCTGAAGAAAAAGCAATTATTATATTAAAAAAGCAAATTACAGATTCATGGAAGGATTTAAACGAAGAAATCATGAAGTCATCAGCTTTGTCAAGCACACTTTTAACTAGGATTCTTCATCTTGCTAGATCTGTGGAAGATCTCTACAAAGAAGAAGATGCCTTTACCAATAACAGAAAGCATATTCGAGAAGGAGTTTCTGCCATGTTTGGTGATGCATTTCCACTTTGTGAAGGTGAATAATGTGGTCTTTGTAAGACTTTAGTACAATGTAAATGTGCTTTTAGTAATCCTTGATGTTTTATCCCGTTGTTAAGGTTGTTTTAAACCTATTTCAATCTCCCTTTTGACTATGTAAAATCAATCAATGTAAGACTGCTTCATCATGGAACCCAATCAAGATGTGTTTCCCTTTAAATAAATTCCTTTCATCAAAACATCTGACCGCTATCATGGAGGTTAACAAAAACTCTTTAGATTACCAACATTCTTCCATTTGTTCCATATAATCCATCTTTGTCCATAATTAAATGTTGGGCACCTGGTGTTATCAGCATGCATCGTGCATACAATATTCTCAACTTTTTATCAATGGCTCTTATCCTTTCCCTTCAAAATTTCTTAAAATTACCACGACCCAAATGGGAGCCTAACAGAACCGTCGGGTCAGGCGACCCGATTCTCATAAAGAACCCGATTACCCAGCCCAAAGCGTAAAAGAAAAGTGGAACACTAGATAAGATAATGCAGAAGACTTAAGGAAGATATAAGTTCAAACCCAAATAACATGGGTTGGGTTCATACTGTAATCAACATGAATAGATAGTATATAACGAACAAGAAAGATACTATGCAAGAGTTTAAAACAATCAAAACCAGTAAATTCCAAATGTACAAATAACGAGGGATATCAACAAACATTCATTAGGGAACACTAGAATCGTCCCATAACAACCCGTGCACATCCAATACACCAAACTTACATCCTAACCTAGGAAAAATGTAGTCGAAGGGGTGAGTGAAAAGCTTAGTAGGGAAATCAATAGTAAATGCAATACATAAAAACTGTTTTTCTCATATCTTTTGAAAAATCATATTATATTTCTCATTTTAACGTATATGGATTTTTAACTGAAAACTCTTCATCAGTTTATTAAATTTGGTCCATGGCCCTCAATGTGGCAACGTCAAAATCTATTGTATATATAAACAACTATATCATAAAATATGCTAACATCATTTTCCGTACGAAATCATCAATAGTGAAAAAAATGGTCACTCAATGACTCATCTGATACATACCATAGAAAGGCGGCAAAAGTAATACCTCATGAGTCTAAAGAGAAGAGGCTAACAGATAAAAGAGATATTGACGAGCAATAATTTAAATAAAAAAATTAAATAAAGGCAATACTCAGGCGATTGCAAATAGCCAGAAATACCCTGATCATGCTTAGGGATTCGCAACACTAGGACATGACACATACAACTGTTTTATTACCTATTTGCACTTTCGGGATTCGAACCCAATGACATTTTAAAAATCTCATATTAACCAATTAAAACGTACAAACAATTTACCTTCACACAGCACAAGTTTTAACATCAAGAGAATTCACCCACAAAATATATAGAGAACTAAAACATCATAATATCATGTACGCTAAATTAAACATGAGAAATACATGTACATATATGTACGTGCTGTTAAACAATCCCCGTAAGATTTTCATATGTGGCAAAACACAAAAATAATAGTTTGAAAACCATGATTAAATGCAATGCATAAAGTATAAAAATTTCTCCCTCAAAGGCAACCACGATACTCTTACCAACTAGCCAGCAATATGCGTTATCGAAAGTGAAGGTCATATCATAACATCTCCAGAACCTATAACAATGTCGAAAACCAAATCTCAACAATCAACCAAGGGATAACTAACAAGTCTTAACAAAACTATAATCCAAAATGGTTTCTAAGGATAATCCCTAGTCCAAAATCAAAAATTAGACAAGGAATACAATAATTATTCTAAATTAGAAACCAACCTCAACCATCATCGAGATAAAATGAAGGTCAACCGGGACCTTGCAGTCTTGACTAGATTCAACACCAATCAATTGAGACCTTTTATTTTCGACGGTTAACCAAAACTTTAAAATAGTCAAAACAACATGTTCACCACCATCTAAAGCTCAACAATCGCCTAATAATCGACAAGAACAATTCAAGATATAATTGGTACAAATTGCCTATTTTCAGCCGACATGAATAGTAACTGATAAATAGGAAATTTTGGCGTGAATAGTAAATTCATGCATGAATAGTAAATTTCGGCATAAATAGTGACTTCTAACATGAATAGGAATTTCGTACTTCTGTCGGATCCTCCCTATCGCCTTATCGAGCTTGTGTAGGTAGATGTTGCCTGGTAGCGCCGAAAGTAGTACACTGTGTGGGATGGAGTAGTAAGGGCCCTTCTCACCTCCTATGAGTCGTTCGACGGAAAAGACTTTCTGAATGGAGTCAAAGAACTTGGGATCGTCGATCTCTTCCTTAAAGATTGAGATGAGTCGATGTTGGTCGATGGTGTGAAAACACTTCCTAATGTCGAATTCCAAAAACCAGGGGGAGGTTCCCCACTCTTCTTTGATCCTGGCCGTGTGGCGGCCTCGACCAGAAGCACAAAAGCGCTTTAAGGCGCATTAATTAGGCTTTGAAGATCACACAAGAAGGTTATTCGATCGACAAAACGTAGGAATTAGTGCGTGCTGAAAAATGGACTTTTCTTTCTAAGTGAAGGGCAGGAGAAAGAATCTTGCATCTATCTCGAGTTGCTCCCTTAAGCGATCTACCCTTGGTTTTGTGACGTTGAGTTTACTCTATTCTCTTAGCTCGGGCTCCTATCAAGCTTCGCTTCGCGCATGATAGCGGCATTATTGGGGAAGGAAGTCGCTCGCTAGTGCACCTTACCAAAGGTTCACGTCTCTAGGTCAATTCATGCTTCTCCACACCTCCCCTACGCTCAATCGTGACTCATACCCATGAGTGACTTCTCTCGCTTATTCGCCTCTTTCTAAAGCGCTCTCGCCCTCTCTCTTAGCTCTTAGAGTATAAAGCATTAGTTATCGCTATATTCTTGCGATTGAAGACGATTGCTACTCCCGCTTGTGGGAAACTAGCTCTTATAAGAGCTACCTTTCTCTTATATACGATGCTATGTCTGAGAATGTAAGATCAGACTTGCCTTTCTGACTATCTTGCTCTTGCCTTGTTAATGGACGAGGAAGTGACATGACATATAAAAAAGAGGAATCGAATAAGCTGCTGATTGACTGGGATTATTCCCTTCTTGATATGGCATTGCACTTACAAAGAAAGGCACCTAAGAGCAGATTCTTTTCATGTGCAGTAGTGTATTATTCGTATAATACAAAGAAATGGTCCCGCTTTCATGAAATACCGGGAATTGAGGATAAATGTCATTTCCTTTCCTTTCCTTGAAATGTCCAAGGGTTTCCCCGAAAGAGATAATGCGCTAGGGGACTTCAGGGCAAGTCATCAAATCAAATGCAATGATCACCATCTTTCGAAACATTGGCAAGTCTGTAACACCGGATTCAATAGCAACTGGCATACTTTCCTTTTTGCTATGTGTGTGGATATCTTGTCACTCAACCTATTACCTATTGCCCAAGACCATCCCGAAGGACAGACTTCAGCCCTCAGCCCTACAAAGATAGGGGAAGGTGTGTAGCGGATCTCACGACCGCTTTCCAATACTTCAAAATTCATTCTATTCAAATGAATATTCGAATTGTTGTGCTAGAGATGCTTGTCAGCCTTGAGGCCGACATGAAAATGATACCCGTTCTCCCCCCC